>CM077479.1:12115996-12556295 GCA_039654755.1 Calcarius lapponicus
GCATTACACAGCCTGAGATAATTCAGACAGAAGTATTGTAGACGAGAAGAATATCAATGCTCTAATGTTCAACATTAGAACAGTGAATGGTTCATTATGTTAGGACAAAAATGTTGAATCCGCGTTAGTTATCCTCAACTAGTGTCACAGAAATAGCTTCTTCTATCACTTTTTAAAGTAAGATATGTAATATTCTAGGGGAAGGAATATAGCGCATACGTATAAATATACACACACATATAAAAGGGAGGTGTAACATGTAGAGGGTTTCTGGTAACTAAGAACTTTACCCATTACAGTATTTTTTTCCTGCTTTAATACCATCTACAGAGCCTCATGTCTGTGGGCAAACCTTCATGTCTGCCTGGAGTTTGTTGATGTTACTGAAAATCCACATGGATTCAGTCTGTCTGCTCACATTCACAGAACGGAGGGACCATAGGTTGGATCCAAAGACTCTCAGTTCCTCAGCTCTGGAATGCTTCCTCACTTTAGTGATTTTTTTTTCCACTTTCTCAAAAGGTGTGAAGATGTTTCTGCTTGAAAATTCTATGGAAATAGCCTTTGTAGTCTTCTGTAAATGTCTGCTTTTACCTTTTTTTTTTGTGCATATCTTGTATTTTTTTATCTTTTTTTTTTTGTTAGTTTTACAACTAGAGCGTGACCAGATAGGCACTAAAGTGCTGGAACAACACACATATTTTTAGCTTATGTTAAGGTAGTAGAAGGGAATGTTTATGAATAGTTTTTGCACATATTAAGCTGAGCTATTTTCCGTCCAATAAACTGGTGGAAAGAAACTGGTTATTGCTGCTATTCTTTTCCAAATCTCAGTGATGTAGATACCCAGTTTTCAAACTTCTACACTTTGTTGTGTTGCCTCATTGTAATGCAATTGAACTAGGTACCAAGCCTCCAAGATAAAATTATTAAAATAAGGAATCAAACCCCACTCAAATTAAGTGCTCGCAATTTAAGGGTGCTCTTTAAAATGCAGCTGAAGCTATCAAGAAATTTTGCCATTGACATTTTTGGAAAGTTCTCAGTTTTTAATTCTACAACAGCTAGATTTTAGATATAGCAAGGATTGAAATGGGTTTCCATTTGCATTTTGAATATTCCTTGCATGTGAATGAACAAGGAATTCCTACTCTCTCTAAAAGATTGGTTTTTTTTCTCTGTTGCTTTTGGTCAAAGTATCACTTTCTTTCTTGGTTGAAAGGTGGTAATTCAGCTGAGGAGGAAGTTGCTGTTTTCATCATTGCTGATTGTTTATGACTAAACTTAACATGGCGAAGACTGAAGGACCATTGGCTCATCTGGGCTGTTAATAGAGAACTGTATAAAACTGTTCCATCACTATCTCATTACCAGCTCAAGCAGCAGACAAAACTAGATGACAGTCAGTTATGGACAATACTGAAATACTGTGATAAGTGGGTTTTTTTCTCCTGTCTTATTTTTATCTTTTCTGCACACCATGTTGGGAGGAATAGGAAATAGGGATCAAATTGTAATTGTCTGGTTTAGGGGCAACACTGTACAATGGGACTGCATTTCCATTGTAATGCAGTCAGAAAGTACAGTTAGCAAAAAAATTGCACTGCGGTAAATGAATTGAAACATTATTTGTAAATAAATGGGAAATAATTTTTATTCAAAGGATAGTAATCTGGCATTTGAGAGAGGGGAGGCTTTACAGCCAAACCTATTTACAGTTGAATTCAAAGTTCTAGAGTATTTTATTGTTGGTTTTAACCATTGATAGTTTAAAAGCTGCCAAGGGTCTTTTAATGGAATTTCTTGGAGATAAAATAGCAAGTTATTATTGTCATGAAAATAGAGGGCTGAAACATGGTAGACCTATATCCTGCGTAGTGCCTTTCTGGTGATGTAGTGCCACATTCATGCACATGGGTGTTCAGAGGTGCAAATTTCCAATTTGCCAATATGGCAGAATTTGTCATGTAGTGCTTAGCAGGTGACAGTTGAAGTAAAGGTAACCTATATTTACATCCACCCTAATAGTCCTTGCAGCTCCCAAAAATGTTATAAAGGGCTTTGGTGCTACCGAGATTTGGGCCTTAAAAATTGCAAAAATTGAACTGTCAACAATGAGAAAAGCTTTAGATGGCCAGTGTCTGTCCTCCTGTAGACTGCCGGGCAAAGCCTTTCAGGATCATAGCCCTAAAATATTAATTTACTTTTATTAATCTTGGAAAACGGAAGTTGATCAGTTTCCACATACATTGCATTCTGAAATCAGTGGTCAGAACTAAAGAAATAATTTCATTGTCAGATGTATGTTTCCCGATGAAAACATTTCTGGTTTGAATTCACGAATCTGTAATATTTGTATTTCTGTAGTAAAGACAGCATTAAATTTAAATGCCCCACAGTTTTGAACTTTTCTGATATTGTTGCCAGAAAAATACCACAGCAGCTGTAAGCCACAAATAACTAATTAGGATGTACTTTTTAGAAAAATACTAAAATAAGCGCACAGTCTTTTTCCCTCTCTTTATCGTTAGTCCTTAACTTGGTCAAGCTTCAAGTATGGAATGGAAAGAATCGTGCACTGAGTCGACCAAAGCAGCTTCTAAGAACATGCATGGAGGAGGCAGCTAAGCAACATTATCCTTTTTTTTCCCCTCTACATGTGTTGACATCTCTATGTTTTGGAAATAGCATTTGAGTAGATGAATTTAGAGGGAAACGTGGTTTCTGAAAAATCATCCTCTCGTCATTTTTGTGGGTTGTTTCCAATTTAAGTTCCTTCCTGCTGTTAACTACTATACAGCCCTGTTCTGCTTCAGGAATAATCCTAAGAGGATTTTTTTGCTTTGCCAGCAGGACTCCTATGGATTATTAATGCTAAAAGAAAAAGATAATGAGTGCCAGTGAAGGGTCTTTTGTACGTGTGACGATGGAAAACAAGTGTTTGAAGTGATATTGAAGTGGCTATGTCCTCCAGCAAATCCTACCAATTCCCAGTACGGTGGTGTTTGGGTAGTTAAGGGAGCTGGTCAGGAAGGGTTCCTGCTGCCACAGCTGAAGTTTGTTTGGCAATTTGACATTCTTGGGCTGTAGAAGAAGCGTTAACTTTCATTTGCCATCGTGGCAGAGAAAAACTTCGGGAAAAAAAGTGGTGCTGAAAATTTATACCTGCTGTTAAAAAAAGATCACAGTACTTCAGTAGTGTTCCTGGGAGTGAAATTTTATGCAGAACAAGCTCTTTGTTTCCACATCAGTGGAATGCCACGTGACTTGGAGTTGAGGCCTCCTATTTCCCACGTGGGAAGTGGCAGTTATGGAAGGGAAGGGCTGCTGCTGCTGGAAGGGAAGGGTGTTTGAGTGACCTTATGATTGTCCCCACCGCTGGAAAGAAAAGAAGTTTAACTGACCTTATGCTGGTCTTAATCCTACTTCTGGAGTATGTGTAAACACTTACTGATAGGAGAGTTCTCTGAATGGGATTGCTTGTCTTGGTTTTTCTAAGAATGAAAGGTATGAATGAAAGAGGTTTGCATTACATTTCAGTTTAAAAATATTTTTGAAAAGAGTTTTGGTGTCAGAACTTGGAGCAGTTTGCAGGGAATACACAGTCCAGGGTCACATAAGGGCCCTAGTATGTCCCCTCGCGGGCTGGATCCTCCTTCTCTCTTTGCCTTTCTACTACAAGGTGTTTTTTATCCTCATCATACATGCAGTGAAGTTATTGTGAGATACAGTTATGGTATACACAAGAATTAAATAAATTAAAATAAAATTGCTTTCCAGGAGTTAGCATGATATTGAGTAAACATTCAGATGCAGACAAAGTTCCTCCATAAATGTGTGTTACTTAAATTCTGTTTAAATTACTGAGAATCACTCCGTTGGTCTTTTTCTGGTTCTGTTTGGGCTGTGAGTAAACGAGTGGGTTCCTCCAAGTGCAGCACTTTGCTGCCTCATGTTTCACATCCCATCAATGTGGGTGTAGGTGACAACACACAGTAAAGGGCACCAGAGATTTTGGTCCTAAATTTTCTCTCTGAAATTAGGTCTGAGCAGCCCAACAGGTTCCTTTCTGTACTGTTGGAATTCTTGGATATGTGAATTTGTTTTGAGGGTGAAACCTCACCCCAGGGCATTTTCCTTATCATGTCTAACTCCTCCTATTTTTTATTTTGCATTATAATCACCTGGATTCAACATATGTGGTGTTTTGGGATATTTTTTTGTTCTCATTCATATTTATAAGCATTATCTTATTGTCATACTGTTTTTCATACCTGCTAAAAAACAAAGTAATCTATAAGGACTCCACAGTCTCCTTTTGCTTGCCTAGGCAATCCTGAGGGTACTGTGTGGCAGTAATTCCAACTGGAATTTCAAGTTATTTGCAGATGCATAATTTTTTACCTTCAGTAGCCCCCCCCTAGCGCTCTCTTCAAATTGTTAACAATTCATCTTTGCCAGTCTGTAATTGTGCCTTTGCTCTAGAGTCATAGGTATTTAGCACACTGTGAAACAGGATGAAAAATACAGTCATAAATAATATGATTTATTTTATTAGGTAGCATAAGTATAAAAGCTTAAAACTGAGTCATTCTCTTTGCATTTTATTCTGATACATAACAGCCAGATTCAGCAAAATGCAAAACTTAAAAGATATGCTTAAGTGTTCTGCTGAATCTGAGTCTTAACATGTAATTGTATAAGACAACTTAGATTAAGGATGTGCTGAAGTGCTTTGCTGAAGCAAGGAGTAGCAGTGGTGTAATACATGAATAATACAAAATCTTAGGAAAAGCCCAGCTAAGATGAGCAAAAATTTTTATAATCTCTCTTTAAATTATACTGTTGTATAGAAAATAGGCTTTTATCTGGGTAAAATAATCTCAGTTCTTTATGTGGTAAAGCAAAGATGCAAGCTTTTCTAGGGTGATGAACACATCAAGAGAAACTGTACAATCAGAATTCATATAAACTGGATTGTATTTTGTTAATTCTCAGTGTATGGATGCCATGAAAGAAAGAGACACCATCTTCCACAATAGTAAACACAAACCAGAAGACTAAAAAGTGAAATTACAAGAGATGAATTGTAATATGCAATGTTTTTTATATGTGAGTTTCTGTTCCACTTTCTTCCCAGCACAGATTTTAATTTTCTCTTGATTTGACCTCAAGTCCTGATATAAAGAGGACATTCAATGGAATGGGGACTCACCTGTGGACCAGGTGGTACCTACAGAGATGTTTGGGACACCTCATGCTCTTACTTTTAATGCTCCTGAAAAGGAACCTGTGGCTTAGATTTCAGGCCACAGGTAGCAACAGCTGAATTTAAATCATTTTTGCAAGATGTCTTTTTCAATGGCTTCTTTACTGATATCTTGATAACTGTTGGGGAGGACTAAATAATGAAACGTGTCTGTATTGCTTAATATTGTCACATTACTGGTCATTTAAGAGTTGATTCTAGTCTCTGAATACTCCAGAAGTTAACATCTTTGGAATAAAGCAGTCTTATATTTAAAACCAGAGTATATGATGTAATACTAGTGCATTATTTTTAAAACTCAAGTTTTTTTGCGTGTAACTTTAACTGATATTATATAAACTGTACAGAAATAAGCTCCTGGCATTTGCCTAGTATGACAGTCATCAATTCCTACATGTTTATTTAAAATCTTATGTAGAAAATGAGTATTTGTTTTTGACAATTTTGTGTTGTATATTTTTCCAGGAAAGAAAGAAAGCTTTGCTAATATAGGCTGAAATGAAATGCAAAATAAAATCTTAAAAATCAGCTGTTAATTCAGGGAAGTAGTGTGCCGAGGAATTACTCTGCCATAAATGTTGGCCTAGAGTTTAGTTAAACATTAAGCAGAGGTCCCTTGGTAAATAGTCCCATTAGGAAGGTGCCATGACCTCTGCAGTGGGGATGAAGGTATGGAAGAGGACCATGCTCAGGAGCTTAACTAGTCACGTGTCAGAATGATTTTCAATCACTTTGGTTATTGCTGGATTAAAATTGAGGCTGCAGAGATTAATGGTCTGTTGTTACTAATCCACTAAGCCTCTGTTCCTAGATCTTTTAAATTGACTGAACCTATAGATTGTTAAGTAACTGAGAGATACGGATTTGTAACAGTTTTAACTGTCTTTCTTCATGTTTGGTGTTAGCAGTATCTTATTATTTATTGCTCTTTGAGACTGATGTTGGCTATTCTTAATGGAGGTGAACTTTATGTTTTTTTCCCCTATTCTACAGCATAGTAAGAGTGTTTCTCTTACTAATTCACATTTCTAATAAATGTGGATGAAATGTTACATTGTTTAGATATGAGCTGGCATTAGTAGAAACTAAAATAAGAGGTACAGAAATTAAACGTTGGATTTACTTTGTGGTATAACTCTCCCTACCTGTTAAAACAGCCCCTATGTCCCTTCAGTCTGTCTGCCATTAACAGGGGTGGTTGTCACCACAGATGGGTTTTACTGACATTTGAGCCTGTGGCCAAAGTCAAAATGGCTGTTTAAGCTTTTGCAGAATTACATTTTCTAAACTAGCAGAGTATTTGGAGTGTCAGGGCACAGGGCTTTTTGCAGAGATCCAGCACAGTGAGACAGAATGTCTGGACTTATTTTCAGTATTTAATTTCTGTGCAGATATAAAAAAAAATCTCCAGGTAAAAAACAATGTTCAGATTTTTAGAAACGCCAAAGACACAGAGGAAAAAAATAATGAAACAAGTTATCTGTCTACTGAGATATGATGTAACTTGGGACACTACAGTGCAGTGGTTTGGGGTTTCAGCAAGGGTCTGTAAATAAGAGTTTTAATAGGTCTTCATCAGTACAGTATGAGTCAGACAAAAGTTAGGGCAGAGGGAATAGACTGTGGAAGAAATCAGAATGGTTGTGACTGGGAGAGTTTGAGGGGCATTTAATCTGTAGGAATGTTTTCACATGGGACAGGGAGAAGGATGGAGCGACTTGTGTGTTTTGGACTCAATTTTCCACCTCTATATGAAAGACTGAGAATTGGAATTTTTTTTTGCTTTCATGTGTTTGCAGTTTGGTGCCATGCCCCATGCTAAAAATAAAATTAAAGCAAGAAGAATTTGATTTTGAGTTCTAGAAGAATGCAAAATACAGTTTTAGGAGCTGAGTACCTGGCGCCTGCCAAAGTGGTGTGGGCATACACAATATCTGTATGACATACAGAAGGGGTGTTTTATTCTTGTTTTGATTGAATAAATAATGTCAGTCTAAACAACAAGGTTTGGTGTTTAAAGTTCAATGCGACTGTCTCCTTAATAGGAAATGCAGTTGAATTATCACCTAATTATATCTTGCTCTGAATGTGCTTTTGATTCCCGCCTTTCTGTAATTAAACAAGCAGGGGTTTTTTGCCCTTGTTTTCTCTGCAGAATATATGAAACAGTATAGTTTTGTGTTTTAACTGTACTTGGAATAATCTGTTTGGAAAATGGAAGTAATGTCTCTTTGTAACTTGCATAAATTAATAACCCATTAAAATCACTGAAAAATAATACATTTCTGATTCAAATGGTCAGTATTTAGTAAAATTTGATTATTATTAAATTACTACGAGTGTATTCTTTTATTCATACTAGCATTATTCATACTAGCATACAGCAAGGTAATATGCCTTTAACATTATAATTGACTTAAACTCTGCTAGGGAGTTCCTGGGATTAAAATAAACCCTTTATCTCCTGCAACCATCTTTGTTTCTGAACCCTGGTGACTTGGCTTATTCTTTTGCCTTCTGGTTATCTCAGTTAGTAGTATGTCTTGATTAAGGACTGCAAGGTGCTTTTACATCTGTTCTTGTCACAAAGCTTTATAGGATAAAGTAGGCCAAAGATACCTCATCGTGCAAACTATGGACCTCCAGTTATGTCTTTCTCTACAGATTTAATATTGTGTTCAAATAAACCTGGGACTGTGGAAGTAAACACAAAGCACTTAAATGAATTTTTGGCAAGCTTTCTTGAGGAAGAAGAAATTAATAATATAAGACTGAAATGTATATGACTAGATGAAGAAAATGAAGGTTTTGTCCTATCAGCTATGAGGAAATACTGTCTTACTTTTTTGTATAGGCAATACTTTATGTAAATCAGCATAACTCAAAAAAACTGTTCTAGTTCATTAACAAAGTAGTGAGCCCAGAGTTTGGACCCTGCCAAAAAATGCCCTGGGATGTGGCATTTTTCCAGGCATTTTGGTGAGCCTGATATGCTCACTAGCTCTGTTAACCTGAATGTTTATTGCCTGGTTAAATCCAGGTTCAAGACTGACTTAAATATTGTAACTCTTGCAAAATAAATATGTAGTCTGCTCATTCTTGGGAATTTGTTTCTATAGCAGTCATACACAGAAAACCCAATTATTGATGGTCCATTTTTCTAAAGCTTCTGCCATCTCGTGCACTTTTGGTATTCCTGTTTTTTTTTTTCTCAGTTGCTCTTAGAGGCAGTATTAACAGATGGCAGGCATTGCTCATTAAATCTGCATCTACACCTCTCCAAGGACTGCAAAAGATGTTGGGAAACAGACTATGTTACTGTAGTGATTGCTTAGAAGCCTGGAACTTACTGTGCTGTTCCTACGCAGTTTTCGCTATCAGTGGATTTTGAGCTGTTGCTATAGACTATAAATACATTGGTGAAGTGATTCCAACTTAGCCAGGTATGTATATCCATCTCCTTTATTTTTTTCCATTTTCCTGGTGGCCACTAGTAGTGAATCTGCTCTCAAATCAGCCCTTTCTGAAATAGCCTTCTCTAGTGCTTTTTTCATTGGGATATTAACATGTTATTTTAAACACCTTGTCTAATTGTCTTCAACAATGCAGAACTGTTGAGCCCCTAAATGTGATATGAGGTCCATACTGTCACTTAGAACTAAACAATTCTGTGAAAGGGATCTTTAAACTCATCATAGACATCTTTTAAAAAAACTCTGTTTTGAGACTGATAAAAGAACAAAAGCAGATTCTCACAGATTGAGTAAAATGTCCGGGTTTCTTCCATACTTGCTGTATTTGTGCTTTGGCAGTGTCATAGCCAACAGCTCTTCCCTTTAACCTAAATGACTTCTTGCTGGACATAAAACCTATATATCTGTAGCCTTTAGTGGCCCACTTCCATATCCATGTCACCTGAGCTGCTTTTCCTTTGCCTTGAGGTCACTTTCTGTATAATGCTGATATCTTCTTGCTGTTCTGTCCCCAGTTGTGACACTTTGAGGAGGTGAAATACAGAGATGTTCCACTGAGGCTGTTTGACCTGGATGCATCTTTGCTGAAGAGGCTCAATCTACTGTGAATCAAAAGGGCTTCATGCCAGTGTGGAATTCACCTTCCATATGTTTCTAAATGGATGAGGAGAGATGCAGAAACCCAACTAGCAGATAAGAAGTCTCATTTTGTCTTCTTGATTGCTCTGATTCGGAACTAATGGGGTCCGACTGGCAATCCCAAACACATCAATATAACCAGGAACTTAGTGTTCCCTTCTTGTTCCTCTGAAGCTTTTGTTTTCTTTAGTAAAGTGCTGGATCAGAAAGGTTAAGTTATTGTTGATTCCATGATTCATGGAGATTTAGGATTTAGTTCACATTCATTTCACAGTTGACCCATGTTAGGGATAAGGAAGCTCAAATGCAGTACTGCATTAAGTGGAAATGAAATCTACCCCTACCATTTTTACAGAAAGAAAACAACCCTTCTTTGTTTGACCTAGGCACGGCAAGGAGTAAAAATCAAATAATCTCTCATAGAAATCTGCATTTGTTGTTTTAAGATTTTCTGTTTTCTAATGTTCTGAAAGCAAAGACTGAATAAAAAGGTATTATAAATTAAATAACAGCTTCAATAAAGGCCTACAAAATACTGTTTAGGCAGTTCTAGGATGAAGTTAGCCTGGTTTGTATTAATTTAGTTTCTTTATTTGGAAGATGCTGAAGTGAATCTAATAAACCAATCTAAATCTCTCCAGTACAATTTCCGGGCATAGACAAGAGGATTGTCTACCTTATATGCGCATTTTTTCCTGGCAATTCACAGTATACTCAGGGAGATTTGCAATATGAAGGAGCCATCTAAAGTAGCAACAAGAAAATAAGAGATTTTTTTAAGTCCCCAGCATCAATAAAATGAAGAGTGGGATACTGAAGAGTGGAATAAAGTGTTCCTTCATATACAGTTAATAGAAATTGTGTCCCTAAGCAGGATTAATACAGAATTAATTTATATTAATTGTTAATGATTGAAATGCCAGTGATGGGGTTTTTGTCAGGAGCACAGCAGGATTGATCCTGTTTCCGAAAGGTGCAATATAGGAAATGTATCAGTGCTCCATAGTTTTGAGTAATAAACATGAGAATTGAAGGTGCTCCACTGAGTAACTGGAATACTTAAGCTGTGCTTAGTTCTTCCAGGAGTCTTGCTTCTGATCCCAGTAAAACCAGACAACTGAAGTTGTCACTACTTTCATTATACCAAAATTGGACTGTGGGGCAGCAAGTGACTTTCACCTAAGGTGAAAAAAACTTAGGCAGTTTGAGGTGATTGTCTTTCATTCCTGAGCATAATTTTCTCCTCACCATTGTCTGTCATTGCTTGCACCCCAACCCTGTATTCTGAATTAAGAGAGAAGAAGAACATGGGCAGACCAGTGAGGGATCCCCTTACTGAGAAACTAAACTATTTGATTGTGGAAGTTGAAGTAGAAGAGTGGAGAAACAGATAAAAGAACGAGATACAGATTAATAGGGAGAATGCAAGTAATGGAAGATAGCACTGAGATTGGGTGTTCCATATTGTATTTCGCCAGAAACAAATGAAAAGAGCATTGATGACGGTCCACTTTCCTAATTGCTTTTGGTTCTGGTCCTAAATAGTTAGGAATTGGATTGGTAGCTCCCATAGGAACAAGACAATCTCTTTGTCTGAAGAGTCACAGAGATAGAAGTGTAGAGACCCTGACTCTTCAGTCATCAAATCTTGATCATTTTTTTTAAATCTTTTACTTAGAGCACAGAAGCTGCCCGAATACTTGAAGACAGGATTGTTAATAACTTAAATGCTGAAGTTCTCCACTGTGTTGCTGTTGACCTTTGAAGAGTCTGACTGGTTACTGAGATTATTTCATTAGTATTTGCACATTGACTTCCTGCCAAAAAGTCAATCTGCTTTTCCTTTGCATGGTTTTGTTATTTTGAAGGTCTTAAGCTGTGGAATAAAATCTGCTATGTAACAAAGAGCTGACAGAATCAGATGCTTGCCAGTGAAAGCCCTCCCAGGTACAGCTCTGGTGAGGCTGAAATATTGCAAGTGTTTTATGTGGCCTCCTTTCCTTGTGCCTTACCTAACATCCCTGTTCCTGAAGAAAGGCAACAGTTGTTTTTAGTTCCTGCTCTCCCCAAGAGAATCTTCTGCTTGCTATCTACAGGGTAGAATTTATTTAAACTTGGGACCTTGATTTTGCTTTTGTTCTTTTATCAGCCTCAAAAAAGGTTTGTTTTTTTTTTTAAGATGTCAGTGATGAGCTTAATGATCCCTCTCCTAGAGTTGTTTAGCTATAAGTGATATTATGGACCTCATGTCACATTTAGGTGCTCAGAATTTGTGCATTGTTGAAGACAATTAGATAAGGAGTTTAAAATGACATGTTAATATCCCAGTGAATAAAGCACTAGAAAAGGCTATTTCAGAAAGGGCTGATTTCAATTCATTTCATATGCAGAACAAAAAATGAGGAAGATGGATGTATGTCATCTCTTCTTTTTATTCTCTTTCCATGGTTTCGTCCCCAAAAGGAGAGGAAGGTCAGAATGTCACCTGAAAGATCTGGATGAAGCTATCAGTTTCCCATAGGCAGTTCAAGATGAAACATCAATGTCCTGTTTATTGAGCCTACAGGGCTGAGATCAGTTTTATTTATGATAGACAGAAATGGATGATCCTGTCAAATATTTGGAGCCTAGAGGACGAAGATATGTTTTATAACTTACCATTAGGCCCTGGGTTCCATCCTTTAGTCTATTGGCAAGGCCTGCATTCCACAAGGGATACACTAAAGTAATTCTCATGTTCCAGTCCAGTGAAGTAAACAAACAGCTGCAATCTGCAAATGTTGCAGAATCAGGATGAATTTCAAGGAGAGCCCAATTAGAAGCATATGAAGGCAGCCTGGCCAGTCTCTCTGGAATAGGGCATGCTTGACTGTGGGTATTCATCTGGTGCCTGACAGGATGGAACTCTCCTCCTAATTGGAGCTTTTGGATGCTACTACGGCCTAAATGATATTCTGCACAGTAAGTCAGCATAGCTCCACTGATCTTTCTAAATACACACCTGAGTTGTCCTAGTTAGAGACTGCCTCTTCCTAGAGGTGAGAGCAGTAAGGATTACTCTTCTGTTATTCCTAGGTTAATGCAGTGGAAGCTCTGGCTTGGGAGATTCCTAAACCTCTACCTGTTATGCAGGAAGGTTTAAAATTAAGGATCTCTCTTTGTTGCCTATTTCTGTGTTCTTTTTTCCAACATTTTGCTGCTTACTGGTGTAGTTCCCAAACTTGTTTCCACCTGAATCCAGGGCATGGGACAACTGGAGGTGGAGCAGCTTTGAAGAAAAAAAGCTGAAAAAGCCAGTGCTCAGCTCATTACCTGTGTCCCCTGGTTCTGTCCATGCTCCTCACATGTCCTTTCATTGCTGTAACTGCCAGTCTAGGGACTCACTTCCCCAGGCATATCCCCTCTCCTACTCTCAGGAGCTCTTCAGTAACCCACTCTTAAAGGAAGCACTCATGTCTCATCTGGGTTTTTCCCAGGTTGCTTGATCTCATCTGCTGTTGTTCTTTCATATAAATCAGATTCACATTTATTATGGTTGCAAATATTATGCCCACAGATGCACACCACATCACATGCATGCATAGATTTGCATATATGAGTGTGATAAAAATGGAGTCAGCATCTGAGGGAAACAGATTTCCTTGGTAAGCTCAAAATAAGCTCCAAAGCCTAGGTCTTATCAAATGAAGGGCTTTAAGCTAGATTTTGGGATCTGCTATAACTAAGAATGGCTGGGTGAAGACAGTTGTGCTGGGGTGGGCAGATGAGCAGACGCCTGCTGTGGAGGAGATTGTGCCCAAATGAGAAGCTACAGAATGGTGGAAGCAGAGAAAGGGGAGAAAATTAGTTTTGAGAAAGTAGTGAGGTGAGGGACAAAGACTGGAAGGACCTAATTTTGTAATCACTTTGGTAGGTACTAAATCAGGCTACTTGGTAAAGGGTTTTCTTTCAAGTTTTCTTTAAAAATGAGAGAAGAAGCAAGTGAGGAATTTGTACATCTTCACAACTAAAATTATTTTAACACTTTAGAAATTCCATTGCAAAGGTTGTGTGGGAAAAGACACTAATTGAGCACATTATTGTTTTAATGCAGAGGTTGTGGGTGCAGTGAATAAAGCAAGGGATTGCAGGAAGAGGAAAAGATAGTCACAAAGGAATTTAAGGGTTATCTAGAGAATAGAATTTTATCACTGTCTCTGGCAGAATTTGTGTTGCATGGCAACATACTTTAACCAAATTTTTTGACGGTGGTCACTAATTATGTGTTCCTTGTTTCCTCCAAGGCCTGATTTGGAGAAGTGCTGAGTATTTACAGCTGAAACAGGTCAATGGGAGAAATATTCTCTACGTATCAAATGACCTGCGTGTCTAAATCCTGTAAAAATGTTCATTGGGGCTATCAGTTGTTTACTGAAAGGTAGAGAATCTTTCTCTGACTCTAGCTTTCATTTGCACATTTGAATAAAAGGGACACCACCTCTTCAGAAACATTCAGGGAATGAAACTGAAACATACTGGGAATTTGAATCATGTGCTAAAAATGCATTATACTTGTACCTTGATGTGACAGGAAGTCTGGCTGACGCGGCCTCTCATGGCACTGCCGGTTGGCTTCGGTTAATGAGCCTTTGAGGGTTTTCTTCAGCACTGAGGGTCTCAGCAGTAGCCCTTTCTCTCTAAGCTCAGTCCTGAGCAACTGGTTGAGGGAAAAAATATCAAACAGCCATCTTAAGGAAAGCATAAAACAAATCCAGTCCCCTCCTTTTACCCAGCTTTTCTACTTCCAGCTGTGAGCCTCAGCTGAAGTTCTAACAGATCGTCTGATCCAGGAACCATAAGATTCTTCCTAATTGTTGGGTGCAGATCTGGGTTCAGATCATGTTCTGTTGAAGTCATTGTGGACTTGTCCAGATGCAGTAGAGGAGAAAGAAGATCAAACCCTCAACAAGACAGCTTTTGTGTCTGCTCAGCAGAAATATCACAGCCTCGTAACAAGAGCAGTCTTCTTCTTCACTGTGGTTTAGAATAGAGGTTGGGAACCTTTTCCGTCATGAAGTCCAGACAGGTCTTTTTGATACCTTTTTTAAAGGAAAGAGCAAACACTGAAATTCATCTCATTTTTGTCATGTTATTGTAGGATACTGTTAATGTGACTGTGGACCTTATGTAACTTAGGGGCTTCATCCAGCCCCTAAAGTGCTGATTAATTTGTGTACTGAGGATCACAGACCATCCAGCTCTACTAATGCATGGAAAAGTATTAACAAATTTCTATATTAGCCTTTTATAAAAGGATACCAGCATGTGTAGGAGGTAAGTAAAACATGTCCTGTTCCTCATCTGTTAGGAATGACTGTGGTTCTTACTACAAAGCCTGGAGAAGTATAAGCTATTAAAGCAGTACTTTCTACTTTTAAAATACCTTTTAGTCTAATATCTCAAAATATTTTAGACTACTCATTATATAGAATTAAAGAGATGCTGCTGTTCAGGGTGTACAAACCTCTTGGTAGGTCAGAGACAGCTGACTCACAGTTCACTGCCAAGTCAGAATGGTCATGCTTTGCGCTGCATTTCACAGAGATAATTACCTAGACAAACTATGAAGTAATGAAAATCTGCCTTGAGGGTCTGGAGGCTCACAGGTCCAAATCTTGTATTATTCTTAATGCAGATTTATGTGAGGCAGGGCAGCTTGGAGCTAGTTGATACTCAAAATAGGGTAAATTATTCCAGTTTTTATTACACTACTTAAACTCAATACAGATGTCTCTCTTGAAATTTTAAGTGGATTCTGACCTCATTTATGCTGATTTATGGTTGAAATTGTGTTTGGAGTAGTGACAGTAACCCTGCTAGTACTGTACCAGTGTCTGTTGACTGACTTCACATGAATTAATTGAGCTCTTCTCGGTGTCCCCACAAGACTCTGACTTCATTGAGAAACAGTGATAGAGAGAAGGATGATGATGAATGATACAAAATGCCTATTTAGGTTGATAATTAACCAAAGGAAATAGAACATTTTATGTCCCTCATGTCATTTATTACTGTCAACCACATTTCAACACAGCACCAGTGCAGATGATGCTACACTAAATTCAAGAATGTTGCCAAATGCAAATGGACAGAAAATGGTGCTATTGTTTAAGCAGGCTTTTGGAGTCTAGAGTTAATTTCTTTTTCTTAGTTATTCTGTCTTTAGCATTTCTTGTCACTTTTTTCACAGCTGAGGTGACTGAAAAGTTGTTCAGTGGAGAGCAGAAAGACTGGCACTCGGCATCGGCAATGGCAGGATTTTAAAATTGTTTTGCTTTTTGAGACAGTTGAAATTTGCTGACCTTCCAGAACACCTTGACATTTACTCAAATTCCAGCATTTATCTGTGGATTCCCACTGTGTTTAATAACAACAGGATGGGGAATGCCTAACATTTTAATGTGTGCTTAGCCTCTGATCTGTGACATGTCTATGATTGCGTATTGAAAATTCTTCAGAAATGTCTGATGAAAAGTGGTTAGTGACCACTTTTTCATTATCAATTTAATTTCCAAAATGGAATGTCTAATCTTTGGGGGTTTGTTTTAATACTCAGTAATGTAGCTTGATGGCCCACAAAACCTTACTTTTTTGTTTCTTTTACTCTTTGATGTAAAATAGCTACTTAAGGAATTAAAGGAAATAATATATTGACATGCTTATGTGGTAAAGGTAGAGTTTGCTAAATGCCAGTCAGGCCAAAGTGTCATTTTACTTATGCCAAATATACCAAAAAGTTGAGTAATTGAATAAAATACCACCCAAAGGAGAAAAATTGTTCTTTTACTGTGAGCTGTTTCTGAGATAGGGGAGAGGGAAGAGTGTAGATCTCCTTTCCACTCAAATTGAATCTACTGTTATCCCTACAAAGACTGTTAGACTAAATATTGCCTTAAAACTGCTAGGATAAATATTGAGCATTACTGGATTGCCATTGAAGAAAAGCATCTTTTAAGAAAGCTTGAACTCAAAGTTTATTATTTTGGGGTAGTCTCCTGGTTCTTTGGAAGTAAACAGATACTACTTACTTCATTACTATCCAGGTTTGCTCTTTGCACTGTCCTGACATCTCCCACTCACTCAGGCTTGCTTTCTGAAGGCAGAAAATAAGGAGCTGGAGTAAATATCATCACCATTGTGTGAATGTGCTCCTGGCATAGACCTGCATCCAACCAGCAGAGCTGGGCAGCAGCAGCACAAATCCAGTGCCACATTCTTCAGATCTTCTTCAACCCAGCTGAGGGTTGAGAAAATCGCAGTTAAAGAAATTCCTCCTCAGAAAGAAAGATGCTATTGCAGATGGGTCACAAAAAACCTTGTGTTTGTTCTGTACTGGTACTTGGTGCATATTTGAAGTCATCAGGAGAATTCCTATCAGTCTGAGTGCTTTGGAATGCCCCGGGTGTAAGCTGCTGTGAGAGCAACATTTATCAAAGTGTCGTGTTCGGCAGCGTGCTGCGTCAGTCTTGTTAAATCCGATTAATCATCACTTGGACAAGAAAACTCTTGGAGTTACACTGGTTGCTGGCATTACTGAGAGTTATAGACTCAAGTTCCTTATGCTGTGCCAATAAGAAGACCATAAAAACACATGAATTGGAGAGCCAGGGAAAGAGAACGTGATCTAACTTTGGGAGCTGGAGATATGCACAGAAGGGATTTGGCCAGAAGTCTGACAGAATAGTTTGAAGCAGCTGCAGCTTGGTTAAACTCTTTTTTCTCCAGTGCAATATTGGGGTCTTCCAAGTGACCTGTATTTTACATTGGCTCTACCATATGACCACAACAACTTCCTGGGGGGCTAAAAAAAACCACCAAAAAAACCAAAAAACACAAACAAAAACAGTCTTATCAACATATTGCTGCACAAAGTTGCGTTGGGGAAAAAACAAACAGATGCCACATACACAGTACCATAAGGGTTTAAGAAAACACACGATTCCTTTTAGGTACATGACTGGATTAACTCCAATCGTATGGAAGGGTGAGGATGATTCTGAGTAGCATAAAGTCAGTTGGCGTCTTCTGGTACTGTGCTGAGTTTCCTGTGTAGCTGAGGGAAAACCTGGCTTTGCCTCATGCCAGTTGCAGTGAAACTGGCCTGGATGAAGTTGAAAACTGGGTAAATCACCTTAGTGTGAGATCCTTGCCAGTTCTGGCATTCAGTTTTGACCCTAAGACTGCCTAACAGGTCTGAAAATCAAGTTTACAGAATCAATAGTATTGTTTGTTGCATAATTGTATGGTCACACAGCCAGAGATGGTGGACTTTGCTCGTGTGCAGGATTCATCAGGCCTCACTGGCTTTCCCTGGTGGTCACTGTTGAGTTTCATGAATAATAGCTCAGCAGGAATTTATGCCAAGGGCAGAACTAAGATGAATTAGTTCAATGTCTCCTGACAATTTTAATATCTCCGAGGCTAATGTCAAACTTCCTTATTTTGTGTTGACACCAGCAATATTTTGTTTATTATAGATTAATTTCAGTATTCCAGATATTTATTTAGAAACTGCTAATCTCCTGAGTAGTTTGTGTAGCATTCAGGAAGTTATTTCAAGTGGGCTTGAAGATTTCTGAGGCTGGCTGAGATACTACTCATAAAATTCAATATATTCTAGTTCGAAGATCAACAGACTGAAAGTAACTGGAGTCAAACTTCTCCTGTCAACATCATTACTGACTTTTGTGTGCCTTTCCACCCTTTCTTTGGCTTTTTTCATTTGTACCTCAAAACTTTTCTTTGTCTGTAAATCCAAGGCTTGAGTGAGAAAGGCTGAAAAATGGGGAAGGAGACACTGTGTACAAGTGACACTGTGTTTAGGAATCAGATCTGTAGGTACACGTATCTCATTGTTTTGTGTTCTCATCCACAGTGCTCAGCATATGAGGGAGACTCAGCAGGCATTCTTTAATGGATAATCAGGTATGGGCTGGCTGTGTCTCCAGGGTTTGTAGTGTGTTGTGCAGGCAGCTGCACAGCAATGAATTTGCCAGGGTTATTATCCTGCTTTGTTCACTGAAGCATTCTCTGATCAGAAGTGAGTACAGTAAGAATCTTAACTGAAAGAAATAAAGCCACTCTGAATTGGCCTCAATTCAAGGACATTTCCTTCTATTCTAGTATTTTGAAAGCTGGTGTACTGGCCCTCTAGGAGTTACTGCTGTTAGAGTATATTGTTTTGTGCTGTTGCATTGTGGTTGTGGTTTTTAAGGTTAAAATCTATTTCTGTTAATAGATGGACAACTGTTTAGTATTTTTATAAATTAAATGAGGTAGCCAGGGAGTATTATTGATGGGCAGGCATCAGAAACTTGATCAAAAGGTGTAAAGCTTTCTGGTCTTCAAAGGACACTGAAAACTACTAGTTATCTCTGCTTTAGATGCCCCAACTTGAAAGAAAGGAAACACATACATTTAAAATCTGTGACTTGTATTTCCAGTTCCTTGGTTTTGCCCTCACAAGAAAAAAAAAATCTTTCCTCTTGCTACTGGAAGATAAATGATTGCCTGAAACTTTAGTGGATTTCGACTTTGAAGAAAAAGGACCACACAGATGAAAAGAGGAAAAGCTTGGAAACACCTGATGAAATCTCTGCAGTAGCATAATTCTCCTTACATTTCTTTTGAAATAGATACATTTTTAAAATTCCTACATTTGGTGGCTTCTAAATTTTTTTTATCTGTTTCCAAAGTCTCATATGTCAAAAGACTGGTAGGCAAAGCCATGAGCAACAGGTACTTAAATGAAGGCAGGCTTTTTTTCCTTCCTGGGATTCCTGCATCAGTATTTTAGAAATTAGTTAAAATTCCAGACCAGAAAAATTAAGCAGGCAGGTTCATCACAGCCAGCATGAAACATTTTCCATCTTAACTTCAGAACTAAAATGGAGAGAGAAAAGAAGCAAATCCAAATTACTGCTTTTGACTTACGGCTTAAGTGGTTGGGAAGGATGAATAGGGGACACCCTTGCAAGGACCAGGAAGCCAAGAAATGCAGTTGGGCTCAGAAAGAACTCAAGATGCTCTATTTCTAGTTAGGAATATTGTTAGTTGGGATAGGATAGCAGAATAGCTGCATCCAAGTGCCAGAGTAATGCTGCTGCCTCAGGAATCAGCCCAGTAAGTGGGAAGGAAATTATTTCTTCCAAGATTAGTGGATAAACACAACTAGATGGATGGTAGAAATACTCTTTGGGCAATAGTCCACAGAACTGCAGGGAACCAGAAATCATTGGTGGGGAGGTATGGAGAGTGATTTTTCTCTTGGCAAGGTAGGGAACATGACAAAGTAAAAAAAAAAAAAAAAAAGTATTTTAAAAAAGTTCTTTCACATCTTTACTTGACAAGCAGGATAAACAGTGCTTCCAAGCTGAAAATTCTTAGGAATATCTTTTGAAAATAGTCCCAAGTATGGGACTATAAAAGCTGTGTGTTTAGGCAATTGGTATGGATGCCATCACTGTAATATCTAAGCAGTAATTAATGAATTGGAATGTTGACGCACAACATGGCTGGCAACTGGGATGAGCAAAACATGTTATTTTCTTACCTGTCTTGCCTTATTCTGGCAGCCGTTCTGACTAGAATGTCTTTTCCTCCTGCTCCTCAGTTTCTCCACTGCAGGTTCAGTTTTTCCATAATGATTTCCCATCTCTTGTTTTAGAAGTCTAAAATAAGCTGCTCTTCCCTTTCTTCTGGGGTTGGATAACTTCTAATCCTAACATTATTGTTTGTATAGGGTAAAGATAGAAGTAAGAAGTGTACTCCATTTTATGCATCAAGGTTACTCTTCATTTGGGCTACAGGTTGGTGAGTGCATTGAGGTGTTGATAAGGTTACTTAATTTTCTTCTCTACTTTCCTAACCTTTATGTTGTGTTGTAAATTTAAATTAAGCAAAGTAAGTTACTGATGGTGACACACAGTGTTCAAGTTTGTCTTGGGGCCATTTTAATACAGATTGGATTCTGGGCTTACTCTTCATTTTATTAAATGGTTTTGGGTTCATTAATGGTGTGGTCGGGAAGCATTATGGCACTTCACAACGTAGCATAGCTTTGGATGATGCAGGGCTAGATTATCTACTGGCTTTTCGAGGACTCTTAAGACTCATTGCTCTAACTTCCCCCAACCATCTCAGAAGCAAATATCCTTCATTAATCTTTTTTCTTGCCTCCAGCGATAAACACTTATTTTTCACAGTTTTTCCAGGAATGTGAGTGAAGAAAACATAAAAAATCCCTATATTGTTAATGTGACATGTCATTGTTTGGTAGCACACAGAAACAGACCTGATGATGTTAACCTTTTGGGGCAGTTTAAAAGGAGTTTCATAAGTTCATTGCTATTCCAAGATTCTGCTACACTTGCCATGTATAAACTGCAGCGGTGATGGTGAGGAGCAATTGCAATAAAGCCATACTGTTTCAATTTTCTGTCATAATGGATCCACAGCCTCAGTGGATCCATAGATTGGCTTACTGTCTCAACACTAGATTTCTTCTTGATGCTAGAAAAGATGTTATTATATGGTGTCCTGTCCCGCTGTAAAAGGGGAGTCATGGAGGATTCTTTTTGATAGATTTCTCAGACAAAAATAAAGCACAAATGTGGCAATATTATATCTAAGAACTGTTTATTGATAAAAAAGGATATGTTTTCCTACCAGAGGGGACCAGAAAAGAGAGCAGATACAGAGGGAAAAAGAGAGATGGAGAGAGAAACAGAAGACAGGGATAGCGTTACCTCAAGAACCCTGGTGCTCTGTCAGCATCAGCTCAGCAGATGGGAACGTGTGTGCCAGAAGCTGTGGTGAGTCTGCGTGGCTCCTGTGGCGGGCTGGGTGCGATTTCCGAACAGCAGCAGGCTGCGCGTCCCTTCCATCGGCGGAGAACAGGCTGCCCTGGCCACAGGCGCACTCCTGGAGCAGCTGCAGGCCCCAGGGTCATGGGGGCAGCGACCACAGCCAGGTGCAGGCAGCGGCTGCTCAGTGAGGGGAACAGCGGAGCACCAGGCCCTGGCTGGCACTGGGGCCGTGGCTGCTTTGTGAGGGGAACAGCAGAGCACCAGGCCCTGGCTGGCCCTGGGACCGTGGCTGCTTTGTGAGGGGAACAGCGGAGCACCAGGCCCTGGCTGGCACCGGGGCTGTGGCTGCTCTGTCAGGGAACAGCGGAGCACCAGGCCCTGGCTGGCACTGGGGCTGTGGCTGCTCTGTCAGGGCACAGCAGAGCACCAGGCCGTGGCTGGCACTGGGGCCATGGCTGCTCAGTGAGGGGAACAGCGGAGCACCAGGCCCTGGCTGGCACTGGGGCCGTGGCTGCTCAGTGAGGGGAACAGCGGAGCACCAGGCCCTGGCTGGCACTGGGGCCATGGCTGCTCAGTGAGGGGAACAGTGGAGCACCAGGCCCTGGCTGGCACTGGGGCTGTGGCTGCTCTGTCAGGGAACAGCGGAGCACCAGGCCCTGGCTGGCACTGTGGGTTGTGCAGGCCGTGGGCAATGCGGGAAGCGGCAGCCACAGCTCGGTGCAGGCAGTGTCCACTCCATTGCAGAAGTAGCGGAGCACAGGGCATCCGCGGCAAGGAGCTGCGTCCTGGAAGTGCCAAAATAGGGCAGGACATGTGTGGACAGGGAAGACAGTCAGGGAAGAAGCAGGACTGCAGAGAGAAAAAGGGGAGGGTGGGAGGAAAGCCAAGCTAACCATCCAGGCGACCCCCCACTCCCTCCAAGGAACACAAAGAAACTGGCTCCCTGCTTGTGTCGCAGTTAACTGGTTTTATTTGCCAAGTCTCCTCCCAAAGCCCTTTTTTCCTGGGCATCTGGGCAATTTTTGCCCCACCGACCAGTGGGGGAGGGTCACTCACAGCCCCATCGCGGAAGTCTCCTCTCCCTGGACTGGATGCCAGGAGAACCTTCCCCAGGGACAGGGCTAACAGCACATGTACTGCCCTTTACAGGAATTCTTCACCTCATGAGTAGCATATGTTGAGGCATAAATAAAAATCAGATTGGTCCTTCTCATATGGCCAGAATTTTTTTTTTTTTTTGACTTGGTGATCTCAGAAAACTCCAGGATATCAAGTTTAAGTGCTGAGGATTTAGGTTGTCCAGTGAGCTGTGAGATGATCTGGATTAGTGCCCTGTCAGCCCCAGGATGACTGAAAATCTGGGACTCTGAATCCAGGTCAGTATAATCAAAATAATTTTGCCTCCCCTTTGCCATTAGCTTTTGAAGGCTGGTGTTGTTTGTCACATTGCTTTTGCTTAGGTGTCAGCCAGGAGAAAAGGATTCTGCATGTCTCAGGCATGGACATCAGTTTGTGTTGACTCAAGTTGAGTAAAGTTTGTACAAGACCCACAAACTGCCACTCCTAGTTCTGCTGAGTTCTCAAGGGACATTGAAGGCACTCCTTCCCCTTTTTCAGTTATGTCCCTTGTCAATACCCTGGGAAATGGTCATAGTAGTATTGCTTAAGCATTTTGAATTCTCTGTATAATATTAATATCTTTGAAATGTTTCCATATCGCATTACGGACTGCAAGTTTCCACATGCTGCAGAATGCCATGGGATTCGAGGCTATGTGTGTTTTCTAGGATCGAACGCCTGATACTGATGCCATACCATTATTTTTGAGGTTAGTTGGAAGACCTTGATTTTTTACCCCTTGAGTCTGCTTAAGCAGTAATGAATACTTATATTCTGGACATAGCCCTTCCATGGGAAGACTGATGAAGAAGCAATTTCTCTTTCCTGAAGTGAGAGATTTGGGAAAACAACAAAAAAAAATGTGCCTGTGGTAGCTAACAGGACAGTCCCCAATTGTTTGTGCTACTCCTGATGAGTAACTTTCTGTTTAGAGAGTGCAGAGAGCAGCTGTGGGCAGAAACCCAATGAGACGTTGATACTTGTATGTGCTGCTCAGGAAGGAACTTAATGGTTTCCTTTTAGAGGAAACCCTATTAATTTAGCATTATTAATGCATTGAACTTTAAAGCCTCACGGATACTGAGGCCATTTCTTTGAAGTTGCTGAGTATCCCCAAACCATGCTGAAATTGATAATTGGTGGGAGTGGAGGGTGTGCAGTGTGATGGAAAATATGAGCTGCTGTGAAGTTGGTATCATAAAATACCTTGCTGCTTGTTATTGCATTATTTTATAGAGGTTTTCAGACTTTATATCTAGACATAATTAAACAACTCAAGGGAGAGGAATTAACACAACAAAGAATAGGCTGCTGGGTGTGCTGATGCTCCCATCAGAGATCTGGGGAAACACCAAGACAGCCAAATTGTATTAATGTGGTTTGGGTCCCCTGAAGCCCTGAGTGTGCCATCAGTGACTGAGGTGAAAGATGCTGAATTCCCTACTCCTTGCAATCAATACCATGTTCCAGTTGCTGCTATACAGCTTTATTTTTTTCCCCAACATTTCTAACAATACTTCAGCTCTGGAGAAGTTTTGACTCTTGTGCCAGAGAAAGAAGAGAGCAGTACCTCCTTCAAAAGTTAAATGAACCCCATAGATATGAATAGGATCTGAGGAGCACAAACTTGCATTCCTAGTTGGTAGTAATTTCTAGGTAAAACCTTTGGTATTCTTTCACTCAGAGCTGCTCAACTTCCCCAGACAGCAATACAGAAGTTCCCTGTCTCTCAATTGTTCCAGAAGTGAAATTTTGCCAAAGAAGAAAACACAAAATTTTGCCAAAGGAGAAAACACAAAACATGTATTATTTTAAAAACGGAAACAAATAACATTGTGTAATGCTTCCTTAGTACTCCAGGAAGTTCTTGGGGAGGGCAAACACTGTCTTTTACATTATGTGGTCTAACTCCTGAACGCGTGTTTTAGTCACATTAAAAGGAAAGCAGCTTTTTAGGGGTGTTTGATATTCTCCAAATTGAGTTAGTGGTGAAGAGTTTAATGTCCAGTTGGGTGTTCTTCATGAACATTATTTGGAATCATTCCTGCTTACAGGTAAGCTTATTTCAACACACTTGATAATATTTAGAGGTCAGAAGAAGTTGTTAAATAGTTTATTGCTACCCTCCTCAGGAGCCAGCTACAGGGGACCAGTAGGTGCAACAGTTTGCTTTGTTACAGTGTAACAGCACATTGTCACTGCTTCCTGCATCCATATGAGCCTGCCTGTGTGAAATCTAACCTTTTGGCCAAGGTTTATAATTGGAATATTATCAGAAAACAAAATCATAATAAACAGAAAATAGAATAGTCAAGTCTCTGTGCCAGAGCAGAGTTCCAATGGTAGTGCCTTACTTTTGCCCTCAGATGTGATAAAATCAGGTCTGCTTTTCTTGTGTTGAATATTGCTTGAAATTCACAGCAGCAGTGAGAGCTTTTACATGTGGGGATGGAGGAAGAAGGATTTATGGAATTGGAAAGTATTGACTTAATGAAAGAGCATTTGCATGTTTTCTGAGCAAAATGTTATTAAGGAAAAAAAAAGAAAAAAAATGGCCTTGCTGATGAAAGCATTTTATTTATTGGTGCCTTTATAATCCTTTGTTTTGTTTCACCTCTCTCAGTGTATGCTGATGCCCACAGTGTAGGCTGTGAGATTCATAAGCAGGCCAACCTTTCTTGTCCTGTAGCTACTCATCTATAAATGACGCTTTTAGTGCCTGAAATGTCTGTTGTTAGGGTCTTTTAATATAAAAAGGATGCATAAAAACATCTTAAATACAGCTGCAATTATGTACGGACTTGTTTTATACAAACTAAATATTAATTATAGAGGGTCAAATCTTTGGCCTGTTGCATCTGCTTAGTTCCCCTACTGCCAGGTCCACTTTGTACATGTATATCCTATTTGCTTTAAGAGGGTTTTGTTGGTGTGAGCCAAAAACTGGTACTTGTATGACTGAAGGTGTTGAAAGTTATATTTTAGATTATCTCAATCTAAAATATTTTCCCTCCAAATTCTAGGTAACCTACCCTTGGGTTTAACGGTCCACAAAGTATCCATGTAAAATTCAGTAATCAGAACTACTTAAATTAATTACAAGGCAGGTGTTGCATAAGATTGTGGAAGTGGAGTTCAGCAAAAACAATCAAAATTTTTCTTACAGCTTTTATTTTTATTTTGTTTTAAACTGCCCTGTCCTTCCTGTTATCTACAGGACTATGTTTCTGTTAGGACTCATCATCTTCTGAAACACTGCAGGGAAATTCCTCTTAATTTTAATCTCTGCCATCAGGCACAGTCGTCTTGGATTACTCGTCAGTGACCAAGTAAGACACCTTGAGTGTGAGGAAGCTGCTCATAATGAACTGTGGAACTCTGATGGAAATCAAGTAGTATTAAATAGCTAAAGCAATAGGCTTATGCTGGCTGGGAGGGGGAACCAGGATAAGGTTTCTAAGTGAGGATCACACCAGCATCTAACACCATGTAAATATATCTTCCACTTGCAGTGTTCATCTTTGTAATCACAGATTTGAGGATTTCTTTTTCTTGTAGCAGACCCTCTGCCATTTTTCTATGAGTTTCATATCAGAGCATTAGCAATGACTTAATGTTACACTAAGATTATTATGAAACTAATGGCTCATAGTTGCTGGTTTTATTTTTAATAAACTCATAACTATGCAGAGGGGTAACAATGATAACAACGTCGTCATATACTTACTTCCAGGCCAATACTGTCAGGTTATAAGCAAGGCTTACAATGATGTAAGATGAGATAAACCTGCAGAATAATTGATAGAGCAATCAGAAGAGCTCAGATCAATAAAATCCAGGTGAAGAAAGATCTTTTCCTAACTGCTGCAAGCCTGATTCTCTCCAGCCTAGCATTTTCATCTGTGTGAAATTGCAGTAAAGTGAATGGAGAATTCTGATCTGGCAGGGTTCTACTCTTGGCTCAGGCTCATATGTCAATGACATAAATGGTGCCATCAGATAAAAGCCTTTCTATGATTCATGAAAGTATAGAACGTAAATAAGTAATTGTAGAATGGCTTTTTTCTATCTTGCAAATAAGCATATTTACTGAGGAGTGTTCTGTATTCGCTGCAGCTTTTTACATAATGTCAACATCAGCATTCCGGCAAGATGAAGACTTCTTAGCAGTGCAAATGCTGTGCAGGTATTCCAGCATCTGCATCGTGATACCTAGTATCCAATACAATGCTATCTGATAATTTTAAAATACATTTACTCACCTAGTAAGAGCTTTTCTTTTTTGAAACGTGAGGCTACTCACTTTAGCCTCTAAGCTCGAGAGAGTTAACTGCTGACTTTATGGGTCATCGGCACCTATGCTGTTTGCTTTTACTGTGCATTTTTATGATCCTATACGATGCTGTTTCCTTGTCTATGGAAGGCACTAGGAAACAAGAATGCACAACAACTTGCAGAATTTAGCCTGTAATTGTATGCTCCACAATGAGACATACCTACAGTAATCCGACAGAATGAAAGCAACACAGGTCATATGAGCTTCAAATAAATATTCTGTTTCCTCTGCAGCAGCTTAATTGAAAGAGATCTGACATAATGGTGTTGTATCAGCAAAGCTACTAATCTCAGATGCCAGAGATTTCAGCGCTAGAGGAGGGAACACTGCACAAATGGAGGTCATTCAGTATCCTCAAGCACTTGGACAACTTTGTCATTTTGGACTGTTCCTGCTAATGGCAGAATGCAGTGCTGCGGCTAAAAATGGTTGCAGAGCTCCTTGTGCAGGTAACCTTCAGTGTCTGTTCAGAGGGGCTTGTTTATTTTCATGTCTTGCAAAACCAACAGTGTTTCTAGGAAGCAAAAGCCATACTCTGGGTTTTAGTGGTAAAAGCAGGAGCCTCGGAGGCATCACAATGTGGAGTTTTTTTGTTTTTTAAGATATTTAACCCTCTTCAGGAATACAGGATTTCTTTCTAGACCTTTTATCTCCCTCTGCCAACAAGGAGCTGCTGCCATGGAGGAACTGCAATGTTCTGGTAGGACCACAGCAGTGTCAGAGGCCACACAGAGAGACCACATGTCTCTTTATATGGTCCTTGGGTGGAAGAATTGCAGGAAGAGGTACAGGAGTTTAACTGAAATCAGAAGGATGCTGAGAGAATTTTGCTGTTTTCATGTGTCACGAGATGGCACATAGGAAGAATCCATTTCCTTGGCAACAACCCTTGAGCCATAAGGTTGAACCTGTTTACTCAGGCACAGAGCCATTCTGTCAGATGGGTATTAATACACCAATTGCAGAGAGCCTGTGTTGTATGCGCATCAGGTGTGAGTGTCCCAGATAGGATTCCCAGTAAGGATTGTCCATATGGCTGTTCATTCTAATTTTATATTCACTTGTACCATTACCAATCCAGGTATGGGTCTGATTATGTTTCAAAAATAGGGAACAGCTTTTTCTCCCTTTGGTAAGTCCTCTTGCCGACTTGCATAAGACAGATTGGAGTGATGGTTTTGGAGAAGTTTCCAGAAGACAGGCTTTTCTCACTGGCCTTACCAGACTTCTTCCTTCTGCATTCAGAGAAATTAGAGCTTTATAAATATTTTCCCTTTTTAAGTAAGGTCCCTGTGGGCTCCATGCAAGTCAATCTTTGGCACCAAGCTGGATTTCACATGCACTGCAGAGTGGAAATCTGTGTTCAGTCGCTGTTTGCATTACTTTGCAGGATGTTTTGCCTGGACTGCTATAAAATGTTGAGGTTTCAGAGTTCAGGAAAGAGCACAGCACAGGAGATTGTCACCCTAACTGCCCCCTCACAACCCCACCTGCCTTGCCTCTTGGTTTCCTCAGCGGACTCAGTTCTCTGTACATCAGCAGTGCTGCTAGCATTGCTCTTGCTCTACCTTAGATATAGCTAGGGTACAGCATCTTAGTTTAATATTGTATTTCCTGTGTTTCATTTTCATGTGAATTGAAGACATAAGGATCTGATATCTGAGGAATGTGGGGAGTGATGCCAGGTCATGCTCTTCTCTGGTAGCCGAAGCAACTGCACTGGCATCTAAATATTTAGTACAGAGCTTTGATAATCTAGTTTGTTGCTCATTTCATGCAGCCTGTTCTGTACTAATGAAGCCGATAGGAAAAAATGTCATCAAAATGTTTTTTTCATGCTATTCCTTTTGGAATTAGTTATTTTAAGTATTGGGGTAACCCACTGAAGCAGAACTGCAGAGTCAGCATATTTCGGTTTTGGTTTAATATAAACTCCAAATAATGGATTATACTTCTCTTCTGGACCTGGCAGGTATCATTCAGATTGCCTCAGAGTGTGAACAAGCAATATATTTTTCAATTGTATACATTTTGGTGAATGATGATATTGGGCAGCTGCATTTGAAAATACCCGTCCTACCCGAATTCTTAGCTTGCTTTTACCTCTCTCTCTTTACATATATATGGTTTTTTCAGCTACTTCTAAAATGCATATGCCTCTTCCTGGCTGAAATGATTTGAGCTGTGCATATGACTACAAGGTGCACTTTAATGCAGTGTAATTTCCTGGGAAATTTTAAGTAGAAGAATTATGGCTCTCTCTGCTTTTTTGGGACTCTTTAGTATCCTCTCCTACTGCCATTTTGAAATCTTTAAGAACTTCTCCTGCTGAGGACATGAAAACAAGTGTGGAGATTAAAAAAAATTGCAGTTCAGACTAGATAGTAACAATTTTCTGCTCATATATTTTGATTGTGGGTTGAGATTTGCCATTTTGCAAATGTTTGTACAGTGCGGTCTAGCACAGCTAAGCCATGCACAATTGGAGTTCTCCAGGCATTGTTATAAAAACTAAAATATGAGGGGAATTTCATCTGCAGACTGTAAAGGGTGCACAGTGGAACAGTCCTTTCAGTGTAACCCATCACTACTCAGTTAATGGAATAACATCTATCCTGCAAGGAGAAATCTGCCTCCACATATACCCCATCGCACTGGCATGGCTGGATTTTGATAAGTCAGCGTATTGCTCCTTCTGTTAGTACATTTTATTAAAGTACATTTAATTGACATAATTTTTACTTTTGTTTCTGCAATATGCAGTCAGTTAAATCATAAATACTGTTTTGTAACTTGATAGAACAGTATTTAATGGTCTTTATCTTGTATCCCTTTTAGCCTGAATTTCCATCCTCTTCATTATTTTTAATGATAGCAACAATTTTTATTACACTGCTGGAACTTTTCCCAGGGTAGTTGTGTTTTTCCTAAATAATATGTGATTTAGAATTGAAACTGCAGCAAAAAACTGTTAAATCCAGTATCTTCTGTAACTGCAAATGTATGTAAAAAAAAAAATTGGCCCTAGTGAAAGAGATTGAAAGCGTCTTAAAAAGAAGACAACCCCAAAATCTAAGTCAAATGGTGCACAAGGTGACTGAGCTTTCTGTAGCTCAGGGAGAGTTACTTTAAGTAGGAACGTACCAAGCAAACCACAGGTGAAGGCAGAACATAATGGTATATCAGCTCTTCACTCTTATGGAGATCAGCTGAACGTTTGTCTTGCTGTGTGTCTGTGTGCCCTTTGAAAATACTTCCAGTTAATAGTGACTTTACATTTTGACCACAAAATTTGCTCAAATTCCAATTTAAAGACAAAGAGAAATGATGACGAGGAGCAGCAAATATGAGCAATCAAGACCTTTCTGCTCTTGGCTTTTCAGGACTTTGGAGAAATCATTTAGGCAACAAGTCTTATCGGGGCAAACCTCATACAAAGCTTAGGCTTTTTGTTGCTACAACCTTCAGAATATTGATTAGAGAAACCTTTTCTTGTGTTCCTCCATTGTACTCCCAGATGCTCTCACACTGAAAAGCTGCATGTCAGAGACACCAGTCACAAGCAAGTTTTTGGCAAGTTACCTGGGTGGCTGAAGAGGGGGAACAGGTGTGGGTGCTCCAGAATTTGTCAGTTGAAATACATGGGAAAAACTTTTGCCAAAAAATAGCTCACAAAAGGTATAGAGTGAAATTGAGTGTTATGCTGGTGCTGGCTAGCTTTGCTAACTTCTTGCAGTGCAGATTTGCCTGTGGAACAACCAAAACCAAATGTTTAGATGACCTTAGCCAAGGCAGCAGGTTTGGACACCATATGCTTGTCCAGTTCGAACTCAGAAAAGCCTTTTTCAACCTGTCTATTTGGTGTGCCAGTAAAAGATTGGCCGATATCTATATCTTATGATCCCTGACCAAAAAGCAACTTAATATTAAATCAGGTGGGGTTGCCAAAGGGAGCAGTCCTGTAGCTGACGGGGACATTTGGACCAAAGAACTTCATAAAGCACCTTCTGAACCCCAAGAATTGGAGATTCTTGGTTCCTTAATGGATTTCTTTCTTACATTTTCAGATGGCAATTGGCGAGAGAATGATCCTCCGAAATGCAATGTCACTCCCAATTACCCTGCTTACAGAAACTCAAGTTTTTAGCGTAATTACTCAGATAGTTGGAGTGGACTTTCTGGGGTTGACCAATATCCACGACAGTTACCAAAAGGATATTCGTTCATTTGTGGAGATAGGGCTTGAAAAGATATTCCATCATGCCTTGAAGGTGGTCCATGTAGTATTGGGCAACTTACTGTACTAGCAGCTAGTGCTAAGACAGTCATTAAGAAAAAACATAGAGGAAAAAGATTTGTCCATCAATATGAAGAAAATTGTAACAGTGATTTTAGGCCCTGGAAAGCTGTGAAAAGAGTTTCAGCAGGTTTACTTCTACCCCAGCTTGCTTCTGCCATGGCATTGAAACAGTTAGATCAAGTTAGACCACATCGATTGCAATCAGTGATATGCTGACACACATCAGCACTGTTGGACATGCTACGCTTCAAAATAGAGCAGCAATTGGTTGTCTTTTACTGGCACATGGACATGGTTGTGAGGAATTGAAGCATTGTGTTGTATAAATCTGTCTGACCATTCTGAATCCATCCACAAAAGAATACAAAAGCTGAAAGATCTAACAGCTCAAATGAAAGAAGATGGTGAATTGTGGTTAGATGATTTGTTCAAAGGATGGAGCTTTACACCTTAGTTAAGGGAACTTTATAAAATAGGTTTGTATATGTTAGTAGTTTTAGTGGTGGTACTAGTAGTAGTAGTACCTTAATATACTTTGGTGTGTGTGACAAATGATGGACAAAAATATCAAAGAAGTTATTATTGTACCAAAGAGAGAACTAGGAAATAAAACCACAGAAAGTTCTCAAGATCTTACAGAGGTAGTAAATACAAGTATAGACATATATGAAGGCTTTGAATTAAGACCTTGGAATGGATGAGACTTATTAGAACTATAAATAGTAACTACTATCAGATTTGACTTATATCCTTTGAATAGAGCAGAGCTTTTATAGAATTAAAATTGCTGTGGTGTAAAATAGTAATGCTTAAAGCAAGTAAGAGAGGTGCCTGAAACAAACAAAAAGAAATATGTATTGTTGTAGAGCTTTGTAGTGCAAGGTAGTTAATAAGAAACAAAGTTAAGAGAATTTATTTGTGGTTGTACCAAGAGGGGGAAATGTGGGAAATAGTAAAGGTAAAAAGATTTCCAGAAAGCTGTAAAAGCAGGCCTTAGAAAAAGAAAGAACAGAAAACTTGGAACTAGCTGCAGCTGCAAAGTCTGAAAGTAGAAAAAGTTACAATAGTACAGTAAGCATGAAACAATAGCTTGAGTTTTAGGCTTGGCTAAGATAGACCTTAGACTGTAGAAAAATATGCTTAGCAAGATAGTTGAATGCTTTAAGCTTATAAAGTATTGTGTATTGTTATTAGAGAGCATACAAGCAAGCATTGTGTGAGGCAGATATACATGTACTTTTAGTGATTGCCTAGAACAATTGTCTGTAAGCTTTAGCAATATGCTGTTGTCTAGAAAGTTTTTTAAATGCTCTGCAACAAATAAATCTTTGCCTGCTGCTAGCAAGGTGTGAGCTTTTGCCATCTTTCTATTGTCTCAACCATGTAATAAGGCTGATGCTGCAATGAAATCTCAAGGAATGGATCCCAGCAGTCCCATACTGTTCGTGAGAAACCACCAACACAGACAGAGAAGATGGAAAAAACCAAATTCCTGTCTCAGCACTGGAACTTGAGCCAGTGTTGGGGAAGCTGTGGGCTGTGCCTTTCTGGCCTGGTTTTGGAACTCAGAGCTTGTGGGATGATGTGAATCAGTGACAGACACAAATATTATTGGCTGTGGTTCACTCTGCTACTTCTTCACATGCAAAGTGAAAGATCATTGGGAAACTCAGGAAAGGAAGGGCAGAATCTGCTTTTCAGTCACACAACTTGGACTCAGGTATTGATTACTAAGCACTCTTTTTCTCGGTATTTTTATCCTATATTGGCTTTGTAAGTGGCACAGAAGCTACTGGTAGTGCTATAAATCCTCATTTTCTACCTGAATTGTTAAGTTTTGTGATCAATTCTTCCAAAGCAGAGTATATTTCACTGTGTGATGAACAGGGACAAAGTTCTCCAAGATACATATGCATAGTAGGATTCTGTAGATTGAATAAAGATCACCTAGGAATTTGAGTGACTCTTCTGTAGAGGATAGTAACCTGTTTAAAGTTCCTAAAATTTAGCTAATTAAGTCCTATGTTTTGCCCTAATTTTATAGTTTCTTTGATTATTTCTTTCTAGCTCAACAAAATTCACCAAAAATCCATGAAGGCTGGTGGGCTTATAAGGAGGTGGTCCAGGGAAGCTTTGTTCCGGGTAAGTGGAATTTTAAAATTTAAGATTTACTTAATTTTTTGTTCACTGGAATTAATATAGTTAGGTTTGGAGAAGATATTTTGGGTTGATTTATTTTCATTGCAAAGATTTTTATTTGACAAGTACTCAACATCACATTATTGCAAAGTGCAGAAAGGTTTCTGTTAATCCATCATCCAAAGATTGTGGCTGTTTTTCAGGGAAGAAATCACTTTGATGACATTCCTGGTTTCTCTCAGTAAAACCAAGGTGATGCTGCTTTGTGAGTGTATGTGTTCTGCATGTAGAAAAGGGAAAGGAACTGAAAAGTATTACTGTTAACTGAAATAATTTATCTGTTGCAGCACTTCTAGGTAATAGCATTTCTACAATTTTAGATTAGATTTTAGAGTAGATTAGGACAAGAACCCACTACATGCAATTGTCACTGATTTTTGTTTAGTGAACAAACTGTGAGACAAAAAATTGAATAACTAGGCTTCATTGAGATTTAGTAAATGATAAATAATCAAGTGTCAGCTAAAAGGATTCTGTGCAGCATCTTTTCAGTGTGATTGAGATTAGCATGCATTAATTGATGTGTATTAGCTCTGTCTTATAAGGTAAAGTAGTGCTTCAAGTTTTATCACGAATGCATCGAGAAAACTGCTACGTGATCCTTATTTTCTCATAATAGTAGAAAATATTGCTTGGCTGTTGTGTGAGTGTTGCAATATGACATGAAATGAATGACACACGCAGATTGAGATGTCTAAGGTGAAAAAAGGACTGTTTATTTCTGAACTCTGATATTTATAGAATTTTAAAAGTGACCTTGGATTGGAGGATGAAATTGCTACCTCTTTAACCGCATTGATTAAACTAACGGTCCATCAATTTTCTCCTCTTCTAGAAAGGAATGCAAAACAATCATTATTTCCATGAAAAGTGCATGAGAAACCCCATTACAAAAATGAAAACATTATAAGGTTTAGAAGAACTTAGAAGAACAGGGTGACATGTGAGCTATTCCTGAGGATCTGTAGATTTGACCTATCATCAGGTTCTTTCACTGTTGAGAGAACTGTTAAATCTGACAGTCATCTGAAATTCCCAAAATGCTGATTGCCTTAAGAATTCTAGTGCAAATGAGATTAAGTATTTCAGCCCACACATTTCTGGCACTGAAATGGTTGTGAAAATCTACAGGCCTGGAGCTTAATTACATATTAATGCAGCATAAAGTAGCTTTTCAGATGTACTTGAGATTGGTTTGGGCCGTCAGAAACACTCCACTGTATTGTGCATGTTTAGTTCCTCATAGTGACAGTAAGGCAAGAAACCTGGAGAATATAATCACCTGATTTCAAGATATTTCACCCTTCCTGAGTTGCCTAACTCAGATAGATGCTGAGCAGAAAATGAATGAAAAAAATATTTGCTAAACAGGCCTAAACTTAAAGTTACTGAGAAAAATAATAAAATTGTTAGAATGTGTAAGAGCCGTAACGAGGGATGCAGGACTCCAGACAGCTTATTGCATCCAAGATGTCACAGCAGTCCAGGGTCATGGGTGACAGAGCCTGTGCCTACAGCTGTCAGCTCTAGCTGCAAACAAGCCTGAAGACCCTTTAATTTTGGTTACAATGCATTATATACTTTGCCGGGCGTCTTAATACAGAAGAACCATTCTATACCTTGACTTTTACCTATAGCCTATTCTCCAATCACTAAAAGTTAGTATGTTACAGTTTAGGCTAGAAGTTGTTTTTCAGTTTTCTTGCAGTGGAAAATTCTGAGACCTTTTTTCTACTTGCAACATCGGCAGTCTTGTTTGCCATGTGGTATCTTTCTTCTTGGTAAAAACATCTTGTTTGAGGTGGGTTTATCCTTTGCTCTAAGCCATAAAAACCCCTTCTAACATACCCTTTGCCTTCTTAGTTATCCAGTAAAACTGGATCGGCAATTCTTTTCTTCTATATCAAAACCTGCTTTCATTTCTGTTCTTTCTTCAGATTCTACATTCAAAAATCTTTCTGCCAAGCATACGTATCTGTGAGACTTTCTTGTCAAACTTTCATCCTTCCCAACAAGAATGTAGAGAAACCTGTGATCAGTTCATGCTTGTGGTGTTCTAGTCTTAATACTGTGAGACATTTAGGCTTAGGTACATCCTTGAAATATGAATGAGGAAACAGTGATGACTCAGAAACTTCTGGGAAGGAAAACTTTTTAGATGGTGTGGAAGAACACCTCCTTTTTGAGGGAAACCTGAATTACCAATGTGTTGAATATCTGACTAACCCAGCACACATTCTCAAGAACTGGTCCAGAAAGTCAGTAATGAACAGCTTACTGAAGAAACCTTGAAGAAAGCAAGGGGAATTTGGGAGTACCTTTCTTTCAAATTCAACTCTGCAACATGTCAGCCTCAGCAGAAGAGAAAAAATCCCATAAGACTTTACAGTACAAACAACTATTTTTTTTCTCCTAGATTTGGGAGCCTTTGAAAACCATATTTAAAGTATTTCAAGGCTGCATTTGTAGCTGTGCTCTCAGACTAACACATCACAAAGGATCTGCTGGTGTGTATTAAGTTTATCCATGTTGGTGGCAGTCCGTATCAGATCTCACGTGAGATGCTAATTAGCACCTGAGAGGTGAGAGCTGCAAGGCAGACTGAGAATCTGTTGCTAGAGTTGCTGATGTGCACTGAAGCAAACAGCTACAGCCATCTTGCCAGGATGTTTTCTTCCCACTGCTGTTTGTCCTGACCCAGGGCTGGAAGTGAACACCTCCAGAGATACTAGAAAGGAGTGTTTGTCCAACAGCCTGTCACTGCAGTTCGGAACTGGCATCTCAGTTAATATGACTGACATGAATCCAGCTCTGTAACTGCTTGGGGGAGCAGCCACAAATGCAGAGATGTTTAATTAGGAGCAATATAATTGTAAAACACTCCAGGAGGGGTTGCCGGAGTTTGTCTATCACAGCTTTAGCTGGGTGAATACTTTTCACCTACTTCAAAGCAAAGTCATTGTCTCTCTTTGAACTCTCACTTCTTCATGGAGAACTATGTAAGAATGCAGTTAGGAGTGTATCACAATATGACTGGGTTAGAATGTGCTAGTCATAAGTTTTTCTGCTTGGTCTGTTTTGAAAGCATTTAAGCCAAGTCCTAAAAACGCATTGGATCCTGTGCAGATTTGCCATTAAGCAGTTCATAAAATCAGGCCATATTTCATTACATTCCCCAAATCCAGACTCCCGATATTCTGGGATAGATTTTAGAAAAAAATAATTTAAATCCCTTTCTAATGTTCATCTGAGCACAGGGTTTTTTCCTGCTATAAGCCACTGAGCTACAGTCAGTGATGTGTATCTCACAAAAGGGAAAGATGTAGGCAGAAGTGAGGTTACAAGACTCCTCACAGTGTCTTTCCCAAATTTGCTTCTTTCAGTGCTCTGAGAGAAGGCAGCATTGAGAGCTGGCAGGTTCTCTCAGCACAGGAACTGTGGCTCAGGTCTGTCAGTGCCCAGCCTTGAAAGAGAAATGCAGAGTTCTCAAATGCAGGAGGCAAAGTTCATCAAGGCTGGGTTTGTGTATCTGCTACTGGAGCAGAAACCACTCTCCATCTCTCACCTGTTCTACACGCAAAGAATTGCTCTTATCATTTAAATCATGTAGGCAAACAAAGCAGAAAGTAGAAAGCTTCAAAATGTTAACTGAATGTAAATTAGGTTCCAACTTAAACTTTGGGGAATGTTCAAGGATGAAAAAGGAATACTTTCCTTTATGCATGGTGATTTGCATAATAATAAAATAATTTATATTATTACAAACATTTATTACATAGACTTTTTCCAGTGTGGAATATCAAAGTAGTTCTTAATGGATTAAAACACCTTTAAATAACCTTTTTCATGTCTTTTCTTTGGCTGTGACTATGAATATGTGGTGTCACTGAAGTGATGCAAACAATTTTCCAGGTGACCAAAGATACTCATATTCCAAATTCATTGGTAACCTTGTTGTTTCTTCAAATAGATGTGTATAACCTTTGATAATCTTTGTGATTGTATTGATCCTTTTCATACTGGTCCTGTTTTTTCATACCATTATGAAAGTGGGCTTTGGTAAGCATAAAATATAAAGGTTGTTAAATCTAATTTGTGATCACAGAGTGCACTTGGCAAACCTCCATCCTGTTGTGGAAACTCTGGACTATGTGATAGTACAAGCATGTAAGTGTTTTGTTCCCAGGGAAGACATTGTCTTTGGGCCCCCCTACTGACTTATACCAAATCTAAAGTTACTTTACAGGGTGCTAGTGCCACCCTCAGCTAACAGGAGGAAATCCATCAAATGAGTGAACCTTGCTGAGGGAGCAAATGATGTTCTCCTTCCATGTAATAAAAGCTGTAAATGAACTCTAATTCCAGATGAAGATCTCCATTCACTAGGATTCATTACTGGCCACAGATCACCAGTTAAAGCCCACCTTTTTCCCTGAGGTTCTGAGATGAGAAATTCCCTGTTCATGGTTACTTCACAACATGTTTTACACTAAAAGGGAAAAGACTGCTGGAGTTCTGTGATGCTGTTCCTACCTTTTGCAAGGATCCTGTTGGTGGGATTACGCCCTAACCTTGACCAGCTGGCGCTGAGAAACTGCCTCCAAATGCAGTTCATAACAATATACAAGGGAGAAGAAGTCTGAAACAATTGACAAGCTTGATCATGAGTGCCAAAACCTCATTTTAAACTTCTCGCTATCCCCCTGTGCTTTTTTTATGGCCCACAGAGGCAGTTCTAGTGTCCCTAGTTTCTCCTGTCTGGGCTTAAAATTTCTTTTATTACAGCTCTAAGATTTTTTTTAGATTAGAAATGTCTTTATGTTCATGTTCAGAGGTAACCTTTGATGGGCAGGTCACTGTAAGAACCATAAACTGTTTGTCCATTGCTTGAAAATGAGAAGATGAAAAACTTAAAACCCACACACTTATTAAACTTTCTGCTCTCAGTTTGTGCCCCCCTGCAGTCACAGAGGAGTCTGTATCATACACGGAGATGGTGATCACTAAAATGTGGCTGCCTGAGCAGCAAAAACCAAACCTGCTGATTCCTACTCCTGCACTGCTCACTTTTCTAACTATAACATCTCTCCCGGTCTTATTTTGGAACTTCAGGAGGCTGCAGCGTCACTCACCATCTGGTGCATTTTGCTTATTAGTGAAAACAGTGGTGCTGTCTGAGCTACAGCAGTACTTTAAACAGTCTGCACACACCCTTCAAAATCATGCAGTCTGCTGTTGCCTCTGAGGAGTTAACCACCCATATATAATTATTTATTTGAACGATAATAGCAGTTTTTCTTTTAGAAAGCAATATTTTGGAACAGTTCATTTCTTCATGGTGATAGAACATAGATACTGGAAATCATTCACTTACTGATTTGAACTTAGTATATATAATATGTTAGCTTTGGTTGTCAAAGATAGCTTGAAGGAAATATATTTCAAAACATTTATTTTCCTGGTTTCTCATTTCCTTTGGTGATTCTGCAAAAATTGACTCTTTACAAGTGATGTAGCTAGAAAGGAGGCTAGATTTAAAAAAAAAAAAATATGTGGGAGTTAAATATAATGCAACATGGACCTTTCCCAGTTACAATACCTGGTGGCACCGTGATTTGGTTCCCCCAGCCCCTCTTCTCACTTGACCGAGGAGCTTGGGAATGAGGATCACCCTTTACAGGTGCTTTTGTTACCGCCATGAAACTCAAAACTTTGCTGTCTTCAGGTCCTTCCCACATCTTTGAACACGCATCTATGCAGTCCTTACTAAAAGTGGGCCTTTTCAGTAAAGTCACCGTTTTACATATGGCCTGTAACTGCAGCCATTTTGCAAACAGATCTCTAAATGCTGCTTTTCCCTCTAATTCAGTCCTTCCATGAAAGGAAAAAAAAAAAAGTTTTAGGAGGCCAGCAAAATTAACTAACCGCAATAAAGCACTCTGAAGACCTAAAATTTTAAACCTTCACAAACTTGGGACTGAAGCACAGATCTTTGCTAATGTGGTCTCAGATCCCTTTTCTTTTAACAGCCTGATTATCTTTCTTAGCTGTGGCTTTTCCTCCTCAGTTACAATTGGTATCCATGAAAGGAAGATTGCATGCAGCACATGTACCCTGGCCTTTTTTTTGTTATCCTGACATGACCAAATGATTAAAATTGTCTTCCTGCCTGTTCCTAGTCCCACCAGGCACTGCAAAGGTCAAGCTTTTCCTTGTTATAACCAACACATGAAGTGCCAGGTTGGACCTTGCTGTGCCACCAGCTGTCCAGGGCCTGTCCTGCTGTACCCACAGGCTTCCCTGCCAGGACATGAGCAGTGTCCCTCTTCTGCTTCAGGAAGGTGCCAGTAAGGAAAACCTCAAAGGCAGTGACTTGCAGAGATCCTTGTCGATTATTGTCCCTCACACTTGCTGCTAGGTAAGATAATATTTTTGGTGTGGGAGTACTCCAGATATTTACTGATGAAGTTGAAAATCCTCTTTCCCACTATCCTGAAGTAGATGCTGTTTATCTTGCAGTGACACTAAATATGGGTTATAAGCACAAAGAACAATTAAGTACCAGGAATTTTTTGTACAACTGTAGATACCAAAACCTGCATGGATGATGGCTTCTAGCTGGGAAGAAGTTCAGGAGGTTAATACCATTTGGGCAGTCATATACTCAGAAAGCAGTATCCAAAATGTGCTGTCCTACAACACTGTGTGTTTACAATCTCTACAAAACCTTGAAGTGAAAAGCCAGCAAGCCACCTGTGTGATCTTACAAGGGTTCATCTTTACATGATGAGCACATCCTCTTAAGCTTTTGCTTAAGAGAAGAAGGATCATTCCTGCGTACTACCTTAGCTGGACCATCAAAAATTGGGGTTTGGGATAAAAAGGTTAAGACTAGTATTAGGAATCTTTCTTTTCTTAGGTTCTTCACTGTGACCTAAAAGCAAGGGAAGGACTCCCAAGGATAAACACTGGTGTATACAGAAAAGGGTTTAGGGGGTGTAACTCTATGATCTTTAAGGTCATTTCCAACCCAAAGCATTCTGTGATACTCTTGACAAGCTGAGTATAAAAGCAGTTGGAACAATGGTCTGTGACTAAGTCATTAATAACTGAAAGCTCATAGCGACTTACTTGGAAGGATTATTCAGGAAAGTTCTAAGGGCCAGAAGCAAGGCTCCTATACAATGCTGGATGTATGCATTGATATATTCAAAAAGTTTTATTTTACCTTATGCCTTGACAGGCTAATCTTCACAGGGTATCTAAAGAGTTCTTGACACCCTTTGGCACTGGACATTTTAAAGGTAACCACGACTCAGAGGAGTAGAATTGAAGCACAAAGAAATCTGATAGAAGAATTAGTTGCTGCTCAGAGACTCAAGGACCTTTTTAAGCTAATAATTCAACCTGAACATGAGTAGGCATTGTAAAGAGGGGACTTGGAGCTCTGGCTATTAATTACCTTGTAGTAGTAGTTTTCTTGTGGGTATGCATGTGTTTTTGTTCAAAACAGTAGCAATCATCACTTCCTACATAAAAACCTTCTTTATATATTTTTCATGGTATAGTGTAAAAGAAGTTAGTGTCCTTTGGAGAAAGAAGTCATTGAGAATTATAAGGAATAGTATTTTTCTGTTCTAATAATGTTCTTCCCCAGTGGAATGTAATTGGACTTAATGAGAGAAGGGTTACAGTGCTCCAGTTTATGTTTGCTTGGGTATTTCTGCCATAAATCTGTGTGGGATGAGATAGAACTGGAAGGGATTGCAATATAACATGGAAACAGGGATAATGAGTGGCACTAAAGTGTTGCCCCACTGCTACTCCTGTCATTATCCCACTTAGAAAAATTAGTCTTGTAAAATACCGCAAAAGAATTTCAAGAGTACTACAATTAACAGTTGCGATTGTCAGGTAGGAATTCAGCTTCTCTTTCACTGAGACTATTCACATCAGCATATTATAGTGACTTCAGGAAGATTATTCCGATTACACTGGTGATGGACACAGCACCAATGAGGACTTTATATAAACACAGTGTGCAGTTTTTAATTTGCACATCTCATTAGTGCAATTTAGTGTAGAATTTGCCACATCATACAGAGAAAAATATGGTCACTACAGCTACACCCTCATCTGTGGTTAAAATAAACTTTTGTGAAGTAAGATCACATCACTGCTCTGTGCATGGTTCCACAGAGTAACTCTGCCTGTTGGTTATTGTCACTGAAGCTTCACTGGTACTAACAAAAACCTCTCTGTCAAATCCTGTCCTGCCTAATTAAGAAATCAAAAAGAAAAGGAAATGAGACTGTTACCTAGAGGTGGTACTTTCCTAATAGAGAGCTATGATTTTACTTGTAAATACAGATTCACAATGTTATTTGATCATAGCATTTCTTCAGTAACCTGCTAAGCTGACTTTATTTCTGAAAGTCCGTATATGTGTAGGATTCCTCAGACTCCTCAAATAGAGAATTGCTGGAGACTTGATAGTCTGAAACCACTCATTTCTACTTAGTGAAAATTTCCTCCTATCATAACACCTCTCTAAAAAGGGTCACTTTTGAATTCACTGAACCATGAATGTATTGAACATACTCAGGAGCAAAATCCATGCTCACCATTTAAATCTGCCTGCCTAGGAGGATGTGGAATTATTATTTGGATACGTTTTACATGCTGTTACTTACACAGATTAAAATACAGATATTCTATACCATCACCCCATCATGGCATATCTGGGCACATACTGTTTGTGTGAAAGAGATAAATCCTCTAACACAAACAGTTTTTTTTTTTTTTGCCACAAAATACAGTCACTTATTTAATGCATTTCCTGCTGCTCCTGCGAGCTGTAAATCACATTATTATGGTTAATGAATCTGCCCAAAAAAGGAACCTTCCTGAATCTTATTGATTTTTTTTTTTCCTAGCACTGAAAATTTTACTTAAAATTGTCACCTTTTACCTTTCTGTATAGCGACTGAGTTTATATTAGGGCACTTGTTCATTTTATATTTATAAAATGTACCAAAAAAAGTCCATCAGTGTTTCCAGACCAAGCAGTCACCAGCTTTATAGCCAGGACATAAACCCTGAAAATAACAGCATAACATCATAATGGGAAACCTGACAGGTCGTTAACTACAGCAGTGCAAATGGCGTGTCTGTAATTCACAAGTGCTTGTAGATAACACCCTGGCCTGCAGCCTTTCAGAGCCTGTATGACCGATAAAAATAGTCAGGGATGGAGCACAAAATAACCAGGTCACACTGGAAGTTGTTCACTTGACACCAGAGCACGTAGCAGACAGATGTTCTACCCCAACACAGATGTGGTTCTTTAGATTACCTTTTATGACCTCCTCTAATTTTTTCTTCCTGTGTCTTTATGAGTTTGTAGTGATGGTTTTGGTGAAGAGTGAAGGTCTTTATTCAGAGAGATCATTTTACAAATATTAAATGAGATGAAGAATAAATAGAAAAATTGATAAGCTAAGTTCAAGACTGCAGTTAGAGGCTGGGAGAGAATCACACAGCCAGCTCAGATATGCCTGTGCCATCAAGCTGGTCTGCCTGGTGTCCCTGTGCTGTTGATTAAAGAGGAAAAAAATGTTCCTGCAGATCCTTTGAATCAGCCCTGTGCTTTGGCTAAGTGACATGAAGCAGTGCAGCTGCCCCAGCAGAGAAGCAGAAGGATGGGCGCCGAGGGCCTGGCACCTCTTGCATGGGCATTACCAGAGCTGCCACTGCTTTAATAGAGCTGAGGAATGTTACAAATTACTATCTGCAGTGACATTTTGGCACTATCTCATACTATAACTTCAGAGGCAAGGCAGGAAGGAGGGTGGATATATTCAGGCCAAGGAACAGCCCTATTCCACAGCCACTTGTTGCAGTTCAAAATTAAACCCAAAGGCTGAAAACATTTGCAGTAAAAGAATGACATTTCAATTGATAGATGAAGAGATCAGATTTTTTCCTCCTTGCTTATAAAATTGGTCAAGTTGGGTTTAGTTGAGTCTCTGAAATCCAGGCATCGTGTGGTTTCTACACTAGAATAATTAGGATACAAGTCTGGCTGAGGTAGTTGCTGCAAAAGGAAGAGCTGCTGCCAGTTTAGAAAATCCTAGGTTATTACTTCTGTCTGAAAATAGGTCACACTGAAAACAGTGGGATTTGCTTCTTGAGACAAATGCTACAGCCCTTGAATAAAGGCCATCAGAAGCTGATTCTTTAAAAAAAATTAGAAATCAGTACTTACAAAATTGTATTCCCTTTATAATGGTTTTATTTCAAACCATCTCTTTCAAGTTTTTTAACTGCAGTGAAATTATTTATTTCCACAGCTGTGCAGTGAGCCATCATCTCTTTTGTCCTACAGTGTTCATACTGCAGTTCCACTAAGAATGTGCTTTTTGAGGAAATCACGTTTGAATACTTTGCTTTTCATGGAGGAGAGGGGCTGAGTGGGAGGATTAAACCTGTGCACTGGCATCATACTGGTGTTACCACAGCAGTAACAGGTACAGGATGAACAGGATGCTCAGCTCTGAGAGGAGCTGCTCCTCCAAATCTGAGTCAGGTGCAGTTAAAGCCATATCAGGATGCAGCTGGGAGTGACAGCTAATTCCCAGCTTTAGTCCCAATTTAGAACAGCAGGATTTATCTGTTCTGTATGACTCAGAATACAGCGTATGACTTGTAGAGAGAACATCTCAGATTATGGAGTCAACTCTTCTGTATTTCCAAACTGGGCTACATAGGTCATGGCTACAGAATTCCCTTTCACCAGTGCATTTCAGGGCATTTCCCTGGAGGGAGTTCAGATTCCATTTTGCTTTTTCTATCCTGCAGTTGGGCATCTTCAAATGGCTTTTCTTCCTTCAGATTAGGCTTTACTAAAATAAAGAACAAATGACTGAAGTCTAATAGGCTATGGCTGAAACATTTATATTGCATGACCTTGGCAGGCTCTATTGTCCACACACCGACATCTTCAGAATTACTTAATATTTTAATGTGCATTTTAAATTGGTTAACAGGAGTATAAATTAAACTAATAGCAAAACTTGTCTCTCAAGGTTTTATTGCTCATTGTAATTGTATGTTTATGGGCTCGCTGCTTTGTGGCAGGACTTGTGTTGGTTTAGTTTTAGAGAGTGCAGTAGGGAGAAGGTGGTGCCTCACCCAGAGCCTGGTGAAACCGATGGAACTCCTGCCATTTAACTGTCTCAGGGCAATGGTCACATCATTCTCACTGCCAAAGACTTGGATTTACTTTCCCAGTCAAGAACATTGTCCAGAGAAAATTCATAGTTAGATAGAATTTTAAATACTTTTCCCAACTTTCTTCATGCAACTCCTGTGCCTCGTTTAGTAAAAAAAGAGTAACCAAGAGGAGAAAAAAAGATGAAAATTACATATTTGTTGAGCTGTGACATAAGAGTTGTGTGTTGAAACAGCTGCTCCTCTTGACCTTAACAAGCACCTTTTTCCCATGAGAAAGTGCATACCAAAGATCGTCTGCAGCCATAAAAACCTATGTGAGAATGCTTCAGTTAAGCAGCCCAGAATACTGGACTGTGGAGGCTGTGTGGAATGTGTGACAGTGTCCAAGATAAAAGAGCAAGAAACATCTGCTCTGCCATTTCTTTGAGTGATTGGTTAGTCTCCTAATCGTTATGGCTGCATAGTTTGATCCTAAACTTGTACACTGAAAAAGCATGTAAATACTGGTGTGTGCTTAATAAAGTGATTCTGTTGACTTAAAACAGGGTCTGTGTTTTTTCCAGTCACTACACTTTGTGTAGAGATATGACTCAATTCCTACACCTCTCAGGGAAACCCAAACGGAATTCGGGAAAAGCCAGAGGAAAAGTACTAATTAAAGTGGCAAAAATTTCATTGAATAAAAGACATGAAGCTCTTCTCCTATTTGCAGGTTTGTCTGCCTTACCATTATTTGTCCTTTGTTGCTGATTTTGTAACTCCTCTTTTCACAGCCTTCTCTCAATTAATACATTAATAAATTACATCTGGGCGGGCTCAGATATTTGCTTAAGAAGTAATCACTGTAGAAGATGATTCAGAAACTCTTCCAGCTTGTTGCATCAAGTCATAAGTATTTGTGGTTATTGGTATCTGTTTCTCATAATAAACATTTTGCATATGCATAGTTTTTGCATTAAAACTCTGTCTGAAATACCATTAGATTGTAAACATAAAGACATGAACAAGCTCCAGAATGTGAATATTATGAAATACAGGAGAAAAAGAAACCTTCTTGGTTTCGCAGACAACACATTTTAATTTATAATGTGCAGATTGAAACGCGGGATTTTTTTTTTTTTTAACAGTTTTCACTTTCAGATCTGGTTTAGTGTAGCAGTGTGAGTGGATGGTGAATTGCTGCTACCTTCCCAAAAGCGTCTCCACTGGAAGGCATTTGGGCGAAGGGCAAGAACCAATAGGGAATGCCTGCGTGGATAGTTGGGGTTACAAGGACCAATGGGGAAACAGAGAACTTTATAGAACTGGGGTACAAACATGGTAAAAGGCTTAGGTAAAGTGAACTGGCCAATGGGGAAGGCAGAACTGGGATCAATTAACATGGCACCGCAGAGCACCAGGGCAGAAGCCTTTTTCCTCAGCTTAGCTTGTGGGGAATCCCTGGAGCCTATGGTCTACCCTTCCAGGGCATGGCCATGGATCCTTCCCTGGCAGGCTTATGGGCCTCCACAGTTTAGCAATCTAAGTTACAGTTTGTGGGCTTGTTAAGATTGATGGGCAGATCTGCAACCTTTATTCAAGTGCTTTAAAATGCAAATGACAGGCCAAGGAAAAGACAGTAAATATCCGAGATACACAGCTTCTTCCAAAAGTCTCAGAGTTTGGCATCTAACTGGCTTAGGTAAGACGATCCCAGGAGGCATTTACTGTATCATTTAGTGCCTGAAGACCCTCATAATTCTTTCTGCAAAGTTCCGAAGAACATAAATAATCTTTAGGTAAGAACTTCAGTGCCTGGAAGAGTATCCTCTGTTCTCTTAGGGGTTGAAAGTGGAGTAAAAACTGAAGAATCAGTTAACCCCCCGCCTCCCAAACCCTTCCACAAATGGAAATCCAGAGAAAGTTAAATGACTTTAAAGAACTATAGACAGCAGAAATGGGTTAGAGTGAAAGATGTTCTTGTTTCTTGCCTGCTTCTGGAAAGATTTCTCGTAAACTGTTTCTAATGTGCCCTTCAGGAAGCTATTATTGAGATACTGGCATTTAATTTTCAATTTCCTGCTTGACCTTGTTCTGCAATATTTTGCATTGGTTTTCATGCATAATGAACATTAAGACACGTTCAGCTACTCAGTACCTAATAGTGTTGCTGGGCCAAATATTTACATTGAGGATTTTGTGGAGCATGCTGATGCTAATTGGAGGAGAGGGGATTCTGAGGCTGCAGGCTTTTAAATACAAAGCTCTTGGAATGATGTCAGTTGGCTTTAGTAAGAAAATGTTTTCACAAGTGTTTTAAACATGTGGTTTTGCTTACCAATCACACACCTACAGTTTTTCTAAGCTGCATTAAACCTCAATAACATCTGCCTCTGAGAAGAGCAGGGTACTAAATCCTGTACCATGACCTATCTGTAGACATCACCTCTGTGGGACTGGGCAGAGGGATGCACTGGGTTCTTCCTTGAATTCTATACACTTTTATACACTAAAGAGTTGTCAGCAACTCTGCCTTTTACCATTTCTGGGCAGAGAGAGGCAGTGAACGTTTCTGTCTTGTGTCAGTAAAGCAAAGCTCCACTTTCCCCTCCAAATGTCCCGCTCTGTGGCTTGACATATCTGCTTTTATAGCCAGAATCTGTAGTCAAAAACAGTGCACTGGGTGCTCATGCCCAGAGCATGCTCTTCTGATTATGCCAAAGCTCCTACTGATGTAACTTCTAAAACTGTCTTGAACTTCACAGGAGTCCTCCATACTGTAGTGTTAAATATGCAGGAAATTGGTATTTTAGGAAAGTGCTTTTCTTTTACAGCAGGAATTTAACAAATAAAACAAGATTCAAGTGTCCTTATTCAGAGACTCTAAATTTGGTGTTTGTTTTCAGTCCCTAACTTGCCTCTTCACTTTGTGACATATTTTAAGAGAAGTCGAGATGATTCGGTGCCTCACCTCCGTATAACTGTGGGGAATCTTGTCACAGAACAACTTGATTTTCCATTCTGTCCCTGCCATACTTCACAAGAAAGTAACTTAAATACAGAGAGAATTTCATACTATGAATGGACAAAATTGCAGATACATAGAGAATTTCACATTATGGATGGACATAATCGCAATATTTACATCTCCTCACTGGCTGGCTAAGCTAATGCCCAGATTTGTTCATTGTCAGAGTCTGAACAGAAATTCCGAAACTTTAGCATTTTCATGAGCTCACTTAGACATTTCATCCCTTAAACCCCAGTGCTGCAGCAGGGACATTCAGCCACCAGCAGAGCTCCATGAAACCACCTGCTCCAAAGAACAAGCAGAAATTCCTGTATCTTTAGGCATTGCACTAATAAATGATCAAATTCTGCATCCTATATTTGCAATCAAAACCTCCAAACAGACCTAGCCATGGTGTAGTGCAATCCAAAACACCCACAGCCAAAGAAGATCATCACAGTATTACATTTCACCAGACTCTAACACCTTAATGTCATTGTTCTCTTCATGCTAATATTGGGTTTTTGGATTTTTTAAAACCATCTTCCTTCCCATATGGTTCTACAGTTGAGCTTCATACAGACACATTTATATTTGTATATATATCTACACCTATAGGGATTTTTCACATTTTAGATTCAAATGTTTGATATACAAAATGTTTATCTACAGCATGCCTTCCGTAATATCAGGAAACAATATGTGTGTGGTAAAAATTAATCTAGTGGTTGAAGAACAGCAAATATGAAATATTTTTCAAGTGAGAACTTAATTAGAATTTTATCCATCTTGAAGATGGATAAAGTGCTCCTTGAATGCCAAGGTCTTTGCATGAAGATACACAAATAATTTCAGGTTGGATTTTTTATTTTTTTAAATTGCTTTTAAGAATTGAAACAACTGTTGGGATGCAAAACCTTTTTTCCCAGCATTGTCTTTTCAGGAGTCTGTCCCCTTATTTTTGCATTTTTAATGGTTTTTAACATTGAATATTTTTTTTGTGAACATGTCACTGATAGGATTTGGGCTTTTAAAAATCAATTTTTTAGAAAAAAACCACAGGAAATCAGGATATAATGTCTAATTCCAAATTAATATCAGCCAGCGAATATTGGGAAAAGCCTATTGTCTTATTTGTAGATGCAGAAGGTGGATCATCTTGGTAGTTTCCAGTGTTTCTCTGACCTTTTCACCCCATTTCTTACTGTTCTTCAGGAATTTTTACTCTGCTCTTTTTTTTTTCCTTGTAATTTCAGCACCCCACATACTACACTGTATGCAATGCTCAGCTCTAGTTTCTTCATACGCCTTCAGAATACTCTTGTGATTATTTTAAATAGCTTGTACCCTGTCATTTGCAAATAATGTAGAGTATTTTATCTAAACCAATGTTTTTGGTGATAGCTGAATTGGGGATCTGAGCTTATTTAAAATTTCAAATACAACATTAATCATTGAACCCTCAGACCAGCCTGATTCTACTTTCACCTACAAAAAATACATCCCAATTTTACACAAGAAATTTTGTGCACATTTCTAGCATGGAGTCTACTGCAGGTAATAAATTTGATAAAAGATCACAAGAGTTTGGGTATTTCATTCCCTCATTTATGGCCTGGTGAGTGTGCAGTGTTCTGTGCGGACACAGGAATCTACTGGGGCCAGTCAGCAAAGGAAGAGGATGTTTGGGATAAGGAAACAACAATTTCCATATTGTGCAAAGGGTAGCAGCAGAAGAGTTACCACTTTCAATCTGATTTAGCAGTGCCACTTAGCAAGTGCTCAATCCAGCGTCCTTTCCAGTTCCAGTAATCTAAAGTTAGGAATGTACTTTGAGGAGGAACAGCAACCCACAATCAAGCGTAAGAATATGAACAGCAGACTTAGCTCTCATTGCAAGGTCCATGAGCAATGGTTTTATCCAGATTTGGTTTTTGCTTTGACCAAAATAAATGCAAAATTTTATTTAGTAAAAACAGTGAGACCAGAATTCTTCAACAAAACTGGCAGCTGAACCCAAGAACATATGTCCAATTTACTGTGTGGGCAAGATTTTTCAACATAACTCTAAAAATAAGTTGTTGTGTTTGTTTTCTGAAGGTGGGAGTGACCTTCTGGAGATACTTGAGCTTTTAGGAATCATCTTCAACAGGAGATGAATCCCCTGTTGAGTTCACTGTGTTCTGTAGGTATTTCTCGTTCTAAATTTAGTATCTCCAGGATACTAAATTTCTCACCATTTGAGCCTCTTCTCACCATTTTAACCTCAGATTTGCCCCAGTATAAAGGGTGTAGAGAATAATCTGGCTGTGTTGAATTGCTTCTGAATTCTACCACAACCAAAATTATAGTAATGAGGTAAAAAGTTAAAATTTGATCAGGAAGAATTACAAAATGTGTTTGTAGGTATGCATTATGTGTAATTATGTAAGACTGGTATGTAGCTTCTGTTCTAATCTTCATTTTTTAACTGATTATACTTAACTGAATAAAGTGAAGTAAGATTTCCTTGTTATAAAGCATCCCAAAGCATGTCAGTCTTAAAGCAATAACCAACATCTTGTATGTTTGAGGTTTTAATTCCTCAGCTCTGCACTGCATTGCCATTCAGAGTGTTAAATGTGATTGTAAACAAGAGGGCGCCTCAAGGTTAGTTCTTGCTTCAAGAAAGAAGAGGTCTCCATTTCTCTTTACTAGATAAAGTCCTGTTTTACTGAGAGAACAGAAAGGTAACATGAGAAACCATCACATGTTCTCAAGGAACAGAAGTGATTCAAGAATATGGAAAATTATGTAAATTGGGTATTCTTCAGCTAAGGTCTCTTGAATAGGTCATGGGAAGTGTTCATGTGGGAAAGCCATAAAAAATAAAGACAAAAGTCCTAAGCAAACACTTCCAGTTCTGCTGTCAGCAGCTCTCCTGAGAGTCACACAGCCATGCCCCCACCACAAGCAGTCAGGCGAAGCCCTGGAAATCTGAGCTTTTGAAAGAAAATCTGCTGCTCATCAGCTTTCATAGTGAAGGAATACCAAGCAATTCTTGTTTGGAATATGTGCTGTGATTCCATGGGCAGGCTTCCCAGAGACTGTTTGGTGGAACAGAAAAGCCTTGTGGCAGCAGGCCAGCTGGCACCCTCAGCAGCACGCCATGATCTCTGGAACCCCTGAGAAACAAGCAGAGCTTCCTCCACAGATGGCTGTCAGCCTCCTCCTCATCCGTTCCACAGCCTGTGACTCCCAAATCAATATTTTCATAAGCAGTTCAAAATTCCAGCTGTGTTGGAATGCCTGGCTTTTTCTTGATCCAAGGTCAGGGCGAATAAAACTCAGGAGATGTTGTTTTTGAAGTCTTACTCTGAAGTTTTTATCCTTATCTATTACAAACTCACGAGATGGGAGCTCTCTCTAACAAGTTGAGAAAGTGACCTAAAATGGTGTCTATTCAAGGCTATTTAAGTTCCAATTATCCAATAAACAGTTGACATCTGTATTATTTATGCTTCTAACCCAATTATGATCACCCGAAACCTGCAATGCAGACAACTTTCACCCAGTTAGAGGGAACCATCCAGATTCCTGAAGAAGAAGGAAGAAGAAGATGCAAAAAAGACAGCTAATCCACACCCAAAATTCTCCATCTTGGCTCCCATATATCACCATATAATCCCAAATGAAAGTTTTTTCACCCCATGAGATCACACAATACTATCCAAACTACACACACACTGTTTCTGTGCTATCACTCAATTTTTGAAGCCTTTTCCAAGATCGCAGGTTGAACAACGTGTTTTCTTGAGGGTTGGCACCCTTAAATTCAGGAAGCTCGAAGTTTTCAGCCATCAGAGTTCCAGCATAGCTGGACCTTTTGTGGATGTGCACTCCTGCCGCCTCTGCTGGTAACCATTTTCTTCCATTTTTACATGGCTTTAGCCAGTGGTTTCTGGTGTTGAGAGTCTTAACCCCCAATCACCAGGGATTGCACTTTCCAAAGAAAGTTATGGCATCATCCAGTTTGTCTTTAGGGAGCCCTGCTCTCCTCTAAAGATCTACCAGAGCAAAACAAAGTAACTTTGCAATGGCAATTGGATCAGATTCTAACTTGAACAACTAATAACTTTCTAGCTTTAGTTACTGCCTTTGCCCTTGGCCCTTGTTCTGAATTCTTGAACTCATCCTTCAACAGAGAGAGAATCAGAGGTTCCAGAGAGGTACTTTCTGTTTTCTTTTAATGAATATCCTTAGTCTTATACAGAATTTTAGTCTCACATCATATTTGAGTAGAAGAAAAATCAAGACTAATCCTGTCTTGAAACTTGCACAGTGAACCAAGGTTTCAGATAACAGTATTTGCACACTTGAAATTTTGTTTTAAACCACCATAATTAAAAGAATACCAAGGGAAAGGTCATGTGTGAAAGTAATACTGGAGGCCTTGCTGTACCCTCAGATTCTGAGTGTTCTAGATGAGTAATGAGATGGTTGGCTCTCACAATTAAGGGGTGAACATTATATATATGCTAAGAAAAGTTTTGTAGATGTATAGTTATGTTACTGTAATATGTCCTCCCCCCACACTGCTATCGCTGTGGGAGGGTTGACTTGTTACTGTGGTGACACCTGATCTCCAATCAAGATGTAAGAAAGTGAACTCCACCACTGCGCAGCAAGGAAGGAGTCTACTTACAGCACTCTAGGAGGGGCTAGAGATATAAAAGGGGGACCATCTGTTTAGAAGACGAGCCACGTGGCTGGTAGTCACAGGTGGGGGGAGGGGCACTCCCAGCACTGTAATTTTTCCATATTTAGTCCTTGTATTTTTGTTAAGGTTTAATAAACCTTTAAAATTTTAAAACTGAGCAGTCATTTCTCACACTAAGTAAAGGCATTCTTGCAGTTCAAGTTAAGAAATCCCTAACTCACTTTCATTAAACATTGCTTTATAAGCATTTCCTTCACTGATTCATGTTACTACATCAACTTAATTGTATTTTTTTTTTCCCCTGGCGACACAGAGGTGTAAGCAATACAAATAAAGTCCCAAAACATCTATACAAAAGTACTTACTCAGGGCTTTATGTTGTCCAAAGACATTTTAAAATGATTGTTCCTCAGTTGCATTTATGAAATAAATGGATTACAAAGTAACATGGAATAGTAGACATGCAGATTTCTGTGTTTTGCTAGGTATTTTCTTGGTTTGAAAGACAGATGTCTGCTAGGGAAGGCTGGAGCTTCCCCTGGAATGGAGAATGTAAACCCTCTCCCTCCAAATTATTACAGTTTTTAAATTAAGGGGCTCTCAGGAAAAGATATGAGGATAGGGATAACAGTTCTTTACTAGTATGTATAACAAGGTATGCAAAACAATAACTACAGCATTAACAACAAACAGAACCAGGGACCCAGTAAAAAGCTGCCTCTGCTGCCGGTACATTCCCCTTTGGTGCAGTTACCGTCGCAGCCAGCAGGAATGAACAAAAACCCCGGGGTGGCCCACTAGAGGTGTCAGAAGTTCCGCGGTGGTAGCTGAAACTCTGGGACAGTGCCAGCTACGACGTGCAGAAAATGCAGAGCAGTACCGAAGAAACAGTGTGGCGGGTCAGAGACGGCCGGGCTCGGAGCAGGGCAGGGAGAGGCGAAGTTCAGGACTCAGGGGCGCACAAGCAGATGGTGATCGGTCTGTTATAAATGATCAGATTGGTAGCCAAATTTATTAAAAAATTTAACAAAGATTTATTAGATAACAAAAAAAGAGAATTTCAAAAGACCACCACAGCCAAGACAGTGTCTGCCCCCGGTGCAGGCGCTGGGTGAACCAGGGTCCTACTGACAAAGTGACAGCATTTCCCCAGGCGTTCACCCCGAATGCTTCAAGCAGCTAGCTTATATACAGTTTATTCTGCCTGAGGCTGGGATGACCGAATGTTTCTTTGTGTCTCTTCACATGAAGAGCAGGATCCATACATGTGCAGGAACAGACAAAGGTAGGTCCTGGGTTCCAGACGAATGTCTGAGCATCTAGGCAGAGTCTGTATTCCTATGTAGCAGGGTGATGCCAGTTCTTGAGCACAGTAGATGTAAACTTCTCAGGTGCAGGTCTCGTGAGTAGCTTAGACATTCCAGCAATCATGGTCCAGGAAGGTTTAGATGCAATCTTCCCACGTGCAGATACCAGGGAAGTCAGCAGTCACAGCCCGGGAAGGTTTCATTCATACGTTAACAGACCTGATATTATCTTTAGGTTGTCCAGGAACTGATTGAATAGAAATAAGACTCTGCTCCCAGCCGGAGTGGTCTAAGACATAACTTTGGACTTTTACAATATTTTATACATACGTAGCATGAATTATCTCTACCATATACTACAGGTCCCTCAGGGCTGAGCTCCAGCAGTGCTGGTGAATTCTCCCCGCAGTAAGCAACAGCCTGGCCATCCTCCTCTGATGCCGAAGAGCAAGAGTACCCAGCTGCCCCCAACCCCATCTTTTTACTTGCCCCTCAGTCTCTCGGTATCTCTGTCCCTTGGAGAGAAACTCCCAGAGAAAAAAGAAGTATAGCCAGATGTTCCTATTTCTCTCCCGACTTCAGCCAGAGTGTTTTGTCTTTCTAAGTACCCATAAGTATCCATAAGTACCCAGCAGTTTCCTAGCAACTTATGGGGGAAAAAATTCTATAAGTAAAAGAAAAAAGAAACCCAACTCCCAACAGTATTAAAACTTACCAGACTTGATCTCTGCTACTATTTAAATATATTTTCTGTCTTCTGTTACTTTTGCATTACAGTGTTTAGTTTCATTTCACTGAAAACCTCTTGCATATTAATTTAAGAATTTCACTGAAACCTTTTCTGTAAGGAAATAAAACTTCTACACTATCACACAACCGTTTGTGAGAAGCAAAGATGTTTCTTTTAAAGGCCAGTACAAGCAGGAATAGATGTGTACATAGATAAGCAACCTGAGCAGATGGCTAGAAAAATGAAAGTAAATGGCTGAGAAGAGGTCTCTCTGACATTCACTATTAGAGACAACAGTGGCTGTTAATAAAGCAGTGTTAATTCTATAGCAAGGAGCAAAATATTTAATCAGCACTGCTTCATACATAATTTAATTAACTGCCTTCACTCATCAGTATTAACAAGAGCTTGGATTAATGTGCTTGAGCTTCATTACAGCACTCCCAGTCTGCTTAAATGCTGCCAGAACTTTAATAAAGTGCCGCCAGTCAAATTATAGTATCTGAACCTAGTGCATCAATGTGCTGCTATTACAAATCATCCTCTACTCACATTATTGTTTGCTAATTCCTTATTTATGCTGATCTCTGCACTAAACAGTTTAATTAGTGCACAGTGGTAGAACAAGTTTAATTTCTTATCCCTTCCTTGATGATATCTTTAGTATCATCCAACTTACTGAGCAAGAACTATAAATGGTGTATCCATGTGTTTTCAATCCCCTCAATTTTTTAAATAATTGGTTTAATCAGATACATGGATTGCCACAGCAGAATTTCTACTAGTCTGAAAAGGATAAATGCTAAATTAATTTCTGTCTTGGTTCTAAAAAATATTCCTATTGGTGTCTGTGTTTTTCTGTGTGTAACACAGATCTCACCCTCAGTTCCTATGAATAGCCCTGATTGTGCCACTTGCTGTGGCTTGTATTCCTTGTTCTTTCTGTGCCTCCAGGAAGAGATAAAGGACAATGAAGGTTTCCAAAGTATTTTTCTTTCTGCCATTGAGGGACTTGATACTCGAAGCTGATAAACCTTCCTCAGTAGAAGGTGAGAGAATGATGCTTTGTCATTATATCCCCTCCTGTCCTACCTGTGGCCAGTCTCACCCAGGAGGCTTTGGAAGAGCTAAGCCCAATCTTAAGAACTGCTGAAGGGGAAGGGAAGCAGCCTGGCACTGCTTATTCCACCTTTAACTCTTCTGAAATAAATCTCTGCTGCTCCACAAAGCCCTTGGCTACTTTTCAGCTGGGTGAATTGAGGCCAGACCCTGGCATCCAAAAGGAGATTTGAAAAGTGTTTTGAAAGTCAAGTTCTGGAAGCATTACAAGCTGTCATAAGAATCACAGCAAGATAAATGACATTACAGAGAAAAGGCAGAAGAGCATGCTGTTTTATATATATATTTTTTTTTCATCTTACCAGAAGAAGAGAAATGAAGATGTCAGTTGCAGTTTTTGGTTACAGCCAAGAGCCTGAGTTCAGGAGTCCACAACATGAGTTTGAGGGAAATTTTGTTGGAAAGTAATTTAGAATTGTAGAACATTCAGAAACCTGTTTTGGAGGGACAGAAAGGCATGTGCAAGTCACACTTGACTGTATTCCACCTGAATAGATTGTCTCTTTTACCTTGGCTTTTTGATACTATTCCTGTCACCTGGAGTATGCGAAATCTAAGGAAATCAAAGGTTTCATAACCATCCAATCCCTCGATCCATGAGGTGAAACTAGTGGAGGCTGAATTGGAAGTGGTGTCATTCTTTTGGGACCTGTAGCCCTGTACTTAGCATCAAGTCTCTTGAGGACAAGTGAGGACCAGAGAATGCAGCACAATACATGAAAGGAAGAGACAGCAGCAAGAATTTCTCAGAAGAACAGAGAATCTGGGTCAGTCAAGAACTACATAAGAAGGAATGCTGTTTATGCTATATGTTCAGCAAGTAGTGCCATCTGAGGATTTAGCAACTCATCCAAAAAATATTAGAGGTTAAGGCTAAGTTGGTTATATTTTTAAAACAGAAAACAGTGGAGAATCAAACCCTCAACTCTTAATAAAAGTCAGCATAACTGCATTAGTTTAACCAGAGCTCTTACCAGTTCAGAACCTGCTCCTTGTAGTTAATATTTGTCCTTTACCTTGTTTTGAAAGGAGTGTTAGCAGCAGCAAATGAAATGCTAAGTGGACTCCAAGTATTTCCTAACCCCGTGTCCTAATCAGAACCTGTATAACAGTCACAGATTTGCAGGGGTTCAGCGCTGTGCAAATGCCTTGCAGGTGGTGAAAGTCTCTCTCTTAAAGGAGCATAAAATGAGCTATGTTCAAACTGGAGAAATAATTAGAATCTGCTGATAAATTTGAAATCCTACTTTATCCTTTTGAGTTCTATATAAAATAGAAGATATAAGGTTATCTAAAGGGAGACCTACAGTGTCTACCCGAAATCTGATTTAGACTACTAAAGAGGCACTTAGGATTTCAGCCTTTCAACAGAAGGAGGAGAACCACTTTCTAAATCAGTTTCTAAGTTTCAGGCACTTTTGGTGAGATTGAAAATAAAAAAAATTGATCCAGAAAATCAGCAGACAACTCATGATGTGAAAGTGCTGGCGCAAGGAGTGTTCCAAAATGGAAACAGTAGAGATGGTTATGAATGAACTGCGCCAGGATTTTTCTGTGCAGTGGCTGCATTTGTCAATGAGACAAAAACCTGGCAGCAAACATAGGACTGTTGACTTACGAATGATTTGGACAGACTCAGTTTAAAAACAACAGAATAAGGAGCTCATGCAATCACTGTAGCAAAAGAAAATGTGATGCTTGCAGTGATGGGATATTAGAAAACTGTCTTGTTCCTTCATGTATGGTCCTGCTAGTAATTGTGAAGGAAAAAAAAAAAAAAAAGTCAGACATTTTAATAGTAAAAAAAAAGGAAAAAAAAATTAATAGATCTTCCTAGCAACCTTTTCTGCTTGTTAGCTTTCTGCCCTGCACACAGGGAACGACACAGGCTCTGTGCTGAATGTCACTGTTGGCCAGAGCTCCAAAGGCAGCTGCAAATTCAGATCTTTCACATCAAGAAGATGGTGCCAGATAATGGGTATGGATTTTCTGTACTTCATGACTCTGTGTCATCCAGCTACCACCTGTACTGAACCTAATGATTTGTCTGAATAAAGCAGTACTCCATAAACTTTACTGCTGAGCAAACAGCACGCTGTTGGCAACATCATACTCTGCTCTCCCTTTTAGCTCATCAAAAGATGACTCAATTACCACTTAAAATTTTATACTGCCTATGAAGTTAAGGACTGGAGAATTAGTAGTCAGCTTGAAGGTATTTTGAAAAGAGCAAATACATCTTAATGTGAAGAAATAACAGGTTTGCATGTTAGTGTTAAAAGGAAAAGCCAGTGTTGTTGTTAATTTTTTTAGGATGTGCACAGTGAAGAACAGGCAGATGAAAATTATGGATTCTGTTAGCATCTTAGAGGGGATGATCAGAGTTGCCCAGATTCAGGGAAATTAGAAGAACTAGAAATTACAATTTCTTTTCCTTCTGGAAAAGTCAAGGCAAATGGTAAAATGGTTAATTAGAAATAGGCTTGTGAAGCTTGGCATATTTTCCTTTCTTAAAAACTGGGGTAGGTGTTTGTCTCTAAGGTGCTTTTATCTCATAGCAGAATTTCAGGGAAGCTCCCTTAACCTTACATCTTATTTAAGGTTGAGTCTAAGTTCAAAATATGTGTAACATCTTTCAAAAGATGTTTAACATCTTATTTAAAACTGGAAAGAAACTTACTTAATTTTATTGTGTTCACTGCCACATGGTCTTGTATAGTCAGTGGTCAGAACAAGCACTTCCAATTTTAGAAATTCATTTTCTAATGCAAAATTTTATAAAATTTTTATACTATTTAGAAATGCTATTGTACAAGGGATAACAAGAACTAGAAAAAATAAGGAAGAATTAGAAAACTTCTGATAAACTCAGGAGTTTCCATACATTTAATTAAACCTCATTCATGACAAAATATGAGTATGTATGAGTGCAGATTAAGAAGCTAAATGTATTTCTGAGTTTTCACACTGCTATATTGTGAGGGATTTTTAATGTATGAGTTATTAAATGTGAACCACAGAGCTTCCTGTCAAATACTGCTTCACACAGCTGAGTTAGGAAAGAGATGAGTATGGAGATATGAGAACAGATAGAACGAGACAAGCTATTTGCACTCATCTGACATCAAGGTAATGCACCAAAACTCATCTAATAGAGGGTTTGCTACAATAAAATTTTCTTGCATCTTAGACTACAAAACAAAGTTAAATACAGAATACTCAGTTTAAAAACAAACCCAATAAGAATATGTTGCATGTCTCAAATTAAGGGGGTTTGGTATTCATGCTAGCAAGTTGCAGTAATCATCCTAAACCTTAACTGTTAGCTATAAGCACTTTGTGACAGGGATCTGGTGGGCCATGGCAATTATCTGCTCCTAAGTTTGGGTGTCCTCATTAGGTGATTTTCTTATTGATTGGATGTCCACAGGATTTTCAGGGACCCCAAGGTCTAGGATTTACCATCCAGGTGATTCTACCTGAGGGTGAAAAAACTTCCTGCAAAAGATTTGAGGAGAAGCTGCTTCTCCTGCTTGGAGAGGGACCAACCGTATTTTTACCAGAAAGTGCAACTCCTGAGCAGGTAGGTAGAAGTGGATCAGTCACACACAAGTTACCTATAACGTCCACATCAGGAATAATTCCCAGAAGACTGAGTCCATCAAAATATGCAGGGTTTTTAATACTGTAACGCCTGCTTTGATTGTGAACCCAGTGCAGCCTCAGCCTGAGGAGAGCAGCAGTTGCCTTGGAAGTTGATCTGTTTGTTTTGAGTGCAGAAAATGAGGCTTATCTGCTTAATGAGCTACAGAGTGTTTTCAAACTTTTAAGGAGTTACAAGTGTTACTGCAGGGAAACAGAGGCCTTTAAAGAAACCTCACTAGGCTGCAAAAACTGTGCTTCCTACTTTTTCAACAGAATTTCTAGAACTGGAGGCTTCCTAATAACTGGCATGTGTGGAGATGCCCAGGCAGGTCTGTGATGAGTACTGTGGACTGGAGCATTAGTCAGTCCATCTGAACTGCTCTATCCAGACAACATTTCATAAGAACTTTTGATATAAAATGCATTGCAAAAATCCTTCCACCAGCAGAAGCAGCTTCACATGGTATCAGAGAAGAAATTTCCCAGACGTTATAGTTTATGGGGTTTTATTTCTCGCAGATTGGGAGTTCATTTTTTGAAGGAAGAGAAAGTGAAAACAGACTAAGTCAATTGTGTGAACAAAACCAGAGATTCTTCCTCAAACCCCTGAAATGATCCCCTCTGTTTAAAAGGTTGTGCCCATTTTGATTTTATTATATGATACATTGCAAAACATGCATGAAACACATGGAAGTTAAAGGGGGAATTTCAGAGATTGTAAGAGATATCAGGCATAAATTTGAAATTAGATGCGGATAGCTTATTTAGTATCTTTTGTCAAGCACTGTGTATTCAGAATGTATGTGTGGTTGAGGGAAGCACTTAACTGTAAGCACTAAAATTGTATTGTTCCCTTCTAAAGATGTTAAATTTATGATGTGGTGATGCTGAAGGTTTCAAAGGAGTTATTATTACTAAAAACCACAGTCATAGCAAATCAGTGGTGTAACAAGAACACAGGCCTTGCAAAGTTTCTGAATAACTTGCATGCAAATACAGCCAAAGGTATTATTTCACATCATAAGACTGACAAGCAAATCACTGGGCCAAATCCCAAGAAATGATGTATAAAGACCTTTTTTTTTCTATTAAATCGGCCACAGTTAATGCTACAGACACTAAATTGATACTCCTCTTGTAGCAGGCTGGTTGAAAGTGGTGCAGGAACTGTCATTCTATTGCTCTGCTGGTTTCCTTTGGCAGCATAATAAATATATCTGTTACTTCAGCTGACAACAGCAAATAGTGCAGAACAAAGAAAAAGCATCATTATTGATGGAGGTAAAGCCTCCAGTGACAATTGCCTGCCTGAGAGACACAGACTGCCCTGTTCCTCTTGCGCAAAAGTTAAATAGTCAAGAAGAGTTTGGGTAGTACAGTCCAGACTTTAGAAAAATAATGCAGCTAAAACCAGCCATGAGAGTATTTGTTTTGCTAAGGTTTTGTGATTCACATTACACTTTCTACTATTCTGAAATATACACATTCCATTTTCCTCATAACATGTTCATTCTTTTCTGTTAAAGAAGAAAAGTGGAGTGGAGTAAGTTTAGTCACGATGTGTAGTTTATAGTTGCTAAACTCTTGTTGCTCTTCTGCTAAGATGACTTCAGGCCAAGAGGGATTCTATTTCCACATATACCACTCCTGTTCAGCAACATTTCTACAGCTGTTTGAAAAGCAGGGTAGGAACTTCTTAAAATACCTTTCTTAAAGCTCAGATCAAAAAGTTTTTTTTATGTATTGTCACAGATCAAGATGGAGAGCTTTTTTTAAAAGAAAAAGTTATCTTTGTCCCAAAAATCTCAAAAATTCATTAAATTTCCTCTCTGCCTGGGGCAGTGCTGAAACTTGGCTAAATAAGCCAGAAAAATACAATTTGGTTTCCAAGACTGATGTTCACTTTTCTTTGGACAGGCCATACTGAAAAAAACTCTTAATAGTAGGCACCTGTAATGAATTTGTATATGGCAATTTTAGTGGGTTTTATGATACTGACTTTGGTAGCTTTGTGTTAGAAGTTTAACCAGAAGTAAGAATGCTAAGTAGAGCTAATTTGTACTTCTAAGCCTTCTGGATATTACTTCTACTAGAAATGCATAAATAATAAAAATAAATCACATTGCCGGATACCTGAAACACACAAGGCTCTTACAGAAAAATAAACATTGTGACCATGAATAAGAGTCTATGTTTTCTTTTTCACTGAGAGCACAAACTGAAATTACATCAACTAACACCGAATGTATTCACGTCAGTTAATAAAATTTGTGTTCAAAATTTGCGCTTTATTTTTTGCTTCTGCTAAAAACAGACTGGTTCACTAATGGAAGGTACTGGTCAGTTTATGGGACCAGTTTGTTCTGAACAGCCCTTTGGCAGAAGCAGAGAAACTGTAGGTTTATTCAGCTAATTCAAATTAAACCTAAAATATCAAGTGGAAACATAATTCAGAATAATTTTTTCCTAATAAAATATTATGTAGCAACAGTTAAGAGTTGGTAGTTCCAATGTCTAAGGAATTACCATGAACTAGCTCAGTTAGTTCTGTTTCCAGGATTATTCTGTGCATTGATTTCTAAAAGTATTAGCCTGTGACACAGAGGTGAGTTGAAATGTATATTTTCAGTGGTTATGAAGCTACAGATTTTGCCTCTGGGCAATTTTTTTTAAATTACCTTGTGTATTTGATATTCATAATAAATTTCAGAGTTGATTTAGAAGCTTGGGTCCATAACGTAATTCTTGAAACTTTTGCAGTCTTTTCAATATGCATAGTTATAAATTTTCTAATCAATCTTGATGTAGCCATTTCACACTTTTTTTCCTAAAACCTGACTTTTCATAAGGCAGGTGTGATTTTATTCCTCTATTGCTAGAAAGACCATCAAATTCTGTATCCACAAGATAAGATGTATTTCTGGGTGAAGGTCACAAGTAATTAAGCCTCCAAGGTACTGTCTTATATTGAATCTTGGCAGCCAAAAAGGCAACATTCATTATCTTATACACATCTCCCTTGGAAGCAATTGATGCTCATTCCATCTGAGTTGTTACAGTCTCTGGCAGGAATGGGCTGTCAGGAGTGTTCCAGAGCTATGGCCCTTCTGTGACACACTGGAAAGCAGTTGCTGCTCTTTCTGCTTCCAATAGATTTTAGGATCCTGCATCCTGGCATTGCCACTCTGACCAGTGTCAGAGTGCTGGAGGATTGCACTGCTGGAGGATTTTTGGTGCTACTGAGATGTTCTTCGAGGTGGAGAAGTTACCTTGCAACTCAAAAGGTGCTCATGCGCTGCTGCATTTCTCATATAAACAGTGTGCTGTGTACTGGCACTTGTCACAAGCTGAGGTAAGTCCTTACAAGCCACAGAAAGAAAATTTCACATGATTATTGCTTTTCAAACTCAGGCCCCCTGCCAGCGCTGGTCAGATAAGCAGCATTTTTTGTGATGCCATGTGATTGACTCTGAGCCATGCAGACACCCACTGGTTAGAGAAACAGTTGGATAAGGAGCGCTCTGAAAAGATCACTGCTGTGCTAAACAGCTTTTCAGTCAGAGTTTGTGGAGTTGCTAGTTGGAAATAACAAAGGGTTCTGCTTGCAGTGCTGTTTGAGCTAACCTTGAGCACACCTGACTTTCACAGCTCAGTTACTCCTGTGTCACAGTGATTTTGTGCACTATGGGCAACAGAGCAGCACAATCCCAAACTCTGTCTTACATCCAAGAGGGAGCATCCACTCCTTTCCTATTCCCTGAATCCATTCCTGCTGCTGCACTCAGAGCAGAGTTGATCTTGGCCCTCGGTTGCTGCTGTGAGTTGTACTGTTCTGGCCCTTTGGCTCACATGTACAGCCTCCTTGAGCAGTGTTCAAGATATCCCCTGAGCAGCCTGTCCTGGAGGTCTGCTCTCTGCCCTGAAGCTCAGCCCTGCTTTAGGACACAGCCCCCACCATTCTCCAGCTCTGGCTCCTTGGTGTCACCCTTGGGCTGTTCTCCCCCATCCACCCTATGAGCCACATCCAAGGAGACTGCAGACCCTGCACTCATGGGAAGCATAAAGCAGATCCTGCCCATTTCAGAGTCTCGGCACAACACATAAATAATTAAGAGCACGTGATCTGCCCTCTCTTGGCTAATTTTTGGTGGAATGGTTAAGGCAATAACTTGGAATGGTATAACTCAGCACTTCTTCCTTATAAAAGAACTTGAAAAGGCCTTTTCTTAAATTCAGGCATGAAAAATAGAAAATCATTGACATCCTGGTCTTATCTACTACAGTTTGTTTGCACTCAAGATCTAGTCCTTGTAATAGAACTAAAGGTAGATAGAGACATGTACACTTTTACCTGTTTTTTGCAGAGAGTGAGTTTTAGATTTAGACATAAAAAGGATGTGAGAGTAGAGATCAAAATTTCTAATCTGTGCTACGTTCAGCATGAATTTCAGCTCTACATTCTGAATCCTGTTGTTGAAATTTGTAGGTGATCATTTTTTTCAAAGGGTGTGGGATGGCAGTGGGTCAGTCACACCCTCCTCACCTCACACTTCCCTGCCTGCCATCACATCCAAACTACTTCTCCCTTTCTCCACTCCCAAACAATGCCTAAAGTATTTATTTGCTTCCTTCCCCACCCCCATTCTAGTTTTTTGGGGGTTAGAGAAATTTTGGAAGTGTTTGGTTGGTTTGTTTTCAGACAAAACCAGTTTGAGAACCTTGCCATTTCTCCTGTGCAGTGGGATAGCTGCAGAACATTCCTTGGTGTTCAACTGCCAAGACAGAAATGTCAAAGTAAATGAAAACACACTTGCTACTATCATTTAATACACATTTAGGTATTTAAGAATCTTCACAGCCTTGTGAAAACAAATATATGTTCAGAATGTTTCCTCACTGACAGCAAAACTCAGCATCTGCTGTATCTCTGTCCAAAAGCAGCCTCAGCAAGATCAGCAAGTTTGTTTGGAAGTTCAGATTCACAGCACAGTTCAAAACTGAATGCATTAATGGACCTAAAGGTTTGAAATGTGACATTGTCAATAAAAAATCGTTATATTTCTATATATAGTATATAAAAGCAGTATATTTGACTATCACAAATGGCAATAGTATAGGATTTTCTAATGTTGGAAAGTTCATAAAGGAATAAAAGCAGAAAACTTATTTAAATAGCATGTAAAACATGAGTAAGCATGTAGTATTTGCCTTGCATTTTCTAGAAAAGACAAGAGGTCATGGATAGACCCACCTGAACAGCTCCAACAAGCAGGTTTGGAACTTAAAGAGTAGGTTTACATATAATGTTAGATGTCTTCCCATCCATGTATCACATTTTAGGTATTTGGTGAAGGTTTAATTATGATTAATTTCATTTGTTCTCTAGGTTGCAGGGGATTTACAGATAGCAGTGCAGTTTCTTTCCTATTTAAGAAGTTCTTCAGTATTTATATTGTTTATAAATTATTTTCCTGGACTAGTCACCACATTGACAGACTTTCTAGACTATGTAGGTGGCCCATTTTTTCAAGAAAAAGTGCATCCTTTCCTGTCTTCCCTTATTTTTACCTGATTTACGAGAATTCAGACAATTCATTCAGTCTTTCTGAAAATTAGGTAAATAATGATCAGCCTTACACCCATCATAGTAGTGATCACCTGACATTCAGCTGATTGATGATGCAGGAACTTCTTGGGTAAGAAACAGGTCTATGTCCTATGCAGTGTATTAGTCCAGAATACAGAAATCAGACAATGTGGCATGAAACAAGAAATACCCTTGCACTCAGCTATCCCATTACATCACAGAGAGTAAATCCCGTGCAAAGAGTTTGTCAGATTCTTCAGAGACCTGCAAGATACAAATGCTCAAGAGGAAGAGAGAACAGAAGTGAGACTTCCCTAGAGGCTCTTTACTGTGACTCCCATAAAAAGAGGTTCATCCCAAGTGAGAGGGACCACAAAGTGCTTCTGTCTGTTGCACACACAGAAACACAGAAAAATATTTCAAATTAATCTCTGGGTACAAGAGATCTGGATTCTCCATGAACATGGAAGTTTTCCTAGATAAGGATTTCACTGGCTGCTGTGTTCAGCAGCCTGTCTGCAGGGGCTAGGTGCCACATGCTGTGTGTACAATAGGTTGTCAGGGAAACAGGGACTAGATTCTGTCCCAAAAGAAATACCAGAGAGAGTCTGTGTGAGAGTCTTCTCCACAAAAAGGAAAATGGATCATTCAGTGAAGGATCAATCACTGCCCAGCAATTACCTGAATAATTTGATGTAGTCTCTGAGGGGAAGCCAAGGTTTCTTTCCATTCCAAAATATTTTGTAGTTCTGACTCTGTTTAGAGTTGTGGCTTGGCAGCACCAGGTAGGACTTCTAATAAATCAGGATTGCCCAGACAACATTTTTTCCAGCCTGTGAGTAATTGCATCAAGTCAGCTGTGCTCACTTCTGGCCTTTCCAAGAATAATCAAAGTTACAGTGTTTTGGTAGTCTCACTGCAGAAGCAGCATTCCTAGGCAGAGCCAGAGCCCTATGGGATGGGGTCAGAGAAATCTGATTTCTCCAGAAAACACCAGAGCAGAGAACATCACTGTTCTTGTCTTGAATAGTCATTAAAAATATAAACTGCAGCACTCAGTGCTGAACTCTGTGCTGGCTCCCCACTTGTCTTGGCAAGGCAATAGAGGCTGGATATTTCTGCCTCCCAGCTGTCATTAACTGCAGGAGCCTTGTGGGAAACCAAAATAGTGCAGAGCTACAAGTAATTCTCGAGGGGTTGCTATCACACGCAAAAATGCCTTTGAGAATGGGACTTGTTAACCTCTCCTGAGTGCTCCTTACACCTGCCTTCTCCAAACTGAATCCCCTAATGCCCTGCAGTTCCAGAGTGAGATGCTCAGTAAACTCATTCTAATAAAGAATGCAACAGCAGGCATGCACTGGATTTGGCAATAAATAGTTAAATTCCAACTTAATACCTGAAAGTTATGTGTATTTTAGTAACAGTATTCTGTAAGGCATAGGGATGCCTAGAAAAAGCACTTTTGATAGAATAAATATGCTGTCTTTTGTTATTTTTTGTTCCTACTTATATTTTTCAGCAGAAGTATCAATAGTAACCCAAAGACATTAAAATAAAGCTGAATCTACAGAATAGAGCTCAAGGTATCTGCTGGATAAGCAGATCCTTAAAACAATAAGTTTCGAATTACTTTTCTCTGAACAACTTTTTCTATTAAATTTCAATTTGAGGCTTTCTTCACCTTTCTTCTGGATCTTCTTCAAAGTCTTACATCTCACTCATCCTGTCTCAGAACAGTTACCATTTTAACAGCACAGCCTTAGTCCCCAGTTCTACAGCATGAGCCACAAAAAACCCCAAAGATGAAGAACATAAAGAGGAAAGATTAGAGATCACAGGATAGCTCAAAATCTGGGTTTCCTGCATTTTAATGCAAAGTCCCATTTCAAGTCCAGAACTACCATGACAGCTTTTTTTTGCATATCAACTTTTTCCCTTTCAGTCTACGCTTCAACTCCAGGCTGAACACTCCCTGTTTTCCACCCCCCAAATTACAATGAGTGCCAGGCAAATGCTCTCAGTTGGGTCTGTGCCTGGTTTGAGGGAAATCTGTTGAACCCCACCAGTGATTGATGACTGACCAGACTTGGTTAAAAATTACCAGCTGTGTGGCAGTAATTCATGGCAGCTCATTAGTCATACACAACCTGGGCACTGGCAGGCAGAGGAAGTGGGCCCAATGTCCCACTCAAAGGCAGGCAGGGCACAGATCCAGCCCATAGGGACTGGGGATGGAAAAGAGGGAGAGGATGCTGCTGTCCTCCCCTTTCTTGTTTTTAGTTCATTTGCCAAGAAGGATTTCCCTTACCCAAGACTGACACTTCAATGAACAATCTGTGCCAGCTCCACTAAACATCCCAGTTGCTTTTTAACCTTTAAACCAAACTGTTCTTTAATCTGTTTTCATTTCCATTTTTTTTTTTTTTTTGCCATAGTTGTGCTAAATCTTTCACCAACAGGACCTTCACTCATATTACATGGAAAAACCCATTTCCCCCAAAACTATAGTATCTTTTTGACTAGAGTGAGAGAGAAACACATTCTCTTCTCAGAAATTTAGTAACCCTTACCCTAGAAGATTGTAACCCGCTTGGTTTTGGACCTGGATATACCTCTCCCTCTAGGTGGCCCTTTCTACTCCTGCCACATGAATAATGAAAAAAGAAAAGTCAATATGAGAAGCATCTGTAAATACCTCTACAAGCAGCTGACCTATATTTTTCAGAAGCATTAGTGTTTGATTGTATAGCTTTAGTATGTGTGAACTCACCAGAGGGTGGCAGAGAAAAATGTAATTACATACTGTTGTATAACTACTCTTTACCCCTAGCTTGGCATAATTTATAGAAGTGAATTAGTCTGGTTTAATCACTGTAATGAAAGGAGTGGTACTGTGTTCTACACTTGTATTCTAAATTTGTAGATAAAAATAAGCGAAAGCTTTGCAGGGTCAGAGGTCACTAATTTTGTTTGCTAAATACTTTTACCCCAGGTAATTTAACTCCTAATTTAAGAAAATGTTTAATTAGGTATAGATAAGCAGCTATAATTTAAGAGGTAAATTGGAGAGGATATGGCATGATGTCTTTATTAAAGGCATAGCAGAAAATAGCCACTTTTAAAAATACAGTATTATGCCAGAATCTCAAAACCTCATTTTCCCCTTCCTGTTTTCTGTTATCTCTCATTTAACAAATGCAGTACTTGAACATTTCTTGTCATTGAGAATCCTTCATACAGAGGGAAGATGACGTTTAAACAGACCAATATGGAATTACCAGTATAGAATATGATGTTGCTGGAGTTCTTCAAAATCTTAATTTTTTATGTTTCAAGATTTATTGCTCAATTTTAAAAATTTTTTACTACCTCTTGAATAATGGCAATGCTGTCTTACTCTGGAGGATATATTTCAGCTGTCAATACTTTGCTGCTAAAAAGAAAACAGAACACTTTCAGTTCTCAAATTTGAAGCCATTGTGATAGTGTCTAATGTTACTGCAGTCTGGAGATTTCTGTGACCAATTACTGAGATGAATGTCATTCTATACTCTGTCATTTCTTTGGTGTCCCTGATTTATCTCTCAAAGCCTTTATGACTTTACCTTTGGCTTTTATGTAGAGGCAGAGCAGGTCATGTGGTTATCCAGAGGAATTGGTATGATAATTTTTTTCAAGCTGAGTAGGTGGAAATAATTAATGGACTGCTTTATTGATGTACACAGATTACTGATTCTCTCTGTGGCTCCAATTTCCAGCCTCAATAAAGTAGCTTGAGATTTTATCTGAGGTACCAGTAATTACACAGGGCAAGAATAATCACTGCACAAATGCAATCTTTTATGGTGTTTCACACCATTGCCAGGGCCAGTGCTAAAGCTTAAAAATATAAACAAAGATGTGCTTATGGATAAGTTGACACTTCTCATTTAAATTCATGAACTCTGGAGAAACTTAAATTCAGATAATCTGTGCTCTTAGAAGTTGAGCAGACTTCAAAGAGGAATTTACAAGCTTGGAGCAGTAAAACAGAAATAACCTGACTGTCCTGCCTAGCCTTCACCTCGTGTCATTTACAGGGATCATAGCAGATACCTTGGGAAAAACAAGCATCTATAAAATAAACACCATAAAAATTGGATCACATTTGCCACTTTTTGTCTCTCCAAGATTGGTGCAGATTTTAAGCAAGGATTTTGGCAGTTCATATCACTGTGGTATACATCCTAGAGTTCTGTCTGACCTGAATGAATTTGTTAATTTTATCTGTTTATACTAAAAGTCACTTTTCTGATGCTTGATCCTGAGACAATTTCTCAGATTAATTCTTCATAAAAGAGCTCCCGTGTGGGAACATCGCTTGACACCATTTTTGTGAGCAGTAAGGAAAAGAATTCATACAGTTTTACTGACACATAATGTTTCCTAAGCTGCTCTTACAACCTGATCACCAGCTGGTCCAACACACTCAGCCAGTGTCCTTGCTTCTCATACGCTTAAAAAAGTTATTAGTGGCTTTTAGACCCTTGGAAATTGTTCCTTGATATCTTCTTCTGGCATGTCTTATTTTAGTTTCCTATTTAACTGGTCAGAGGTTATCACCTTTTCCATTTTTCTTATTTGGACAGCATTTTTTGAAAATGCTCCCTTACTTCCAGCCACCCTATTTATTTCCTGTATTTGAAGTTTTCTGGCTTCTGTCCCCTGTTTAAACAAAGGCTCAAAACAACCCAGAACACCTTAATTCTGGTGGCAATTTAAGTAAGATTTTTCATTTCTATTTGGTTCTTCACTGGGTTACACAAAAATCAACTACACAAGGCTTTTCATTCCTAAAGAGATGTGAATTCATTGTAGTGGGATATCTGTTACACAATCATCAAATCACTAAGGTTGGAAAAGACCTCTGAGATCATAGAACCCTTAACCCAACACCCCAGACCCACAACTATACCATGACCAAACACCAAACCAAGCACCAAACCTACAAATTTTTTGGACGCAAAAAATGTTGCTTCTATAGTTGCTGCTAAAGCAGAGTCCTTGCCTCCAGTCATTTCGTACTGGATACCTGTCCACAGCCCTTCCAGGACCGAGATCTTTTGAGTCCAGCATGATTTTTTGTTGCAGTCAGGCAATTCAGATGTCATACACAGTACACCCTTGTTCCTATCCTGGGAAAACTGTTGGCTTCTCTCAGCACAAATGCAAACTGTTCCCTGCAGGCTATACCATTCTGCTTATCTGCGAGTTTGCTGTCCCTATGGAAGGACATCCTTGTGGGACACCTTTCTCTCATTGCTTTCCTCTAGAGAGGGGGGGCTCATATTTATTTCAGCAAATCCTTGGTACTCATCGCCAGAATAGCTCTCAATTCTTCCATTATTTTTCTAGCTGCTTTTGTTTCACTGCTGTTTTGCATGGGTTTGGTAAAAGCCATTGGAATCCCTCAAGCTTTTGTGTCATGCTGATGCTGAAGCATCTTCATCTATCTCAATATAAATTGTTCCCAGTAAATTGAAAAGAGAGCAGCTGCAATAAGATACAGATTAAATAAAGAAGTCAGAGATTCCTGCACAGGTATAAAATGTAAGTAATCCACCTCACCATATAACACACACACAAAAAAAGCTGTTGTCCATAGTGTGCCAGCATACACAGGATATAAACTCTGAATTTTCTGTTAGGAGAAGATTGAAGGCATTGATCAGACACAAACTTATGATCTGATATCTGTGTAATATGTTTGCAACAACACAGCTCCCAAGCAGGGCAAGTTTAGGAGGATTTATAGAGGAAGCAGAGATGACAATCATTATATTCAGGCTTTGGGTACAATAACCAGAAGCTGGAGCACCTTGTTAAATGGTATTTAGAGCTGGTATTTGGCCTGTATGCAAACTAGAGAGTCACAGTAGCTCCTGTACAGTACAGGAATTGTCTAAATGGTTCAGAGGTCTGCACACAAAAAAGCAGCATATTCCACACATGAGCAGATTTTTTTGGAAATACAATATAATTATGGGAAAGGAGATACCGTTTCATTAATGCTTTAAGCCCAAGTAGAACCTTGTCTGCTAGTTAAGCTGGAATAAAAAATGATGACTGTTTTTATGTTTTCCTACATTCATACACCTGATTTCTTCAGACTAAACAGTTAGTTCAGTACCTGTGTTTAATTTAAGCATTTGCTTCCTACATGAACATTCTTAGATTTTTCTGTTACAGTTCTGAATACTTGTAGATCCCTTTGGGCATCTAAGCAGCAGCACTAATTACTTTAATTAAATGTAATCAGACATTAATATTGCTTTAATAGCCCCATCCTCTAGTCAACTTAGGTGTGCAGTCCTAAGGCAGTCATCCTAATTAACCTTGGGCTGAAGCACAGGTAGAATCACTCTGATCCGTGGGGTGAGTGCAGCTCTGGGGAACTTTTCTCTTTGTGTGCCCAGAAATAGCAACAGGACTAGAGAGGTCCTGGAGCTCCAGTCTTGGGTGTTTAGAGAGGAATTGAAGATTTCAGCTCAGACTCACATGTCTGATGACAGCTGTGACCTTTGCAGGGCAGTGCCACAACTCTGCAGCTCCCTCCCCTCAAGTTCCAGGCTGCTGTGACAGGCACAGCAGAGAATGCAGGGTTTCCTGTCAGAAACAGGAAATAACATTATAAAGCAAGCCCTGCTAGCAGCCCTTTTCCAGTGCAGCTTTTCTGGGTCAATCCCACTTGCATCATAAATTGTTTTGCTATCAGCTTGAAGATAACGGGCTGATGTGTTTGGTTTGCTGTTTTATTGCGCTTACGATTGTCTAGGTTTTTTATTTTTAAAAAAAACTTGCTAAAAAGACTTGTTTTTTACCAATTCCAGGAATATTTCTGGCCAGAATGTTTAGGCTTTTTTAAAGTATTACTAGATACTATTGAAGCAACAGATTTCCCATGCAATATTCCCCCCCGCCACCATTTATTCTACAGCTCTACAGTTTCATTAATTCTGTTTTCTAAAATAAGACCAATAACACAACAAGGGAAACCAGGCTCTCTCAATTAATCTAAACTTTTATTTTAGGCCTCTGTATAAAAGGGATTTTCTGTCTTACAAAAGCTGAAGTGACCTGCTGTGGTATTTTTCTTCAGAAAAATCACAACTAGTTGTGAGATGGCTTGGTTTTAATTGCATTACACTTATTCTATTCAATTTCAGAGCATTAGCACTATTGTTTAGTATATTCTGTGAGCTTCTCTAAGCTTTCAAGTCCACAGTGGAAGTGGGAATTGACTGGGAGGGTAAATAGAGCCAAAAAACTTTTTAAGACCATACTGCCTATTTATTTTTCAAAGCTTCACTTATTTTAGGGGCCTTCCATCTGACCTTCTTTGGCGTGGCACACAGGGTTTGTTACTCAAATAAAAGACTACTGACACAATTTGATATGGGCACCTGCAACTCCACCTATTTTGGGTGCTGTTCACTGATCATTGCTTTCCAATGGCTGTGAAGCATTCTACCATTATCCCTCCTCTCAGATTTTCATGCACTATATCCTAAGAGGAGTTGCTGATTTGATTGTCTGTTTCAGGTGTTAAAAAAAATAAGTCACTAGCAAATTTAGGGGATTAGTAGCACATAGTCACATAAAATTTGTATGCAAGGCAGCTTTAAGCTCTGCTGGCAGCACCATGTCAATTATGGCTGTTAAGAGTTCACCTGTACCTGCAGCACCTGTGGCTGCACAGACACACTGGCACTAAGAATAAAAAAGTTCCAACTGAAAATTGAGTTTTCACATATTTTGTAATAGGAGTTAACATTTGTACATGACAAAACCTGAACGACTGGAGCAGGCAACAGCTGCGAAACACTTTCCGTCACTCCTGTACAAACACAATGAAGTTTCGCTGCGCAAGCAGCAACCTAAGAATTCCCAAGAAAGTTTATCCAATTTTGTGGGAAAAGTGACATGAAATATAGGTTAACCCAACCAAAGTTTTACACCTACAAACACGCAAACTGTGAAGGCAAAAAACCCCTTAGTTATATAAAACAAGGAAAATATCAAGATCGCCGTAATCCTAGGGCTGCATTATTCAGAAGATATTTTCCACCTTTCTCCCCTCCAAGGAATATCCTCTCGATGTGTTAAACCCAATGTAAATATGAGGTTCCAGTCCAGCCAGAATTCTTTGTTGCTCCCTGTTATAAATGATCAAATTGGTAGCCAAATTTATAGAAAAAATTAACAAATATTTATTAGATCAATAAAAAACAGAATTTTGAAAAACCACCACAGCCAAGACAGCGTCTGCCCCGTCTGCCCCAGGTGCAGGCGCTGTGTGAACCAAGGGTCCGACTGCATTTCCCCTGGAGTTCACCCTGAGTGCTTCAAGCAGCTAGCTTTTATATACAGTTTATTCTGCCTGAGGCAGGGATGACTGAACGCTTCTTTGTGTCTCTTCACATGAAGAGCAGGATCCACACGTGTGCAGGGACAGACAAAGGTAAGTCCAATAGCGCCAGACGAATGTCTGAACGTTCAGGCAGAAGTTGTATTCATATGTAGTAGAGTGATCTTCTCCAGGTGCAGGTCTTGTGAGTAGCCAAGATATTCTGGCAGTCATGGTCCAGGAAGCTTTAGATGGTATCTTTCCAGGTGCTGATACCAGGGAAGTCAGTGATCATGGCCCGGAATAGTCCCATTTATATGTTAACAAAAGCTGATATTATCTTAACATTTTCTGTGAACTAGTTGAATAGAAATGAGACTGCTCCCAGCCAGAGTGATTACAGACATACCTTGAATCCTACAATATTTTATACACTTATAGCATGAATCATCTCTACCATATATAACACTCCCCCTAGAGCAGCCAAAACTTGCAATCGGGAGGAAACATTCACACTGCAAAGTCCTGCATCCAACTAACCACAGCAACAAAAAAGCTTTTTATAGCCCAAGTGTGTTGTTTACAGCTCCACCCACCAGGCAAAGCACCTGTGTTCCTGCCTCAGGGCCCCAGTCTTCCCCAGTCTGGGTTTGGAGGCTTTGTCACACATGGTTCAGGCATCAGAAGAATACTTTGAGGCATAAAGGCTATTAAAACTTTAACAACATGTTAAAAAAAAAATCAAGCCAAAAACATCTCACAAGAAGATTGCAAAATTTTCTGCTGCTACACAAAACTACAGAACAATTGACAAGGTCAAAGTTGCAGACACAAATCTAAATATGTCCTTTGTGTATCTTGTAATTACACTCCACTATATACAGAAAGGTTTTCAGTAGCCAAAGAGAGGTCCAGGTTGATCTTGTCTGTAAATTGCAGATGAGATGCAGTGTGACCCTCAGTTGCAGTTCTCTCATATGCCGCAGTATGTAGTTACATCACATTTTTTTTCCAGTTAGAAAATGCAGGAAGTAACTCAGTTTATCCACAGTTAGTGTTTCCTCCTTGTTCCAAGCCATTGCATGCCCAGGGAAGGAACATATCCTTTCTCACTACCAGAGTGTGAGAAAGAAATCTTCTCCAACAAGATTTTTTTAAATATTAAAACTTTATCTAAAGAAAGATTTGGGTGAGCAGAACAGAAATAGGTAGAACTTCAAGAGAGCAGTCTGTTCTCCAGTATCAGCATATGTTTCTCTTACAACATTTCTGTGGGTTTTAATTAATTTTCTAAATATGTTAAGTATTTCTTTTAAAGTTGAGTAGAATGGAAGCGTTTCAGTCCAAGGACACATGGAATATATGCAAAGTTAGCATAAGGACTAGTGACTTGCATTCCTATTGCTCAGTAAATATTCTGTAATAGCAAAAGAGCTGTTTATTATTGAACTTGGTATTATATCAAAGAGGAAAAGAACTAATCCACCTTCTTTCCTGATATAAAATTATATGAAATCATATGTTTTGGTCTTGTTGGATGAAGTTTTAAATTTCAGATGCAAGATAAATTTGCCTGTTTTCAGTTTCAAAGTGTGTGTACAGACAATTGGACAAGATTAATTACCTGGCCATCTGCCCAGCATGTACTGCCACAGTCTTTCCAGACTTCCATTAAACTTACACTTTCTTATATTTTGCAGTACCCTCCTTTTGGGGTTTGGTGAACTCAGCTTGGAATCTTTGCTCTGTTGGGAAAAGACAGTCACCTGTCAATATTGAAACCAGCCATATGATTTTTGATCCATTCCTAACTCCTCTTCGCCTAAACACAGGGGGAAGAAAGGTAGGTGGTCTCTGTTCTGGTGTATAAAATAAATGGAGTTAGTAGATTTAAAAAAAATAAATTGCTACATTTTATTTTTCTAAAGCATTTACTTTTATCTGTCAGCTCTGAAGCAGAAAAACAATGTATCATGTTTTAAAGATTGTCCTCAAATCACTGAACTAATAAATTCTCTTTATCCAGCTGAAGGATTGATATTTCAATTCCAAAATTATTTTATACATAAAACAGCTTGAACCTTTTAGCAGTTTACTCATTAGTTTATAATGGTTTTGTATTGCTTTTCTTATGTTGGGGTGCCTAAAACGGTATTTTAAAGTATTTATTGCTTGTTCCCTGCAGGCAGTTGTCTCTTACCCAACCTGTGTTACAGACCAATGTAACACAGGTTGGGTAAGACCATGCAGGTGAAAAGGCACTGTGAAGTACAATATCGGAGCAAGTAGAGACTCCAACAAAAGGTTATTTGAAAAGTATTTATCTTCCCTTGTTGTCATGACAAATGAGATGTCCACTGGAAAGAGTGTGACATTCTAGGAGTTTGCTCTCTACTTCCCATGGAAGTCCTGGTGGCGCATGTGCAAATACATCAGTATTTATGTGGGCTTTATCACAGAAATGCTGAAATGGTGGTGTTACTACTGGAACACAGTAATGCTTCCAACTCTGGCCCAAATGTCACGGTAATATTTACATTTTGCTTTTTAAATGGAAATGTGTAGAAGTTTTTTGTTTTGATTAAAAAAACCCCAACAACTAAAAAACCAAAACTCAGCGTTTTGATGACTCTGCTATGTACATAAAGGCTAACACATTTCATATAATTTATAAATTACAGAATGAAAAAACATGAAATTCAAGGACGTGGAAGTTGTCAGTGAGTCAGATGCAGGAAGTTCAGAATATTCAATGTCTTCAGCAGTTCTAAGCAAATGTCTGATTATTGATAAAATCTGGGGGCATTGACAGACTGGGAGATGCTGTATCAGTGATGAGGTTTTTACTGATAAAAACAAGAGCAGGCTCCTGATACTAAAGTGATTTCAACATTTAGTATAAGAAAAAGAAAGGCCTAAAGCAAGGGGGCCCGGGCCAAACAGGAGCGTTCCCATTGAGGATGCTGCAGCGCCGGCACTGGGACTGCTCAGCAGCGATATCCTCCATGGAGTGGCAGGATTCAGTGGGTCAGAAGCCCCTTTTAATCCTGTTTTTTGTCCCTCTGGATGAGTTTCTTTTTGGATCCTTCATTTGCATGAAGGTTTAAGGCGCTTGATTTGCCCTTTACGGTTCTGTCCAGGCTGGCTTGTTTTGCTGGGGGGTGATGCACTTTACTGAGGTGTGTTCTGGTACCTTGAGCACCTTTTACAATACAATAACCAAACTAACAGTACATGCTTAATGATCTATCAACTATTTTACAACAGTTTCTAACCTATTTTTAACACTTACCACGCTCACAAATACTGCCGCTGATGACCTTCTATCATGTTACAAGAACAGGATTTGTTCTTGTTGTGGTTTGTCTTGAGAGACTTCAAAATAGTTAAATCAAAATTCTCCTCTGAGAAAAAAGATTGCAATTTTGGTACCTTAAAAAAATTCTTTGTTCATTCTTTCCTTCACTGAGGATTTGATTTGGCAGGTAGTGTATTTGTGGTCACTTCCTCAGTAATGTTTTTTGTATGTTAAAAATAGAGGTGTGTTTCATATAGGCTGAAGCACTTCAACTCTCAGCGCTCAGAACCAATTGCTGTGGCAGCCAGGGAATTTCTTGGACAAGATTTAACTGTGATTATGCTGTATATGAAAAGGTTTTACGGAACTGATCCTAAGAAAAATAATGAATAAATAAAGGGATTTGATGTGGTTTCAAATCAAAGTTATAATAAGCTAGCTTACATGCACAGTGAACAAGAGAGACAGCTACTTGCACGCAGTCACAATAACAAACCTCTTTTGGAAAAGGGTCTGGGAGGAGACTCAAGCTCTAAGAGAGAGCAAGATGGAAGGAACTACTCAGTTCAGTTGTTCTTGGAACAGCAATTTCAAATTGCTAACAATTTTTTTGCTATTAATTTAGAAGTTCAATTTTATCAGGCTTAAACAATATTTATTTAATTTTGAAAGCAATATATCTACTTTGTGTGCTTCACTTTGGAAATTAGCTTATGAGGAACAGAAGTGACTCACCCACAGAACAGAATCCAAGACCAATCTATGATCACTGACTTATTATTTCCTCTTACTCCGTTCACTGCTTGCCACTCCTTTCCCCACAGCTTTATTTTTAGTGGGGAGCATTGGTTAATTTCTGTAAACCAGTTACCTGTTTAGTTCTCTCTTCTCACCTTGGCAGACCAAAACTGTTGTATTCCACTACAGAATTTGTGTCTAAAATTTCCATTTAAGCACATCCCTTTCTAGTTCCTTTAGATTATTTTATTTCAGTGTTTGTAGTGAAAGCCTTTTAGTAAACCAGATTGAGACTTTCCTACTGTTTTTTAGACTGCTTGGAAATAAAGCAATATTTTTCTTTCTCCTTAAGAGAAGAAATTATCTGATAGGAGGGTATAAAAGACAACATCACTGTTTTCCTACAAGGGGAGAAAAGCCCAGTCTGTGGTCATCACACAGCACGCAATTAATAGTTATTTCCGGTCTGAGGCTGAGAAAATTCTTCCCATTCCATTCAGGAGTGTTATAAATGATCAATCAAAAAGCCAAATTATCAAAAATGCGAAAAGATTTTATTTATCTTTTTCCATGACCAAAATACCATCCTCAAAACCACCACAGCCAAAGAGACAGCATCGAGCCCGGGATCGGTGCTGGGTGAACCTGGATCCGACCTCTATCGCATGGGATCCCCCTCTGTTCACATATGCCGTTTCCAGTAAAGCTATTTTATACAGTTTTTTATGCCTAAGGCAGAGGTGCCCCAATTTCTTTTGTAACCCCGCATATGCATGACAGTTTCTTTCACTGTGCAGGGCTGGACAATTGCTGTTTCCTGAGTAGTGGCAGGCACTGTTCGTGTCAGGGGAAGTCGTGTATTCAGATGTATCTTTCTGACTTCTGTTATCTCTGTCGGTGGTATCAGTCTAGCGATGATGATTACTCCTGATTACCACCGCCGGAGGAAAAGATCATCGCCCTGGCCATGTTTATTCATAGGTAAATGGGGTATTGTTCTCTTGCTGCCTTCAGGAATTTCAATATTCCAAAGTAGAAATCTGTCCCTGGGCTGCTTGTGGTCAGAGACTCGTTTGGATTTCACAATCTTTATAAAATACATTCTTTTACAGCATGAATTGTTTCTAACATGTATTATAGGAGTAAAAGGGATGGCAGGGCTATTTGCCAAATATTTATAACTCTTTGATCCACTTTTTTGCAATAAGGTTGCAGTGACCCGTGATGTATTACTTTTTGTGCTGTCCAACAATTTCAGAGCAGTATCAGGTCACACATTTACAATTCAAGCACCATCAGATGTTATTCTGAGTTGAGCTCTTATTCTGTATGTGTGATTCTCCATTTCCTGAGAAAGTGGCTTAGCAGGTCCTGAAGCCTTGAGTGTCATTGACACAGATAATTGGATTTCAAGATCCAGAACCTCAGGACAAGATATTTAGTGAGTTTACACGCAGAAGAAGAAATGCTGCTTTTGAGGAAACTCCAGGTTCCAGTTCTTTCTCAGGCCCAGCTTTTTCTCTTAGTTATCCATTTTAATGAATTTAGCAAGCAGCCCATTTCAGATAAACAGCCCTTTCTGATAAACAATGCCAATCATTATTCATTTGCAAATCACACTCCTCCATGTCACAAAGAATGGCACCCTTTTACTTTGTCTGCTCTTTTTGCCTTGGAGCACCAAAGTAATCAGCACAACAGAATATCTTATATTTAGGCAGGAAGCACCTTGGGTTTCAGTCTCCAAAGCAGGGATTTCCGGCCTGTCATGGGTGATAGTGGTGGATGAAAAAATCACTCCACTTCCCACTGACCTGGTCCTTTGCTGGGACTCCTTCCTCAATTCACCTCTGCAAGAGCTCTGCCTTTGGTCCCCCAGTTTTTGTCCCTTGCCTTTCTGTAGCCCATCTGACTTTGGTCTCCTGGTTCTCTGTGGACTTAATTTCAAAAGCCACATTTCTAGAATTCTTTAAGACTCAGCTACAGTTCTTGGCCATACTTTTTTTTTTCTTTTTTCTCGTAAAAACATGTTGAGCAGCAGCATTTGCTTTAGACAGCAAGTGCATCCCTGCAAAGTAATTAAACCTTGCCACATCAGTGCCCTTATGTCTTTTGAGTCATTTTAGGTCACACTCAAGGACTGAAATTGTTGCCTAAAGCAGGTAAAGTTCTGTTTAAAACCACGTTATTTTTAAGCCAAGCCAGGACATTATACCTGATGTTGATCCCTGGGGAAATAAAAGGAATTGATGTCTGCTGGCCAAGGACTGTTATTCTATAGCTCAGTGTGCATAAATGAAAGTTAATCAGCAAGATCCACACATCTGCCTGCTCATATGGGGCATTAATGAATACAATAATGTATTTAAATTAATATCCATATAAATAATTGGTTCATTCTCTGCATTACTAGATAATGGCTACACTCAGCAGCTTCTAAACTAAAACGGGGAAGGAGAAAAGAGATTTATGGATTGAAATCAGTTAAATGGTTTCTCTGCCAGTTAGTTCTGATTCCATGCTGTTCAATCAATTCAGAGTATTACTAGCATTTTTCTCAAGAGTGCAATATATGACAACTGCCAAGGTTTGCTTTGGTGATTACTAAAAGGACAGATACTGGTATGAACCATATTTCAGCACTGCAGGAATATAAAAAATTATATGTTATAAATGGTCCAGGAGGAATGGATAGCAATAAGACATCAATGTCATCTGTAAACTGACTTGTGATATATTTTTAGAGGTCTTAATAATAATTTTTGATGTAGAGTAGCTTTGGAAAGTCAAAAGTCTGATGCAAACATCAAAAACTAATGAATAAAAAACGAAGGGTAGTATTGCTGCTTAAATAATTGTTTACCATTTCTAATTCTTCTACAGTTCTGCATGCTCTGCGTGTTAGTGAGTGAACTTGCAGTGGAACCAGCAGGTTAAAGTAACTTGTTTATTCACCTTCAATATGAAATTTAAAACAGGAAAAAAATGCTGTTTTTTTTCAGATGTAGACTGCAGACTTTGCTGTTAGTAGATCGTGCACAGGGGAAAACAAGTTCAGGATCTGCACCTTACTCTATATCAGGACCTATCATTCCATACTGCTTCAGATGTCCATGAGATTGCATCAGTTTGGAATATGTGAAGTCTCAGATGGGCATTTTGGTGTGTTCTCAGTTTCTGGTTGTCTCTGACACAGATTGCCCATGGAATGAGTCCTGATCAGGCACAAGAATATACTTCTGCAGTTTCTTCATTGCTCTGCTTGACATTTAATCTTGTCTGGTGCCATAAACAAGCTCACTTGTCTGCCGTGGGAAGTTTCCTGGGAGATCTTAGACCTGGAGAATGATTCACTCCATGAACAGCATTTTACTCTGATGTTGAGTTTAAGATATGATCTCAGTTTGGCAGGAGGACGTTTCAAATCATGTTACTGTCTCTTAGCTGTAGTTATGCAGTGATTCAAAGCAGACCGTGGTGTCCTTGCAAAGGTGGGTGTGCTGTCCCTGGAAGTGCACTCACTGGATGCCATCAGAAACATCAACAGGATCAGGATCTGCTTTTCTGGACATTGGGCAGCAGATCCATTAGAAGGTTAAAGATGTTATTGAAGCTGGGCTAACAGATCCCAGCCAAAGGCCTTGCCCATCCTTTCTCCCTCCTCATGTTCATTTCAGTAAGTTGCTTTCCAGTTTTCAGTTCCTAATGATGAGACTTAGAAAAAAAAAAGCCTGGAGCAGGAGCTGGCCTCCAGCTACAGTTTAATATATTCAAAAGAATTTTCAAAATTTGCCCACTTTGTTCTTAATGTCCCTTTCCTATTTTCTAGTAGACCCTGTGCGCTGCATTTATAGTATCTTATTTGGATTTATTTCATCCTGCACTTAGGTCTGTTTATAAACCTAGATATTTATTTCAAGCCTTGCAGAAGTAGAAGTAACATATATCTTGTCTGTGTACATGATTCTCTACTTGGGGTTATAGTCATTGGTATGAAAAAGGCTGAAGATTTTTTTCTCTCACACTGATCCTGCTGTTATACTACAAGTGTGCAGGTCTCCTCACACCATATGCTTTAAATGAAATATAATTTTGTATTTTAGCACTGTTAAAACACATTTCCTGGACTCAAAAATGATGATTCTTTACTTTTTTTTTCTTGTTACAAACATTAATAAATGTGTGACATATTGAAATGCAATAATATATAATAATATTTAAAGTGTGTATTTTTGACACAACATCAATGAAATATTGTTAACTGAGAGCGCACTCTAATGGATGGGGATGTTCCATGTCATTTTGTACAGAGAATTTGAATCATATTACCAAGGTCAGGATATATGGGGAAGGTGCAGGCACATCCAAGGTTATTGTTCAGCTGCCACCAGTTAGTGAGGCAAAAGCCTTGCCATGCTAAACAGAATTAATAAGAATCCACATCACTCTCCTCGTGGTAAATCCTGACCTCAGCATTTACAAGTCTGTGTTTGCAGTTCAATGGCAAAAGCCTGCAATTTCTGTATATCAGAGATTACTTTTTCTTCTCAGAAAGCAAATGTTAGTTACCTGTTATGGTCAGTCCATCCTTTAGGATGGTGACGTTCAACATTTAAGCAGCTACATTGCTACTGTGGCTACTAGTGGATGCCACCCCCTGTTTCTGAAATGGCTCTGGAATTCTGAAAGTGTGAATTAGGACGTGAGTGGGAAATTCGTAATGTGTGTAAGGTGTCTGCTGCCCATCTGGGAAGGTGCCACACTTTGGCTGAGGCTGTTTGTGGCAGCAAGGTGCTGATCTGGCTTTCCAAAGAGCTCTGCTGGTGGCAGCTGTGAAGTGGGAGCTGTCAAAGCCTCAGCTCCTGACAAATTGAACCTAGCCATTAAGGAAGTGAGGGGAAAGGTTCCTTTTTTTTTTTTTTTTTTTAATTTTTTCCTCACTTTCATCCAAAATGATTAAATCAAGAAATCACCAGATATTCAGCAGATCTTTCTGCCTTGCAGCTGGAGTGGGCACTGTGTTAAAGACGCATGTAAGTTCTGCTGTGAGATAAATGACACTGTTGCCATTCCCAATTCTGAGTAGTATTTGATGCCGGAGAGAATTGCAAGTTCAGTGTTTCTCATCCCAGAAGTGTTAATCTGTGATGGTTGAAAACTGAAGCAGGCACAGTTTGCTTATAGATGGAAGAATTAAACAACGTATTTTAGGATTAGATGCTAGAAAGGAGCTTAAGGGGAAAAACTGAAAAATTGTCGTCAACAAACTCTGTAATAATCAAAAACAAATCTGTGGATCAGCATGGGATCTAGAGGGTGGAGGAGTGGGAGCATTTAAGCTGTGTGTCATCCAGCAGGCGGAGGGAAAACATCAGTAGATGATTCTGCAGCAGAGGAGGAAAATGTACATAAATTTGGGGTATAAAACTGTTCCTACTATAAAGGACAGTATATATTACAGGCCTTATGAGGAGACTGAAAGGGTTAAATAATCCTTTTGCATGTATCCTTTTTTATTTGGTATATGTTGTTCCTGTACAAAACGTGACAGACACTCAGAGCTCATAGTGGTGCTGTTGGTGTGTGGTAGCCGTGTCACTTAGTAAGTGTTTGAATCAGTAATTCTTTGTATGTGTTATGTAATTTCCTGATTCCTTTCTAATTGATTCAACAGAATCAATTAGAACTGAGCACTTTTACCTCCAGCAAGGTATTTTTTATCAAGTCCTTGCTTGTATCCTGAACAACAACCAGACCCAAACTACCTACAGGGTAGGTCTGACAATGGACATTTTAGCTTTTAAGCTGGGAAAATAAGAAAATAAAGTTTAACTTCACTGCCAAAAATCATTGCTCAGTTGGAACTGGAAAATGTGAAGAGGATTATGAAAATAAGCATTTTCTCTTGTAAGCTTGCATAGAAGAAGAGAGTGTACTGCATTCTTATTCATTGTTACAACTCAGTGCCACCTGTGTCAGGCAGGATGTTCAGCAGGAGAGGATGTTTCACAGAACACAGTAATATGTCATGCTGACACAGAGATACATGTGGGATATACACTGGGATGAGGAAGGGGAAGGAAAAGAGTGTGCAAGGGCTAATAAGAACTAATTGTGTCTCTCTTCTCTCTGAAGATGTTTAAAAAGAAATTATTAAAAAGAAAAAAGGAATAGCTTTAGCCTTTACTCCTTTATCCTTTCTGCTGTGTCCCAGCCAGCAGCTGGAGGCAACATATCAACACAGTAATTGGCTACTGATGGTATTAAACCGGTGCACTCACATTTCTGTAGTCCCCCTTTTCCTGCCACTCTGTGAAGAGTACAGAGAAACCTATCACATATATGACTTTAAATCACAGCATCTTCCAGGGCTATTCCAATGGCAGCACAGCTGTGCTGAGGTGGCACTTAGAAGGTCCTTTGAAGTTCCTTTGCCTTCACTAAATGTTTAGCTTTATCTGTGTATTTCCTCTAGTCCTGTATCACATAGGACTAGTTAAGACCTCTACCAAAAACAGTGCTCAAACGTACTAAACAAAGAAGCCTTTGAGGGGAAAAAAAAGGATTAAAATGTGAATTATTTTTAATCATACAAATGTACTTAGAATATTGTCACAGCCCTTCCAAATAACTTTATTTGTGTGTTTACTTTGGTTAAGCATATTATTTATGTGATGGACATTAATAGCTACTTTTGAGTGACTGAAATGATGCAGATATACATTTGTGATCTCTTCTTTCAGTATGGTACTAAAAAACGACAGAGCTGCTGTGGTTTTTGTAGCACGAAGATGGATTGGGATGTAAATCACTATTGGACAGATATGGGGCTATTTACTGGGTATTGCTCAATTAGAAGCACAGAAACACTGTTAAAGAGCCCTCCTGGTTTGATGTTGCCCAGGGACATGTTGAATGTTGGAGACAGAAATTCTGCCCACAGAACCTCCCTGCCAAGATAGATTTGGCATGGACAGAAGGCAGTGATATTGGAGATCCTTGGATTCATCAGCCACAACAGGAAGTCCATGCCCCTAAATCTCAACTCCAGGCACTTTGTCTTGTCTTATTAGAAACCTTCTCAGTAAAAGTAAACTACAGGCTACCCACGACCAGATGGATGTTTCATCCAGATTTTTCACAGCTTACACCACATTTCTTTTATAGATGTATATTTACAGAAGAATATTGTTTGGAAGCACAGGGATGTATGCCAGTTTTTGACAGAATATTCCTCTTATCATGCAAAGTTTTGTGCCATCTACTTACCCATTTGTCTCAACCTAATCTCCCAAGTCTTTGAACTAGCATCATGTGATTAATGTGATTTTTTAATCTTGTTTGATTTTTTGAGAGACCTTTTTGTGACGAGTCATCTGTTAACACAAAGTGTTCCATAAGCAGAAGAAATAATGTAGCATGGTTTTCTACAGAATCTCATTTTAGCTTCTTTCATTTTAGCCTCTGTCTCTCATTATCACTTCTCCACTACTCCACAGATCCCTTCAATACACACAAAAGACAAAGGCAGAAGATGCTGTGGCTATTTCCAAGTTCTTTGTGCCAGTGGATGCTCCTGCTGACTGCTGCTGATAGGAGCTCTATACTAATCTGTATTATGGAGTTTTACCTGCCTGGTCCTCAGCACAAAGTTGGTTTGTTCTTTTCTTCCAGCCAATTTTCACAAAATACTGAGATTTCTTCTTTGTCAAAGCTGGATAAAACTGGCCAGGAGATGAAGGAGTTAGTGTGGGGAAAATAGGAAACTCTTCTCAAAACAATTGCTATTATAGTGAATTTGCTATTATAGTGAATTATTTGCAGTATATTTATTCAGAGACACTTACTAAAAGTAGTGTCTGTGAAGACAGGAGCTAAGGAGCTAAGTGATAAACAGGGAATTTCACAGGTAGATGTACATTAAAGGAAGAAATTGCATATCCTGGAGATTGCCACGTATCACATCACCACAACAGTGTTTGGCTGCTGTTTTCTCAAGCAGAAACTCATAATTTTGAATATCTTTCAGGAAGCACTGAGGACTCATCCTCATAAGCAAAATTAAGTTAATAAATTAGTAAAAATGTAACATTGCTTGGATAAAAATCTTACAGAGTCTCTCACCCTAAGGAGTTTTCCTTCTTGCTTTAGAAGATCCTGCAGTATTTGCTTGTTGATCTGCTATTTCCTTACAGTTGTGATGTCAGTCAGGGACGTAAAGCAGCACAAAGCCTTCTGGGAGCCACTGAAAATTGCAGTGTAAGCACTGTGCTGGGCAAGGGCACAGCCAAAACCCTCCCCAGCTCGTTGGGCAAGGCTCACAGGCCAAAGGGGCACAAGGAAATCTGCTCAGAAGTACCAAAGCCAGCTCAGAGAACCAGCAGAGGACTCAGTTAAGTTATGAAAACAGGGTGTCTGAGCTGTCACTGCACAGCTGCTGTGGAGCTCAGCTAGCCACAGTGGCTATCTCTGCACTGGTGTCCATGTCTTGGGGGATACCTCTGCCCAAACAGTAGGTTATTTGTATGGACTGGTATTTTTCCAATGTCATGTTCTTTAAGTGCTGTTTGCAGTTGAAGGTTTGCTCAGTTCCCCTTAGAATATCACTGCAAATATTGCCAAGATGTTTATATGTGTCCAGCTGCTTCATCACCTCCTTTTCCTACCGTCCCAAAACAGTGCAAGGAAAGAGGAGAGATTATTTAGCAGGGAGAAGTCTGAAGCCATTTTCATGATAAATGCTCACCTCTGCAAGTGAAGGGATAATATTGTCATGAAAGGACCAATCCTTCATTCTCAGTGACTGTCATGGTGTGTGTATGGCTGCCTGGACTGCTGATGGTTACCCTGCATACCCTCACAAAATAAGCCAAAAATATAATATCAGAAGCACATTCAGGAATATCTTCCTCACAAACTCCAAAATATGATTGCTTATTGAAGGCTGTGCTGATGAAAACCTCTACAAGATTGTCTTGGCTTGAAAGATAGGTGTCTGCCAAGGAAGGCAGAAACCTCTCTTGGAATGGAAAATATGACCCTCTTCCCTCTAAATTATTATAACTCCAAAATTATGGTGCTTACAGGCAAAGATATGGGAAAAGAGGTAACAGTTCTATGTATATGCATATGTATAGGTATATGTATAACAAGGCAAACAAACAACAGCAGCAACACCCAACAGAACCACGAACGCAGTGACAGCCTTCTCGCAGCTGCAGGCCCCTTCCCTTTCGGTGTCGTTCTGGTCACGGCCGGCAGGGGCGCTGGTGGCCCCCGTCCGGGCCGGGCAAGTGTGATGATTCCCCCACGGCTGCAGGGGGCGCTGTGGGGCCAGGTCAGTCATGTTTCCCTCACGTGGTAATGGCGCGCAGACTGGACAGTGAGAAATTGGCTGCAGTAGGAACCTTGGAGCAGCAGCTGGGACTGCAGAGGCAGGAACACTCATGGTGGCAAACAAAGTGCAACAGAAAACTCCACAGCCCCAGCAGAAGCCACAGGCATCAGGTGGACACTGGATGCTGGGTTAGTGTAGCAAAAAAGCCTGAGGCAGCAACAGAAAACAGCAGGGCTGGGTAGCAGCAGCCACCACATGCAGCTGGGATGACGGCCCTCCGGAAAGGGGGACGGGGTCGGGGCCCCAGGTTTCTCCCCTGAGGCACCCAAGCAGATGAGGAGGGTCCTTTCCAGTCAGGCCAGTCGTCAGCAAGGTCCCAGTGCAATGGCTACTCTCACAAGCAAAGGCTCACCCACAGTAAGGAAGAAGCAGTACAAGGCTGAGCTTCGGCAGCAGCAGTGAATTCTCCCTGCAGTAAGCAACACCTATGTTGAGAGCAAGAAGAACTGAGCCCAGTCCCTCACCTCCCGGCCAAAATCTCGCAGTATCTCACTGCCCTTCCCAAGAGAATGCCCCTCTGCTGTGATAGTGCAGCCAGTGGCTCTCCTCCCCGTCCCCCTTGGCTACATCTTTTGTCTCTCTTAAGTACTGGTGGTTATTGTCTGTTAGCAACAGATGGGACTAAAATTCCATGAGAGTAAGAAGCAAAAGGAAAAATCCTAACCCTCAACAAAGGTAATAGGTCAGAACCCAGAAATCGTCACAAGTCAGGAAGTGTTTCACTTGCATCTCCATCATTATTTGGGTGAAAAGCTGTTTCATTCCCAGATATCTGATAATGCTGTTAATAATGAGTTATTTTACATTAATAATGTGAATAATGCTGTTAATAATGAGGTATTTTTATCTTTTGTCAGCTGGTTCTGCGCTGATTATGTCATTTAAAGGATTATGTATTATTTTGACTAATGGATTTTGCTCGTATCTGTGAAATACAAAGCTATGTTTCATGTCAGGTAAATATAGGTAACGTGTATTTGTGCTTGTGAGATGTGTGGAGACCAACCATGGGACAGTTATAAAGACGATTTCTAATTAATAACTTGATTAAAGTAAAGCATGGAAGAAGGCCTTTGAACCTATTCTTTGTTCGCAATTAACTTTTATAAGTCTTAAGTTGATTCAGGAGCATTTGAATTAAAGTTTTAAGATGTTGCTTTTTGACAAGAACTTTCTGCTTGTAGCTAAGCCTTAAAGAGTTTTGCAATAATAACCTTTTGAAGTATAATTTTAGAATATTGCTTGTAGTAAGGATCTTTGAAACTACAGCTTTAGAAAATATAAAAAGGAAATGTGCTTATCTCAAGGCCTTAACAAAACAGTGAAAAGCAGCTTGAGAAAGGAAGATGAACATCAACTCAGTGATTAATAGTTCCGACCAGGGGAAGCTGGACATCACTATCATAAGATTTATAGTCCTTGCAATTAAAAGTTGGACCCACATCTGGAAGCCAGACCCCACCAGCTGGGATACGTCTTCCTTCTTTCAGAAACTGGACCACCACCACCTGGGATACTCCTTTCGGGATGTACATCCTGAGAAAAACTAAATCACAATAGTGCATAAATTTGTGACATAAAAATTGTGAATAGAAACTGCAGATGAGTAAAAATTTGGAATAGAAACTGCTGAGAAAGCTTATGAGTATCCCTATAAATACCTGTAAGCCTCAACTATCAGTGTGCAGTTGGAGGGAAAACTTCCCCCGCTGTACCCAGCGCTGTATTGCTCATACTTTACCAAATTAATTGATAGATTGCTGCTTGAAGATTGGCCTAGTCAAGCTTCTCATTTGTAACATATCCTCTCCTCCACTTTAGACTTGTCTTTTCCTGAAAGCCCTTTAGCTATAAAACTACATATTGTTTCAACATCTAAAATCCTTTGTCTGGTAATGTTGGTTCTTTTTTTAATGCCCCACTGTGCCCTGCATAACTAATCACAAGCAAAGGGATGTGTATTGGAATATTATCCCAATATTGCTGGGTGGAACGTGCCTGAGCTCTTCTGACACTTGCTGGTCGGCCAGAGGTGGCAGCTGTGGTGTTTCACCCCAGAGACACCTTTGGCTGGCTGTATGCTGCAGCTAGGCACTCTGAACAAGTCCAGGCTTGTAGGAACTCAGGCTTTACCTCTGATGGAAAGGCTCCAGGCTAGGTGAAGAGGAAAAGGAGACAGATTCTGTGGAGGGTTAAATCCAGAGTTTTAATCCAGGGTCACAGATGTCCGAATCTTTGGTTACAGCTCCACAGAATGCTGAGCACATGGTCTCAAGGTCCTTTTAAGCCCAGGGGTGGGGGAAGGGAAGGGACAGGTGTGACACCAACCAGGTGGGAGGGGCGGGGTCTCAGGGGACAAGTGACACATAGACAGGCCAATGACCCCAGGGCTTAGGGGCATCCTTTGAACTTCTGCCAATCGCACGAGGGCTCTGCTGGAATGTTAAGATTGACTGACAGCCCTTAGCAGGAGGGCAAGGGGGAGGGGAATAGAGAGGTTGGCACACCTGAGGGGTTGGGGTAGGTGAAACAGGAAATGGCATCACACTGCAACAGATGTGCAGTGAACTGAAGAGATTCCTAAAAAGAGGAACTACTGGGAGGAGTGAAAAACTTGAACTTTTCTTCCTGCCTCTGGGAGATACCATCTGTTATCTTCAGAAGGTTTTGTACTCTTGTGGAGGTGATTGCTGGAGACAGAGAGCTGTGCTGGTGTGGGAACATGCAGCAGCCTTTGACTGAACACTTCACACAGAAATTATGAACAATTTTACAGCATCTGGTGATTGTAATGAGAGAATAAACCAGCTGGTGCTGGATGAAATATTGAGTATGTCAAATTATTACAACAAACTTTATAAATATTACTGTTAGGCTGAATACAATCATTTTTTAATAGCATGAGAAGACAGAGGAGAGTTCTGCACATCAAATGCTATGAAAATGAATGATGTCGCTACAGAGAGCAGGAGAACCAGCTCCCAGTTACAGCAGACAGAAACTGGCTGCTAACAAGAAGGGAATTGGAACAGCAATTCCAGAATGAGAAGGATAGTTCTCATCTCAAGATCTGCCGTGATAGCAAGAGTCCACAAAGCATTAAAGAGATGCATTTTCCAACTTTTTGCAAAATGAAAGTTACATTTCTTTGGCTTTTTGTGGTATTTTAAGCCCAATCAATAAGCTTTGTGACCTGTGTGATAGATGAGTAATGCAATGATTGAATCACACAATTTACAGACAAAATATCATGTATATAAGAAAAGTTCTGTAGATTCATAGTTATGTTTTTCCCTTGTGTTGTTATCAAGGGACAGCTGGGGTTGGGGCATCTGGGAGGGTCAGCTTGTCACTATGGTGACATCTGTCCTCCAGTCAGGATTTGAGGAAGTAAACTCCACCACTGGACAGCAAAGAAGGAGTCGATGGACAGAACTTTGGGAGGGGTTAAAGGGCCAAACCTCCATTGTGTGGGTGAGCACACTGTAGGAAAAATCCTTTGCTTCTGGCACTGTAATATTTTCTCTATTCAGTCTTCTGTTGTATTTTGATAAGGTTTAATAAGCCTTTCCAAATTTAAGAAAAGTGAGTAGCTATTTCTCACACCTGCATTCTCTTTTGGCTCATTGAAGCTGACTGGGCTATCAGCTTTCTGTTCTGGTGCACTATAGATGGGCAATCACGCATTATTTAATGACTCAAATGGACACCTTTGGTGATAATGGATACTTCAATGAGATATGTAATTGTTCCCAGCACATGCAACTTTTATTGAACTATTATTGAAAACATAATTTCATGCTTGGTTAAGGTGTAAATTTAATTCATTCTCTAGCAAGATTTAGGAACAAATATGACACTACCAGTGCTCCTCCAAGGTGAGGAAGTTGTAGCTACCCAGAAAGTCTGAACTGGCTGAGCACTCACTGGTTGCTTTTCAGCGCTTCCTGCTCATGGATTTAAAAATTCAGGAGAAACTTCCATCTAAAGGAGGCCAGTTGTGGCTGAAAATTGTCACTTAGTTGTAATACATGTATTGAGTCTTGTGGGCACATTGCAGTCCCACTATGTTGAATAAAATTGAGTTGTCACTGCGCTGTTTGTTGACTTCAGGACACAGTCTTTGAGCAGGCAAAGGACTTGCGGCTGCTTAGGGCTTTTCATTAATCAAAAATTCAACATCTTGATTGTGTGTGCGTTGATTTGGCACTTCCACAAGTACTACTCAGTCAGTGAGAATTATCTGAACACTGACTGTGTGCCAGGGACACCCTTTTTTTTCCTTTTCAGCAGGAAAAGGAAAAAAGGCTGAGCTGGATGAAGTCATGGATTGCTTTATGCAAGACTGACAGAAAGCTCTGTCAGCCAGCACTGCCTTTAGTCTGTCTGTTGAACAGAACCTGGTTGCTTTAATCCTGATTTCTCTCCAGAAACATTAACTCATATTCATCTGCTTAACACAGGCATCTACGAATAGCCTGAGGAAACGCCTGCTTTTCTTGGTTAGAAAAAACTAGCTTTTAGATGCTCGCAGTTTAATGAAATTAATTTTCCCCCTTGTTTCTTGAATATAAAGCAGTTCAGACTCAGAGTAAATGCATCATAAATTAAAGATGCGAAAAAAATTTTCAGTGAATTTGACGAGATGAATGGGTAAAGCATTCACTAGAAATATATTTTTCATAATGGATTGGAATTTATGGAAACCCTTACTGACTTCATATTTAAATCAGTAATTTAGCTTCTGCAATATTTCTTGCTTTAATGGTCATAATTTTTATCTTACTAATTCCATTGATCATCTAAGAAGCACAGTGATATATACTTGATATAACTTTTTCTTTAACAATCAAGATTATTTAATTATTTTTGCAACTTTGTGCAACACAGTCACGTATTACAAGCATTATGTCTTTGACTCTTACTGGTTCAGCTGGCAGTACTTGATTTTAAATCCCACATCATTCCATGCAGGTGAAGAACCAGAACCAGACACTGATATTTATGTTGCTTTCCTGAAAGTCAGTAACATATTGAAATGACTAGGTCTTTTATGCCACAACTGCCCAAGTTATACTTTCTCAAGGAGCCCTGCCTACCTAGAGAATTTTTTATCATTTTTCTACAAAGAATCTGTGGTAATATTTTTACTTGAAACAGCAAGGTTTAGTTCTTGTCCTTTTCCTTTCTCTCTGCTTGAATTCCTGCATTTCTGCACTGACTTTACAGAGACTCGTGAGAAGAATTTTTTCTGGCCTGTTGGTGTTTAAAATTAACTTTTAATTCAGAACTTTTGGAGACTCTTTTGTATGGGTTTGAGCTTCTTCTCAACCTTTTGAAGCTGAGGATGCAGCACATCTCACTGGCTTAATTTTTCATTAACCACATTTTACTTATTTTACTTTAACACAGAATCTCATTGCAGTCAGTGGAGCAGCTTTTGGCAATCAAAGGAAAGTATTTGGTAGTGGATAGAAAACAGTCTTTGTTCTAGTTGAGGAACTGGTGGATATGTGTCTTGGGGATGGTTTTTATCTGTATCTATTTTTTTTCTTTGTTTTTGTTTTTGTTTTTGGGTCTGGAATGGTCACGCCACCAGCTCCTGGTGTATTGCAATGGGTGAGAGCCAGACCAGGATTTCCTGAGAGGATTTTGGGGGCGGGGGATGGTTGCGTCCTTTTGGTAGAGTGATCATCTCTGTGGCCACGGGGCACGGTGCTTCTAACAAGAGATACTGTTGCCATGTGGGCTTTGACCGTTTCTCTTTTTTTCCTTTTCTCTCGGCACTGTGACTGGCACTTGCCGGCTAGTTTCTCTGCTCGTTTCCTTGATTCGGAGCCCAGAGCCAGAGCGTGCTGTGTCGGGAGCACGCCGTCCCGCACTGGGGCTACCCCCTCTGCGCGGCCCGTCCCAGGGATCAGCCATCGCTGAGCTACCCAGGGGAGCGATTCCCTGCCAGCTCCGCGGTTCTCTGCTGCTACTTCAGAGATTCTTGCTGCGTTTTAACCCAACATCTGGATACCCCGCAGCTTTCTGCTACGGCTGCGGAGTTTCTTCTCTGTTTGCTACCCCAGTGTGCCCACCTCTGCCACTTCAACCGCCGCTCCGAGGTTCCCCCTACAGTCCACTGCGCCATCCGGAGGCGCGCCGGGACGGGCTACACCTGTGGGTTTGTAAAGGAAGCCCCTTTCTAGCTCTCCCGCCAGCCCCCCCACCGCTACCCACGTGCGGCCGTGGGGAGGTCATCGCATCTGCCCGGCCCGGACGGGGGCCACCAGCGCCCCTGCCGGCCGTGACCAGAACGACACCGAAAGGGAAGGGGCCTGCAGCTGCGAGAAGGCTGTCACTGCGTTCGTGGTTCTGTTGGGTGTTGCTGCTCTTGTTTGTTTGCCTTGTTAGCCATATACATATGCGTATATGGATATACATGCGCGTATATTTGCATACTAGTTATTCTTTTTTCCATATCTTTGCCTGAAAGCCCCATAATTTCAAAGCAATAACAATTTAGAGGGAAGGGAGTCATATTTTCTGTTCCAAGAGAGGTTTCTGCCTTCCTTGATGGACACCTGTCCTTTAAACCACAACAAAATGTTAAGTAGCATAAATACTGCTAAGGAGTAAAAAACCGTAGATTTTTGCCAGACATATTTGAAACAGAAAATAGTTTAATGCATAAAAAAAGAGCATAATGTAATGAAGCTGTAATTATTTTAATATAATTTTAATTATGATGTCTATGTTTCTGCAGTAGAACATGGTGAGTTTTGTCCTGAGAAATCACTGGAAGTTAAAAAATGATTACTGAATTAAATACCATGATTTAATGAACTAGCCTGACAGAAAAGTAAAATAGTCATTAGAATTTCCTAGGAATGGAATTGCCACTTAACAGACAAAGTTCTAAGTAAAAGGAAGATATAGAAAAAAAAAGAAAAAAGAAAACAAACCCCACAGAGGAGTAGTAAATTCATAATTTCTACTGAGTGAGAATTGTCAAACTTCGTGTTAATAGCGGAAAATGCCTTATATGCAGAAATATTTCAGGACATTAAAGACAAGGCAGGGTATTTGGACCTATGCCTTTGGATTCAATACATTATTTATGTCAGCTTTATTTTTCTATTTTTCAGTAAGCCTTTCTTCTCTGTCTTCTCTGGGCTACAGGGTTACATGTAAGTCAGGAATTCTAGTGAGACTGGACTGCTTTATTTGATGTTATGCTGGACTCCACTTTGAGTCTTTGTTCTTGAACACAGTTCCTGCGTACCTTGATATTGTGATGTATTGACCAAAGTAAAAATACTTGCAAAATAACTTCAAAGATTTGCATTGAATGCACCATCTTTCTATCGCTGCCTGTTGCAGGAAGTAAAACTACTCTTTTATCCTATAAAGCCTTGATTATCTTCTCCTGGTCTTGGTGTCTGTTTAGAAAAGGTTCCTTGCAAGTGCAGGTAGTGCTTCTCTGTTGCCAAAGAAAGAGCTCTCTTAATATCACATTTTCTCATTTAAATATTTTCTCAGTGTTCCACTCTTTTGTGTTTGCAGCTGTTTTAAAGCACCCTAGCTAAAGCCTTTTGAAGTAAAATACACACAATGCCCTTTATGAGCCTTTCTGGCTTTGTCTCTCATGACCCCTAATAATTTTCTTGGAATGCATACATCTTCCTTTGGCAGTTGCAGATGGGGTTGTAGAGTGGCTTTCAGTGAACAAAGATACATTTTAAACAATCAGTAGAGTGCCTGTGAAATTATTGCACTGCCTTATTAATAGCTTATCTTTCTACTTCCATGGTCTGTAGTCCTCACATGGATTTATTTCATCTGTGCTTGCACACAGCTTTGATGGTGCCTTGTACCCTGCCCTGCTTAGACACACCATAAAGCCTCATACTTAAAGGATAATGGTCATGATAAGGGAAGTATACAAGGCAATAAACAGCTTTTGCAGGTGGTTAAACACACTGAAGCAAAGCTGAGGCACTGGAAAACCCCAAAAGCTGTTTATTGTAAGCACAGCAGCACGTCAGCTGTGTTCAACAAGCCACAACCTGGCTAAAACATAAATAAAAGCTTCTGCCCTGTCTTGCAAGCGCTGAGAGGTTTTGTTCACCAAATAGATCTTTGCTTCTCATTTTTAATGCTTTAGGTGGCTTACTTTATCTCATATATGGTTTAACAGGAGATGGGTCCTGAGTAATTGCTTGGGATAAAAACAGCAAAATGTCTTTTTTCAAATCACTTTGGAGGTTCTTGATGACAGTCCTTTCTTCCTCTCCAACCCCACAAGAATCCCCCTTTATTCCCAGTTTATTTTTCCCCTCTTGCTACTACTTCCATTGTCTGTTTCATCATTTAATTTCTTGGTTTGGCTTTTATTTTGTTTTGGTTAGTTTTTTTTCTTTTCAATGGTGTCATTGCCTCCACTTTCCCTAGCACTTCGCAGAGTTTTCCTAACAAGAATGCCTGAGGCTGGAACATTCAGCCACTTCAAGGAAAAGGCTGGAGGACAAGTATTATGAGTCACAACATTTGTAGCACCAGGGAATCTCTGTTCCACAAATAGCACTGCTTTGGTGATGATGAGCTATCTAAAACCAAACAGTCTTTTTTAGCAATTATAATTTAGTAAACTTTGTGATCTTCAAGAGTATTTTCTTTAAAACACACTTTTTATTCCAATGGAGAGACATTTGATAAATTTGTGCAGATTCTTGTAAGCCTTCCTATCAAATGCAGTGAATAAAGGTGCATTTATTATTTTCCAGCCCCAATTTACTGGCAGTTATAATAGTAGATACTACCATGGCTGTTTGTGTCAGTCAGACTTCAGTTACCTGCTGACACAAACTGCATGGCAGATAAATATGTCATAGGCCAATAACCCACACAGAAGACTAATTTTCTATGGATGTCTGACAGTGATTGATAGAGATGAGGACTCCACGGTTTGCATGCATGAAGCCAATTTATTGATTACAAAGCTCAGTATTTATACCTTTTCAGCTATAACTAAAAATACTAACCACAACATTTATGTGTACTAGTAACATTGCTTAATCATAACTTTGCACAGACTTACACAGGCACTTATGGCCCTGCATGATTTCTCAAAAACAAAACATACCACGCACACTGTTATCTCTTGCTTCCTTCAGGGTTCTGCCTTGACTTGCAAGGGTTTGCAGCCTACTAGGCTTAGCACATCTGCTTCAGTCACGAGCAGTGCACTCAGTCTTGCTCTCCAGCTGTATTCCGATAGATGTCAATGAAAGGAAACTTACAGTCTAATGAAAGAATATTTAATATTTTGCAGTGGTTCACATAGACAACGTTTTTGCTGTTTATTGCTGAGAATTGTAGTACAGTCTTTCTCATTTATAAATGAGACCTTGAGGCAGTATCTTCTATGAAAGCAAAATATAAAAGGAATAATCTAAGTTTGGTAACGAGCTGAGACTGAAGCTGTATGCTGTGAAACAGAATTAATAGATAAAGTGATCGGAAAAAGTCTGGTTGGTAATTCCAGTTAGGAATTGGCTGAGGTATTTTTTTTCTTTCATCTTGTCCTCAATAATTTCTACAAGAGCAGTGTTTTCAGGAAACTGGTATTTACTCATTTATACATGGAAGAACATCACATCAGCATTTTAAAAACCCTGTGAACATTACATTCTTGTCACAGGTAAACACAAATCCAGCATAATTCTGGATTTGCACTAGTATTACTGAAATGCAAATTTATCCTTGAATGTCTTTATCCATTGTGCACTCTTAAGGTTATCTAAGGCAAATCTTGAACCACTAAAATCATGGCTCAGCGGGGAGAAGGGGATTCCTTACCCTCATGGAGAAGCAACCAGGACATTCCTGGCACAGCAGCTCTGTGGGAAAATGCAAGAACTGCCTGTAGATATGGGCAGGGCTTGTGCTGAGTCCTTGGGAACACAAACCAGAGCAGACATGGATGTGATAAGGAAAAACACACCCAAGAAAAATATGCTGCATCTGCAGTTGCTGGGATACATCCAGGGTAACTGCTCTGCTCATCGTGGATTGTGCTGTGCCTTTCCAGGGGAGATGTCACATCCTGAAAGAGGAAGAGTACAACTGACTGCTTCCTGGGAAGGTAGAAAATCCTCAGGTATCACTTGAAAACATGCCAAGGATTTCAGGTGTCACATTCAGAATGGGAGTTAAAGCTAATGATAGAAAACATATTTATGAACCTCATTTTTCTGTAAAAGGAATATGAGCTGTTCCCATTTCAGGCTGGGAAAGAAGCTCTCAGAGAGTGATTTGTATTGTTTCTCACAAAGGTTAATCATCAAACTTTGCTCTCCATTTACTTTTTTCTTTTTGGACTCTGCAATGAATATGAAGTAAACAACATCCTTAGGTAGCTTTTGATATTTATTTGTACCTTCAGATATAGTCAGAATAATGCAGAGAACAGATTTGTAGAAATAAGATAAGATGCTTATTCTTCTAAGTTTTCAGTAATTTTGAGTTAAACAAGACTGATTTTTTAAATAGATTTTTTTTTGCCAGATATGTTACATTTTTCATTCATGAATTTCACCTGTAGATTATATATAACTAAAAGAATGTTTTTCTGATGATCATTCAGTAAAGCCAGATGCTTTTAGTGGGAGTTCTTGGGTTGAAATAGATTTGGTGGGGTTTTCCCCCCCAATTGTACTTCCCATCAAAATGTTTGTTGCTCATTACAATTAAAAACATAAATTCTGTTTTTTTCTGCACTATAGAGATAAGTGTCACAGTAAAGACTAATTAAAGAGAAACAGAGCTACTCCTCTTTTTCTTTTTTTTTTGGGGGGGGGGGTTGTTGTTGTTGGTTTGTTTTTTTTTTTATCTGAAACATAAAGCCATTCCTGTTACAGAATTCTCAGAGGAAACTTTGCAAGACTCCTGGGACCATATTTTCAACATAGTTCCATACCTAATGAAGATTTACAAATGTTCTGAATCCCATTTCCATCAACAGAACTTAGTGCCAGAATATGTCTTTGCCTTTCAAAAATCACTTCAAGTGTTTATTTGCAACTCAAGGACTGAATTAGTTTTTAAACTCTGACTATTAAACTTTTGTGAAGTAAATGATCACTTAGGGCAGTGTTGTCCTCCACTAGATTAAATAGACTTCTAATATTGTATCTTCATCTGAATAGATTTTCTTGTCATCCAGAGTTATTACTAAATATACTGCATTTTGTATTTGCTGCATGAAGGGAAGATTGATTTATTTCAGGTACTTTATAGGCTATTTTATTATTCACGTCAAGATCTCATCTATTCCCTCTGCATTCATATTTTATAGTACTTTAACTGATTGAGTTGGTTTGAGTCAGCACTTTGATGGCACCTTTGCCATGGAGGCTGCACACACATTACACAAATCATTTACTTGATTCTTTTCAAAACTATTTATCTTGCCCTTGAGTTATTTTATGAACTTCTGGCCTTTTGGTTCTGACCAGATTAACCAGTAGACAAAGGCAGGTAAAACACAAGTCCTCAGTCCCAAGGAGTAAAATCATTACTTACTCACTTATATCATCATATTTGCAAGCGCTTTAAAATACAGTGCAGCAAAGACTTCAGAATTTAGCCCTGAATTTGTCCAATTTCCAAAGCACCTCCTGGTTCTTTTTTTTTCTATCTGGACTGCCAGGTTTCATCCCCACTGATGTCACATGAACGATAATGACTCTCACCCCTGTCTGAATTTGCTCATTTTGAGACACAGGAAGGCAAGATAAGTTTTATTCCCAAAACCTTGGTTTTCCTGCAATATCTGAGGTAACTGTGATGGTGAGGCAGAAGCAGAGCCTGAAACTCTGCTCCCACAAACAGGCATTCTGCATTATCCTTCCTCAATTTGAAACAATTTAGAACTCTACTGTACTGATTAGCAAGAAGCCCTTAATAAACTAATTGGAAATGCAGCCTAGATATCAATTCTTTAAAAAAAAAAGTGTTTAAAGTATTTTTAGAGAAAATAGCAAATAGCAAAGTAATTTTGGGTATATTTTAAGATTTCTTTCCCTTTATCTGTTTTGTTTTCTGGTTTTCTGTTCTCCATGTTCCTGCATCACGATGCAGGAAAAGCCAATGAAGAGTTTTGTGTAACCTGGGGATTATCACAGGATTTGGTCCCTCTGGCAGTAAACTTCCTACTGCTTTCACAGTTGTGAATGTGTTTCTGATTGGGATTATGGCTCATTCAGTACCTTCAATAAATTTACACCAAATTTACGTTTGTGATTGCTCCCATCTTTACACTTAAGGATTCCAATACAAATGCAAAACTCTGTCTTAAATATATTCCTATATTAGGTCATAGTCCTGCAACTCCTGAAGCAAAACTTTTTTAATGGCAGAGTTGCAGAGAAAAAAACTTCAGAAAGGTGTGGGAATGCTAATTATTAGAAGCTGGAAAAGTACTGTGTTTAGCCTTCTGATCTGAGTCTTTGCACCTGCGAAAATACTGTGTCCTTGGACATCTCTAAATGTGATAACAAGGAGTCAGAGAGACGTGAGAAAGTGGAATGCAGGACTGAAAGAATGAAGAAGAGTTGATGTTTAGCTTAACGAATAGAATGCTTAAGTTACAGAATATGTATGAGCTTATTAACACTATTATAAAAGTATGTAACCTGATCAATAAATTAGAGACCAATGATCATCACCCCTAAGATGTGCACGTCTCTCCTTCACCACCTCAAATGGTGACCCTTCCTTAAATGGAGTTTTTCCTTAAATAGTGTATTTCTCCTTAAATAGTAACTTTTCTTTTAACAGAAAGGCAAATCCATAATCTCTCATTAGGAAGAGAAACACCTGTCCTGCGCATGTGTGTAGAGTCCTGCTCAGTGAATATGATTAATTGCACTGCAAATCTAATGTCCTATAAAAAGAAGTACTGGAGGAATTCTCTAATAGAAATTATTGCTGTTCTCAAAGGTATCATCAGCTAATAAAGAAATCACATTATTAACCTGAATTTCAAGGTAAAATTTATATATCTCTAGTTTATGGTTTTAAAACTGTTAATTCACATACTCTGTTGTAGGTTGACTTAGTATTGGCAAGGAACTCTGCTCCAAACTGTTACTTTATAATTCTTCTAGTTCAGGTTTCCTTTTTTGGCTTGTTTCTGTGTTTTGTTGTGATTTTTTAAATCCAAAAACCTAATTCTGGTGTACATTCTTCAGCCAAAATCTTTACATCACAAGGATGAAAAACTGGTGGTGACTGTGGGGCTTTTAAGTGTCACCTTTCTTTACAAATCCTATTTTCTGATTCGTCCTCTGGCTTCACTTCAGTTTACAAACATGGCAAGACTGTTTTAAATCTCAGAGAAAGGTACAATAAAGTGTCCAAATAACAGGTTATAAGTGGATAACCTCTTTGGCTGGAAAGCTTTCAATGTCTGGCTTTGACAAAGGCCATTTTGAAATGGTGTTTGCGCAGTGACTGAACCCACATGGAGGTTGTATTTACAGCACAGGGGTTGTCAAATAACAGTCAAAGTAATTTGGGCATCACAGGAAATAATAGGAGTGATTGTAGTGCTTTCTGTGAAAACTTTTAAACTCCCATTTCATTAAAAATTCCACTCTGCAGCTGGTAGCAGGGATTTACTGGGTTTCACCATCTGTGCAGATTAATGTTTCCTAAAGGAGAATGAATGCAACAGATGAGACAGTTGGCTTTTCAGATCAAACAAAACCCCAAAGTACAATCTCTTCCCTGACTCTTGCATCTTACACCTGTTTCCTTTTAATCACATGACTGAATTGTTTAGGAGAAACAATTCCAGCTTTCCTTAAAGCTGATTGATTTGGACATTACAGATCAACAAGATTCTTGTGAGCTGGTAGCTGTGGAGAATTTATTGAGTAGATTTTCTTAGAGATTGGTTGAACACCTTTTTTAGATGTTATTGTGTTCATATCCTAGAAAAATGTCTTCACCCAACAAGCACAGTGATTTAAAGGCTTTCCAGTGTATGTGCTCCTGGCTGGATTAGCAGTGGCAACCAATATGGGGAAGCTCAGCTGCCTTCAACCCACAGCCTTGTTGTTTTCAGTCTCATCTCTTTCTTTTTGACTGGCCATAACTAATCTTTCCAGGTGATTGAGCATGTGATTAAATTTTGGTTATAAATCAATCCTATGTCACTACACATCTTACAATGTTACAATTTTAAATTACATTAGCTTCACCACACATCAAACACCGAAGTTAATTCTTGGCAGTGATCACTTGTATTAGGATTCATCAGTAAAATTAATAGAATTTCTGGGTTTGTCAGGAAATGGGATCATTAATTTGACTATTTCTTGAGGGCAAGAAAGGAAAGCACAGTACCTGCTTACCAAACCAGGTCTCAATCCCTGCCTCAGTTTCCTGATAAATATTCCTGGTTATTTCCCTGAAATACAGGATGTTTTACTTCATTCTGATGGCTAATATCAGACACTGGTGCTAGGGAAGGCAGATCCACAGTATGGTGGGCTTAGCAGCCTTCTGGAGAGGAGAAGGCAACAAGGGTTGAGACAAGGAGAGGGGCAGCTGCCCCATCCAGGACTGCCAGAGCATCCTGTTCCTAAAAAAGACACTCGGCCCTGCATAAGGAACAGCAACAGCACAAGGTGTTAACATCCCCATGGATTTAACACTAAAAAAAAACCAGCACCCCAGAAACGGCTTGCTAATACAAACATGAAAGTGGGTAATTAAACTCACCGGCGATATTGGTCCTTGCTCTCCCTTGCATTTTTCTTTTATTGAAACCCAGCTGTTCTCTGACTGTTGCTAGGGGTAACCAGCAGTAATTCAAGGTCATCAATGAAAAGCAAGCCTTTGTCCCCTGGATATTTCCCACTCTCTTGAAAACTTCCACCCTAGAATAAATTCCTTTAAAACAATGAATTTTAGTCAGTGTAGCACTTGGGTTTGTTGTTTTTTAATTTCCATTCACTGTACTGCTTTGGTGAGTCCATTACGGCTCCTCCGTGTTAATTGTAAGGCACAATATCCCAAAGAGCTCCTGGTTCAAGGAATGTCTCAGAAATGTGTCACAGTGTCACCAAGGCTGCTCTGTCCTCCTTTGGGACAGACTGGTGACACCAGACTGCACATGCACAGCACCAGAGTGCTGTGGAACCAGCAACTCTCCTCTCTGTGTGTATTCTACCTGAGCAGCTGCAAGTCTGTTCATTCTGGTATTTTGAAGATTGTCTTTTCCTCTTTTTGTAGAATTGGTGAATCATTCACAGAGGTTTCTGCCAAGGAAATAGTTTATAGAATTCATTAAAGCACTTTCAGAGGTAAAAAGTCAGAGTGCTATGGGAAGATAGGGAAAAAGTCCATTCTTCTAAATGGGAATTTTGTGGTGATTTATCATGCAGTTCTACTCTATATGATTTTCAAATGGTTAGCAATTTTCTGTATGATTTAAATTTATTTATTCTGCTTTGGTTTTTCTTTTTTTTTTTTTTTTTCTTGTTTTGTTTAACCTGCATTTTTTCATTGCTTGGTTTACACTTTTTATGTAAATAAGCTGCCTGATTGTGAACTAGAGAGAAATTAATATTTTCAAATATATTGGGTGTTGTCTGTGAGCTCCCCTTGCATTTTTATTATTTTGTCAGCTTTGCAAACCAATATTTTTCTCTAGAAAGATGCTAGTTAAGAAATGAGTATCTGGGAACAGAGGAACCAAATTACAGCTTTGCTTAGGTGAGCATAACTGCTTTTGATGCAGGTGGGAGTTTCTCTTGTTTATCTGGTGTGTAATTTGGAACAGTGCATTTTACATCTAATTTGACCCAAGTTTTCCTACACCATATTTGCAAGATAGAGGGAACAGGCATGGCAGACATCAGAGTGTTTATTTGGTACCTACACGAGCCTGAGACTGTAAACTTTGAAGTGTTTTGCAGCCAGAGACCTGGAGGTGAAGAGAGCTGTCAGCTCAACCTCAGAGGGAATTTTCTGTCCCAGGCTCATTTCAGCTTTTCCAGAGGTGCCCAGTTGGTATCTAAAGACACTGAAGTGTTTTAGGCTGAATTATGGAAGGTGCAAATGACAGTATTTACCTATTTTACAAGATTATGATGATGATGAAGTATTAATTACTTACAGTGTAGTGGGTAGATTTTAAAATTTACCAAGATGGCTTTGCAGCTTCTCCATGAAGTCTCCTCGATGGATAAATGTCAGCTCCATCTTAGAAGAACAGTTGTCACTCTTAAAGTATTCCAGGTGCTGGTGTGACAGGTGACAGGTGAGGCAGCTGGACTGGATCTGGGGCTGGAGGTAGGATATAGCTGTAGGATCATACCTGGTGGAATGGGTAAGGAAGGATGGAACCTGCACACAGGTGGAGCAGGAGCTAAGAAGGATACACAAAACCAGGCATCTCACAGCAAGAGAACAAGATGGATGGAGTTATCCTCCTTTATAGGATAAACAATGTCATTTTATTTGTGCTGTCTGCATATTCATGACAGCCTCTCAGTGCTGAGGATGGGAATGTGCCTGTGTGGCTCCCAGTCTGTCACAAATATTCCTGTGAAGCACAGAGCAGCTTCATGGACTGGTACAGAAATTCAGAGTGTAGAGCTTAATTGGAATAGTGTTTTTGCTTCACTGCTGGAGTCAAGGCTGCTCCTCTCTTTTGTTTCATCTCCCCCTGTTTCTTCCTTTCACAGCCCAAACACTTGCAGAGGATTTCAAGTTAATTTACATCCTGCAGAGAGTAAATGGCAGAAACTGTTTCTTACAGTTCTGCATTAGGATTGACTTCTGTAAGTTTTGCAAGGAAATTATTATTCCATCAGGAGAGATGTATTCCTTTGGAATGGAGTTACCCTTTGTTACCTGTGAGGCAACATTTCTCTGATGGGCCTCATCTTCCACTCCCACCTGGGTGAGGTGGATGTTTGTACCTGTCAAAATGCACTTGGTTCATGCTGTGAAAAATAATTAGTTGGACAATGGAGCTGCTTTGAATTTACATGTGTGACTCATCCCACAACCCTTCCTATGTTTGTGGGATTGGGCCTTGGATTTGGGAAATGACTGATAAATATTTTTCTAAACACCTATGATTTCAGAACAATGACTGTTGCTGAAATGTCAACACTTGTAAAAATAGCAATTTGTTTACTAGGAAATTAAAAGAATGAGCAGCTTTTGATGGTCAGAGCAGCAATATCTGTGTGCTCTTGAAATTTCGGAAAAATATGTTCATATTCTGTTCTACTTTGCTTGTGGTTCCCACACACATGTGGCACCACTGGTAATATCTCTTTGGAGAACTAGCCCTCTGGGTAGATTTTGAAAGGGTGGGTCCAGCATTAATATAAACTCCATTAACTCTAGCTTATTTTGATTTTCAGAAGTACTAATGGGATAATGGTGTATATAGGGACATAACCAACTTTTTTCCTCCCTTATAGAGATTATTGCATTTATTTAAATGCATTTTTCAAATGAATAATGAAACACCAGGACACAACCCAGAAATATCTTATTGTTATCTATGAATAAAGTGCTGAGCTTTAACATTACAGATGAGTAGAACTGAAATGTTCCTATAATGTGTCCACACATAATTTGACACCAACTAAATATCTTTGGTGACTTGTGAAACGCTATGTTTCCACAGATTGTGCCTTTTGTGCCACTAGCCTCTTGTTAACAGGATTAAGTTGTGCTGTGAAGAGAATGTTTCCAAAGATGTAGGACATTTCTGTCCATTACTCCATTAAGAAATGAGGAGTGTGCTGATTGTACTGCATGTTCATAGTGAGTTGGAACCATTTCATATCTCTGAAATTAAGGTGAGAACTGTTAAAATACAGGTTGTACCTGACTAATTCAGAAAAAAATAAACCAACTGATAATATGAGTTAAGCCTATTTGAAATCCCTTAAATATAAACATGTACTGAGGTAAATCCATGGATATATAGCTACAGTTTTACACTGACACCACAAGTTTACATTGTTCATTGAATTAATACAGTGCTAAAAAATCCCCCGTGCAAATCCGTTTAGAAGTGTTGGGGTTAAACATGTCACATTACTGAGCTGACGGACTTCAGCTTTGTTGAACATTCACAAACCAAACCTATTTTTTCACAGCTTTCTGGAATGCCAAAAATCTGTGTTTTTAAAATATTTCCGTAAGATCCTGTTCCACTTTTCTGTTCATCCTATCACTGAATGCATTGTTTTATGCTCAGTTTCTCTTTGGTAGACAAGTGACTAATTTGCTAATTGATCAGAGAGGCACTTGCAAACCTGTCTTCTTGGAAATACAAGCATTTCTAGAGCAGCACATTCTGCCCATTTTATAATTTTTGCTAATATTCCAGTCTAAAATTAGTGAACCTGATGCACATCTCCACCATCCCACTTTTAGCCCATTTAAAAATAGCCACACTCATGTTACGAGCTTGAACAGGACAGATTTGCAGTTTTCTGTATTAAATATAGTGAAAGGTCTGTCAGAAATAAAAAGGTTCCAAACTAGAGGAAGTGGGACCAGAGGGCAGAATGTCAAGGCAGTGTTTATATTTCACACTCCTCATGTTTATATTTCAAATGAGAAGGCTATGAAGAAATCTGGAGAACTGGTGTACTTCAAGGAAATGCAGAGGAACAGGAAAGGAAAGATAGTATGGTCTTTCAAATAACTACAGAAAAAGTTATTTTATGCAGCCAGACGTGCTGACAGAAGAAATGCCCATGAAAATGTTCTGCTGTTTGCATGGAGAACTTCACTGAGCACTTGGAATTGTTTCTCAAGGCAGAAGCTTGACTGGCAGAGTAGTTGAGTAGTCCAGTATAAAGCTTCTCTATCAAGTGTCCTGCTGCACCTGTGCTTGTGTGCAGCCTTGGCAGAAACCCGTCAGGATGGAATCCCAGCTCCCTCCAGCCCCTGTGCCAGGAGCACTTTGAGCACTCACTGCAGGGGTTGTTTCTCCTTGGCTTTGTCTTGGAGCAAGGTTAAAGATACAATGCAGATCTGGAAAAGGCAAAATAGGCCTTAATCAGGAATTCAGCTTTTAGTACTCTGGCCTCAAAAGTAGAACAATATAAAGAAGGTCTTATGAAAAGCAGAGGGGAAATTAAGGAAGAGGAGTAATAGATTTGGGAAAACAGAGCTGTTACCCACCCCTTACCCAGCATTCAGGTTTCATTCGGACAGCATCTGCTGTACAAAGAAACATCAGGAGAAGCTCAATGGAAAAACTATCTGTGGGATAACTGTCCATTTTTTTTCATTTCACCCATTTTCAGTGAAGCTTAGAGACCCAGGACCAACACTCCACTAGTAAGAGGCTTCCCCGTATATCCAGACTTTCTGACAGCTGGAAGACAACTTCTGGTCTCTCTAACCAAGCTCAGTCACCTAATGACAACACCATTTTTCACTGCCAGAGCAGAGCACCACAGGCACAAGTAAATAACTTGGTATGTGAAACCCTCTTGTGAACCTCACATCCAGTTCCCTGGACGAAGGGGAAACTGTGTCCACCCAGGAGCTCACCAGGTCTCACAGCTGAGAATGTTCCATGTTAATAACACACTCCCCACCTGCACAGATGGTCATTCAAGGTGCATTTCTTACTGTGTTTTCAAGTGCTTCCTCAGACCTCTCTCCATAGCAGGTGAGCCCTCACATTGGACTCTAAGAATTTTCCTGATAAAGGATTCCTTTTCACCTGTATGATCAGCCCCTTATAATCCAACCAAGCCAAGAGAGTTTCTCATATTTATAAGGGATAAAAAAATCTTTTCTCACTTTAATGACTCCAAAGCCAAGGGCATGCCCTGAGATAGCAGTGGCAAATCAGTGCTCTCCTGAGCATATTTGTCTTGACAGTCCTGTGTAAGTCTGTGTAAAAATCAGAAATAAAGCCATGAGTTACACATTACACAGCTGCCACAGTACATGATGATGGCAGATTAAAAGAAAAAGAAACCAAAGAGAGAGAAAGAGGAGAAATTAGGATTACTGGGAACTTTTCAGAGCTGAATTGGGAAAATAAAAGCCACCACTATATAAGTTTGGCAGTGTAAAACTTTACAGGTAGTTGTGGAAAGTCTTAGAATTATGAGATGATGAGCTGAAGCCATAGGCCTGTCCCCCTGGGGTTTGCCATGCTCATGACACTTCGGCAGCAGCTGAATATTCTTATTTTTATGCATTTTAAAACAAGCATTTTGTCCATAAACAGCAAAATTAATTGGAATTCTGAACATAAAAATATCAACAGTGGTTCATCCAGTAGCCTCCTGTGGTACTCCTTTCTCAGTAGAACTGGCTGTGTGTTACCTGTGTAGCCCTTCCAGTTTCATCTGAACTTGTTTCATCAGACTCTTTATGAAATGCTCTTCAAACAGCCAAGCAGGTGTTTATAAAGGCTTCATTTCAAATTACTTGTTTGAAAAGCAACATATACTCAGTCATGTGTTTTAGCCATTACATCATTTATATGTATTTTTTTATCAGTGGTTCCTCAGAAAGCCAGTGTATTTTTATCAAGGTTATTTTTCAGTATACATTTTTATTGGGATGTTTTCCTATGCATTTTTATAGGTATAGCTTCTTTATATATGCACAGATTATTAAAAAAAATTAAATAAAAAAAGTTGAATTTCTCCATTGTCTTGGTTTTTGCAGTGCTGTGAAGTCAGAGTAGTCTCATTAGCAGTGTAGCTGCCCAGCATGTTCAAGGAGAGTGGAGCAAAGCAAAGCATTAGGGGCTGAAATCATGTATACACCAGTGCATGCACAATGAACATTAAGGTTACTCCAGATTTATACTAATAGAAAAAAAAGTACAATCTTCAATGTTGTGGTCTCTCTTCACTTTGTGCTCTTCTGTAGGCTGTCTTTTAAAACTGTCTGAAACATCACCTTGAGAAATGCATTTCCAGAGTGAGATGCATATGCATGCCTTATCTGAGATGGCAGATAGCTACAGGAGGAATTTTAACAGTTGTTTAAAAAAAGAAAAAGATATATATATTATTGAAGCAATTCTCTTTGGGAAATAGCTTTATATATTTCATAGCACCTGGCTTAATAGCTGTGATGCCCAATCCATGTTAGCAATCCCCAGTTGCAGGAGAAACATAATAGTCAGCAGCTGCTTTGTGGAGGCCACAAACACATCATCAAAAATTGAAACAGTGTTCAGGGGTTGTGTAATGGAGATTTACAGAGCTAACCAGCAGTATCTTGGCTGGTTTCACAAACCCCCTGCAATCAGGCTCCCTAAGGCTGCTGCTCAGCCTAATTTGATTCCCATAGCTTCTCTTGGACAAAGCAAAACACCCAAAAGTTTTAGTTTGATACTCTGGGAGGGTTCTCACTTGGAAACATCACAAACTTACCCTGAAAAGCCTGCATAAAATCTAAGTGTCACATTATGTCCTTTGAAGTTGAGGATAAAAGAGGGAAATGTGTGAGTAAAAGCTGTCCAAAACTGGTTTTGCCAAATTTTTCCCATTCTCTCTTACAAATAAGGAACACAGGGCCTGTCCTTGCATCTGTTTTGAACCCAAAGCTTTATGAATGATTTGGTTTTTTGATAGGAGGACCTTTTGAGATGCTCAGAAATTCCTAAACTGGGGCAATCTACCTTCTTAGGAGGGTTAAAATAGAAGCATCAGCTCTGCCTACTCCTTTTGTCTCCTCCTGCATCTTCAGAGCACATTAATGCAGATAATGCAACAGAGGAGGAGCAAGCACCACAACTTCTCAGGATACAGCTCCATTGTGTCCAGGCTGCACCTGCTCCACAGAGCTATAAAATACTGGCATCAAAGTGATAATGCTGTTTTTATTGCCCTGAAGAGTGTGGATACCTGATGGCAATGTTTTTCCATGGGGGAATGGGAGAGGGAAGGGAGCGAGGCAGGGAGGGAGCCTGCTCGAGGCTGACATCCTCAGAGCTGGCAGGTGAGTTTTACAGCAGTGCTGGGAAGATTCAGTGAGAAATAAACTGCTGATGGAGCACACAGGTTTGGAGCTTTGGAAAAGTTGAGTGACAGTGTGTTGTCTGGATAAATCTGTTCTTCTCTTTCAGTTAGAAACTGGCCCCAAAATGTCCAGGTCAAACAGGCCGAAATCTTAACAGGGTTAAAATCAAATCTAGCTTTAAAAAATAAAAAGTGTAGCTCATCTTTACTGGCATTTTTTTTTTGCTCTTTGTTTAAAAGAACTGAATTTTTATGTGACTGTTTTAAACTTGGTTATCTTATTTGCTTTTTAAATATGGCTGAATACAGAATGCTTGAAACATGCACTGGAACCATATTAAACTTTAACAAATAAAGTGCTACAGTACAAGAGGTTTAGTGTTAGGCTAAAATGTTAGGTCTGGAAAAAGGAACCCAGCTTTCCATTTTTATTTACTCACATAGCATTAATAATTAATCTAGGTTTCAATTAAGGATGACTTTGTTGTTGATGGAAAAGATAAAAACAGCATGCAGAGGTCAGTGAGACCAATGTGACATGGTGTAGACTTGCTTAGTCACCAGCTCATGTGATAATACAAACTTCAGAAAAACATACAAGTTCTGCACAAGGATCCTTACAGGTCTTTGGCTTTAATCCCTGATTTCTATACTTTGCCCACAGAATGAATAATTGTTACCATTCTTCTTTAGTTTGTATTTCTTTGTAATCCGACATACTCTGCACCATCAAGATGGGATTCAAACAATAAGCAAGGAATAAATGAAAGCAGCTGCCATGGCACCTTTATTGTTTCTGTGATTTCATCAGTTGACACTGGATGGGTGGGACAAGATAAAGAAAAATTGCCTGAGAATTATGAGGGATAATTTAAAACTTTCTGAGCACCTGAATTTGTTTCAGTGCTGATTCAAGTTTAAGTCAAATTAAATGTTATGTGTGTGCTCTGAGCCATCCCAATAGCTCCAGGTACTGCTGCTAAGTGTTTTTGTTCCTAACATGCTCAGATAAGGGGAACCAGAGTCCGATTTAGCCCTAGATGTGTATTATGACCAAAAAAAAAAGTTTCTTGCTACTCATGGGCAGGGTTATAGAGGCAGGATAGCAAATCTGTGCCTGGCACTACATCCTACTCAGAGGAGTAATGTATCACAGGTTCTCTTTCCTCAGGTAACTGTGCCAAGGCATGGAAATGCCTCTTCTTCTTCAATTGGTCACTTGAGTATCTCCTTAGAGAGTTTTGCAGGCTGTAAATTATAAGAAGACAGTAAAATAGTAAAAGGCAAGACTAAGACTTTGATCCTGGATTACACTGCTGAACCATAAGAACCATATACGTAGAATTATGTGAAGAAATAAATAGAAAATTGAGGCTGAATATTAGGAAAAACTTTCCAACAGTGAGCGCTAGTAGGTTATGAAGTAATCTCCCACAGAGATTCAGTGAAATAGTTGATTCTCTTAGTACTTGAGAGTCTCAAAACTGAGCAGGGCAAAGTGTTCTGTGAGGAACATCCTGAAGAACTTTTGCAAAATGATCCTTTTTTCTTCATGTACACAAGGCACTATAGCCTTGAGGTGAAGCCTCCATTCCTTTACTTTCCTTGTCAGTGATGCTCCTTAAGTTTGTTATTACATGAGGTTTAAAATATTCAGCTGAAATATTTAGTTGCTCTCTCACTATATGAAGTCTTCATCAATTGTTACCTGTCATTGTCTGATATATACAACAAAGGGCATTTATTTTTCAGTCAGGAATTTCTCTCAGCTCCACTTTATTTATTCTTCCTAGAAACATAGGGCTTGTAACATCCATCTTAAATGTTTTAACCTCAAATGTGTAACTGGGCTCTGTAGCCTTTTCTAGAGCAGTTTATAACGATCTCGATTCATTTCTTTGCAGTTTGATTTTGCAGGTTGAGCCTCCATAGCACAGGGTGTGTCAGTTTTTATCAGGTTTTATTTTTATTACTGAGTAGAAATGTAGAATTTGTCTATAATGTTAATGCTGCCCTACAGCTCTGGTAGTTTTTTATGCTCTGTCTTTTTAATGATTATGTGTAGTTTTTCTTCCAAACGTCTCTTCTGCTCTTTACTGGAGTTGTGAAGTATTTACCAACTTCATGAAATGTGACCGATGAATAAGGAGGAAAAGGAATTTGATTATTTAAATTGCATGGAAAAATATGCATACTGTCAAAACAAAGAGTGTAGGATTGTATTTTCTCTTACACTCTACAAATCAGGACTAACTGCACTGGAAATAGTGGAGTAATATCTCTGCAAACTCAATTTAAATACCAGTAAAATCAGATCTCCCAATCTGATAAACAAGAATACTGAGGTTTAAAGATGACTTTTTAATTTGAAAAGTGTTTACCTTTTACTTGCTGTTAGCAGGGCTAAAAGTAATTAAAATTGGCATAAAATATTTTCCAAATCCTGGTTATTTTCTTTCCTTTCATTACACTTCCTATAATCAGTTTTTCTCATTTTATGTGGATTTTTTGCAGTAGTGATAGCATTTTGCCATTATTGCATTTATTATTCATTATTTTGGATATAATAGTGCACCAATTGGCAAGGATCTCCGGGAATGTTTTCATATCAAATCTGGTTTTAACGTTTCCTTACTAAGCTGGGTATTTGGAGTTGATTGAAGCATGCTGAGGTTGGGATTGGCTTGGGTGAATCAGCATAAACTGAGTAATGCAACTCAGACTACTCCAGATTTGTATCAATGAAGCTGAGTTAATGATCTGATTCCTAAAGTGGGATTCAGCTCCTGTGATTGGAATTGCTGAGTTTCACTGAGGCTGCATCCATGCAGAGATGGGCATTTCCAGAAGCAATTTGATCAAAAAAGATGGGTGAGCGAATTGTACACTGTAGGTACCCTTTGCTCTCCCCTAAGCATGATGGTTCAGAAGACTATTAGTTTAAAGCAAGATAATTAGGTATTAAACAGCAAAGATAAGATTACTCAGAAAAACGTAGATGATGCAAACCATCTCAGAAAAAAATCTTTTAGCCTTCATTTTGGTGCTTTTTATGCCACTGCATAAGTATTTATGCTGTAGATGAGGTAACTGGTGGAACTGGTTATCTTGGCTATCTTCCATTCCTGTCCAGGTTCATTGAGCGCAGTGCAGGACATGGTCATTGCAGCCCTAACAAGTCCTGCACACGTATCTGGGAGGTGCTGCTGGGACTGTACAGCTTGGCCTTAAATCCTGACATAGAAATGTCTCTGAAATATTATTTAACTGAGAAAAAGGCTGTAGGTTAATTCAGTTTGTTTTTTAAAACGATCCAGATTTTGTTTATTAATAATTTTATATCATTGCTGATGTACAGGGCAGCTTATAAGAAGACAAAGTATGCTCTCTTACAGTTATCTCAAGAAAAGAAAAGATAGCATTGAGGGTCATCTGATTATATTATACTTCTGTAGTTTAGAAGATTTTCCAATTGTATCTATTGATAAAATTACTTGAAGCTGAGGATTAAAGAGAAAGGTTTAAAGCAGAAAAGCTGATTTAAGAGTGAAGATCTTTCTTAGCAGCATCCATTTAAAGTTAATCTTTAATCATCTGTGAAGCTGATTACCTAATATATAAAACCTATCAAAATTATCCTCTTTTATTACACAATAGAAATATTGTATTCTTTCAAATTCAGTTGATCATGAGCAACATTCAGAAAATCTTTTAAGAAAACATTAGTCAGAAATGTAACAGAGAGCTTTAAACACAACACAAGCATGGAAGGAGGGAAAGGACAAGAGGAAAGCTTTGTCATTGTCACTCTCAGAAGTGAAATGGAATCCTAGGATCACAGAGAGGGCTTGTAAGGTGGAGAGTTCCTGCTCTAAAGATAGTGAAGGGTTTAATTTTTAAACATACAAGAGGATCATGATATATTCTTACAGTCTGTCTATTGATTACACATCCTTTTCAGCCCAGATATGAAATACCCCAGTTACTCTTTGATGCATCATTGTGGAGGTAAAAGCAAAAACTGTGTTCAGCCTCCCAAAGTTTCTCACTGGGCCTCCTCAATATTAGCTTCTTGCAATTCCTTCAGAAACTGTGTGATTTCAGCTAACTCTGTGTCTCAAATCCAGTTACCCACAACAGCACCAACATCTACCTGAGGCCAAGAGCATCCCTGCAATCTCTTAATAGCAGAGCTCCAAAAATTACACTGCTGCAGGGTCTCTTCTGAGCATTTCTGCCTGTCAGGAGGTTTACAAAGAAGGTAGGAGAAGTTTCCTGAAGTTTTCACATCCTCAGACTTACTGTAAATGGAGGGATTTTCATAGAATCTTTTTACTGACTCCCCAAAACAAAGGGGATGGAGGAAACAAGATGGGCAACAAAGGCAACACTACTGATTAGCAGAATCCAGGCAAAGACTAAACACCTGAACAGTAATTTCTCAGTTTAGAAATCACTTTGTCTCCATCCTTTCACTTTGTTTTACAAGTTTGTGTTGAATGATATAAGCACTTTTAAGTCCTTTCTGCTCCCATCCTGTCTGTATTCCAAAGGTTCAGTTAACAGTGCACTGTGACAAATAAATTTTAATCCAGAACAGTCTTGAGCAGTTAAGAAAGCTGCTGGGACTCATTTTCTTACCTTCAGTGTTATCTGTTATTTCCATTTATAAAACAAAACAGAGGGCATAAAACTGAGACTTAGGGTTACTTTAGCTGAAAAACAAAGTCTTGCTTGCCAAAGATCAAGATTTCCCATTATCCAGACTTGAAACCTTTTCATCTGATTTCTGTATGAAGCTGGGACAAGGTGTTTGTCATGCCTTCTGTCACACAAACCCATCACACATTTGCTTTTCATGTCCATTATGTGGCCCTTATCTTGAAATTCAGGGGCAGGCTTTATTAGTCTTACATTTAGGCAAGCTTCGATAAGCATTTTGAGGGGAAAAAAATCTCTTTTCAACATCTAATTTGGACAAAATGATTTAAGTGTAGGATATCTCTGGGTAAAATGTGTCACTAGCAGATCAGCAGTGCCTTTTGCAAAGTGTTTTCATGTTGTCAGAAATTGCAGCCATTGAGATGATTCCAGTTAAAACCATTTTGCTCATTAAATGTGTCTTGGCTGACACAAAAAATTTGTTCTGGGGACTGCATTTTCTGAACTCAGTTATGATTAAAAGAGTTTAACGGTGCAGAGATCCAGTCAAGGGAATCTTCTTAAGTGTTGGACATGAGGATAATGCACTGCTTACCGGGCTTAATTCCATGAAAAAATAGAACAGGGGTTCCCAGGCAGGAATTACTGGTTTATGTACTGAATTTTCCCTATAAGTAGGTTACTTCTCCTTTTTTTGTTGTTGTTGTTGTTGTTGTTGTTGTTGTTGTTGTTGTTGTTGTTGTTGTTGTTTTTGTTTTGTTTTGTTTTGTTTTGTTCTCATGCTTAATCTTAGGGGTTTTTTTACTTTGCGAGGCTTGGTATCAATGAGCATTAAATTCAATTTCATGGTGTTTATGAGACATATTTTCACAGAAAAATGCTTCTCAAGGCATAAAGTTACTGTCACATCAGAACAAAGATGAAAATGCTTATCTGTTTTCTAAATGACTTTGACTGTTTAAAGAGTTCCTGTTTTAAATAGCCCAAATAATTCCCTTTGCTTGCTTAGAAAAATAAAATCTAATTTATAGTAATTAAAGCACTAACCTGATTAAAAATTATCTCCATCATCCTCTTATTTAATACCCAGCAGCTTTGCTGCTGAGGCAGTATTGGTTTACGCTGAGAAGGGATTGTTCTGTTGAATAGGCAAGTTCAGCAGCAGATAAAAGAGGGGAAACAGGAGCAGCTGAAACTGAAAAAGAAGTTGGTAATATTAGACGTAGTTTTTTAATTCCCTGTGAGTTTATTTGACCAGCAATAACAGTTTCATGGGAAAAAGGGAGCCTGTACTTCAGAAATAGCTTGAAATGCTGAAGGGTTTTTCCTCATGCATGACATGGAACTAGAGCAAACTACTGGAGGCTCAGAAAGCTCCATCCTGTCCTGGTACAGCTCTTTTACAGTGACATCAGGGGAGGATGCTTTTGGCTCCAACTTCCATGTCTGCACTTAAAACCAATGAAACCAAAAAAAGTGAACTGGAGAAGCACCAAGATTTTCCAAGAGTATTGACACCTGAACTCCAAAAGGAAAGGAAACGTTAAAATTTACTACTGCTGTTTTAGCACATATTTTTGTAATTGGAACAAACAAGTAGAAATAGTGGAATACAGCCCTAGAATTACAGTTTTTAGAAAAGGGATCCTTCTGGAATGAAAGTGTTAAAAACTTTGTCTTAATTATGAGACATAAGTAATGATTTTAGATTTCCATTCGAACTGACTGTATTTCTTTTGAAATTTAGATTTAGGCTTTTTTTCTCTTGTACACTAGTAGAAATTGTTGGAGCAGAATCACTACTACACTGCACTGTAGTGTTGCATGCAAGGTCTTAGTATTCTTTCCAGAGGGTCAGATTCTATGAATTAGATCTTATGAATTACAGTCTTGCAGTAACCTTACAAAATCAGAGGCATTTCAAATATCTGAGTGGAATTCAACCTACCATCTCATTAAGTTGTTAAAAACTCTTCTTGGAGAAAGGACAGCAAATAGGTTGAAGATATTTTTACCATCTTCAGTTATCTAACTGTAACTCATGTTTCATGTTTCAAAGGAATGTAAATGATGCTTTTTTTTTTTGAGTGAATTGAGAGTTCATTAGTTAGAAACAAATCCCATTTCCCAGAGTCACAGATCCTACATAATAGAGAGAGTAAAAGGAGATACATAACCTCAGAGATACCTATTTTATTCTAGATTTCAGTTTCCAGTGAGTAAAAAAAGCAAGTGCAGGGTATCATATTACATTATAAACTAGAAGTATATTAAAAAGAAATCATTCTCATGCACCATATCATGCTTTTTAAAGAAAAAATATGCATTAAAAAGATTTGTTCAATCATAGGTTTGCCTTCTAGCATTAGAGATCTAAGTTTTGCTCTATAGATTTCTACAGTCAAGTTAATCAAAAGAACCCATTTCTCTTCCTCTAATGATGCTTGAACCCAAAGTTCTTCTCTGAAATACCTTAATTTTCATTTGGTCATTACAAGAAGTCAGTAACATAATGAACTGCAAATCGGAGACAAAAGTAACATAAATGATCTTTGCATCATTTTTTGTGATCTTAGCATAACACTTCTTTCATCATTTTAATGACTCCAGTGTTTTCTGCACATATGATGATAAAAAATAAAATATACTGCATTTTTTGTAATCCAGCATACCAATGAAAATATCAAATCATTAGAATAATCAAGATAAATTAATGCCAGCAAACTGTAATATTATTTTACATTGTGCTACAGTAAGTGTAAAGAGTGAGTTTCCTGCTGAGATAAAAAAAATTTAACATTTAACATAAATAATCAGTTAAAATTTGTATACTATTCTTCTGTGAAGACCTGCTCCAAAACACTTATCTGAAAAATATAACCCACTTGTGTCTTGCCTTGTTGTTTCTGAAGGTAATATTCAGGACTCTAAAATGAGACAGCAATTTCAGATATTTTTTCCTGGCCACCTGTTTCTGCCTTTTCCCGGCGCATAGATTTGTATAACCTCAGAAGTCATGTTGCCATTATATTTTTCTAAAATAGCAACTAAGTTAATCATGCCAAAGAATACCTGAAAATGTGAAAAAAAAAAAAAAAAAACAAAAAAACAAAAAACACAACCATGAATCACATCCAAAGGTAGTAAAAAGCAGAGTATAAGGACAGACATAATTGCTGATGTCATTTTTTGGGGTTCAGTGTGCGGGTCTGGGATCTGTTGCACTGTACACGCAGTTGGGAGCCAGCAGAAAATGAGGATCCTAGAGCATGTACCTGACAACAAACAGGCTGATGTGTTTTGGAGTCAACACAGGAGCAATAAAACCTGGCCACGTTTTGCAGCCCCAGCAGCAAAACCCCTGGGATTTTTGAGAAAGTCCCTTCGTTTCAGAGTCATTAAAACATTTCTGCAAATTTCCCACTTCAGTTCTGTGCAAAAGTCTGTACTAATAGCAATAAATTAAAGGCAATGTCACATGGTAGGAGGGCAAATATTGCTTAAAAATAATGATGTGAAAAAAAATAATGAGTGTGAAGCATCTCTTCTTTGTTCCAAGGGAGTTCTCCCTGGTCTCTCTGGTAGTTCCAGAGAGAGGAGCCACTTCTGCTGCCACTCTTCCCTCATTCACCCTGCTCATCCCCTCTGTGCTCTGAAACCAAAGGTGGATTTTTCTCTGACAGTCTTTTTTTTTACTGCTATACTAATTTTGCATCCCTTTTTTTCTTCCTAGAATCTGCCTATTAATGAAAAGTTCTCAATATATTAAATTAAGATATGTTCTCAGTAGCGCTGGGGTACCTTTTTTAACTCCTAGGTGTTGCTCATAGGGGATGATGTCCTTGCACATGCCATATTCTGGAAAGGCTCTGACATACATGTATAAATAAAATTAATATCTCTCATCACTGGAGCCTCTTAACCTTTTTTTAAATTGAATTAAAAGATGGATTTAATTGCAAATGAATGATTGAAAATTGTCATTTACACTTTTGCAGTGTAATGGTTTAAAAACAGTAAATATATTTAAGCAGAAGTGCTCAGTGAAAACTGAAAGCAGTGGCTAAAAAGGGATTTTATGTTACTTTTGGAAAATAAGAGTTTTCTGAATTTGGCACTGCTATACTTCACTGTATCTGAACAGCATCCTTATAAAACCAGAATGGGAAGAAAAGCACTGTAGTAGCTCTGCAAATGGGTCTCCCAGTGGCTTTAGGAATTTGCTATTAAACACAAAATAACATTTAGGGTACTGAGCATCCTCAAAATGAAGGAATAAATCCTTAACAGGCAATCCTGTGCAATCACATATACAGCTAATTCTCCAACAATAATAAACTGTTTAGCTTCATATGTTTTAATCTCTTTTATGCATTTCTTTCTTCCTTTATTTTAGAAGATTATCTTATTTCAGTAGTAGCTCCAGTGGGAGCTATTGCACAATATTAGGCAACAGAAGCAGCTTAGTCCTGATAAAGCACCTTTAAACATTGTGTAGTATTTTTGAACAAACATAAAGCTACTTGAGATTTCAGTTCAGCTTCATGAAACTCTCTACAAAGGCAGGATAAAGCTGTTCTTTATTAGATTTCTCAGTTGCAGAGACAAATGCTGTTACTCCTGCTCCCACCTGGGATTTTCTCTAATAACCATCAGAGGAGATCTTTCACCTTCTAATTATATACAAATCACTGATATTATCCATCTGTATTTAGGACTGGATCTAATCCTAAAACATAAAATCCATAATTTAAAAATTACCATTATTTTTTGTGTATTTTTTTGCAAGTAAAGACTTTCCTTCAGCATTAAAATTTCATTTTCAGAAATACATGCAGTAGCAACTGCGGCCGTCACTGTTAACCAAAAGTTAAGAAATTGCAGTTCTCTGTGTCACTCTGTTGTCATTATCATAGAATTATAGAATGGCTTGGGTTGGAAGAGACCAACAGAATTTCACTTCTGAAATGCAAGTTAAGTGGTAGGGATTTAGTCCAGATTTAACACTATTTTACTGATTCTGTAATTAAATTACATCGATGATTTGATTTTTCCTGACCAGCCCTTATGGAGAGCTGGCTAGGCCTGTGGCTGTCAAACCACTGCCTCAATGCCACATTCTGACAACAAATAAATGCTGCTGTGATTCCACCTGATTCCTCTCACACATTACACTGACAAGGACTAATATTTTCTGGCAGTAATTCAAAGTGTAATCTATGGAAAATACACTTGCTCATGTGTAATTGCAGACAGAGCTTGTCTAACCATACCTGTAGAGTTGGTAGTCACATGAAAGTGGAAGAATTCATACAATCATAGATAGATTCAGGTATTGTCCTGGATCCCAGACAATATTCTTGGCTCATTCTTATTAAAATACTGTGTTGCTGACAAACTGAGATGACAGCAGTGAAATGGGAGATGGCAGAGTCCCAAAATATCCAATGCACTTACTGTGCTATGTTATCTGTGTTGTAAAAAAAATTAAAACTAAAACAAACTAAGTGATGACATGTCTTTTGTCATATTTAATGCTGCAGAACATGGCCTTGGTTTGAAACTCTCTCAGGTCATCCTGAGGAGAAACAAAAGACATGCCTAAAAGTTACCAGCTAGGATAGAAGGAGGGGAAAAGACCTCCTCATTCTTTTATATCCTTCTTGCACCCTCATCAGGCAAGTTAACAGAATTTTTGAGAAAATACCTCTCCCTTATTTATTGTTCATCCTCCCTGAGAAAAAATCCCAACCTCTTCTTTCTGGGGAATAGAGTTTGCATTAATTGCTGCTTCAAACAGCATATACTTAAACATGGAAATTCAGTCTGAGATGAATTGGAAATCTTGCCCCCAAAAAGGCAACAACTTATCTCATAAGGATTCTACTGAAAAAGAAAAGAGACAGAGAAAAATATGCTATGGGGCACGTAAAGAATTGATTCCAAACAAAATGTGTTTCAGTGATTTCCCACAAGGCATCAGCAACTTCTTAATGCAGCTCGTTCCCAAATTCCTCCAGGGACTCAGTAAATAAAGGCAGCTCATTCTGCCTCTCCACACGTCCATGGTAATAAGAATATTAAAATGCACTTCAGGATGCAGAGAGGTGCCCAGAGCTGCCACAGCAGCCCAGGCACAGCTGACCGTTCATTGCCTTTGGGCCTGACAATTTAGGCTTGAGCAAGGGTCAGAAGTCCCTGGTGGTGCTGGGGACCATTCCCTAATTGAAATGTGATGGCTGCTGAGGAGCTCATTGCCCTGGATGCCCAGGACTAGGGTCAGGGATGGCTAAAGGAACACAAAGAATTCTCCTGACACAGCACTGTTCAGTCACCTCTTACTCCCATGTCTAAACTCATCTCAACCCTCCAAATTCAGCAGCAGGGCAGAAATCCTAATGCATTGCAAGGACTCTGCAGCTGAAACTAGGCTGTAACAATAACTTCACATTTGGAAAAGGTACTTTTCTATTTTCATTATGTTTATTCATTCAGTTTTAAACAGCTGTAAAGAGAACCTGGAAGCAAAGAGTGAGTAAGAAGGGAAAGGCTCAGTGCAGGGATGAATTCAACTACATTAAATGTTAAATTCTTTCCAAAATAAGTGGATTTTTGCAAGCTCTGTTGCAAGTTCTGGATCAGAAAATCTGATTTGTCAAGATCATCAACAAGAACTCATCAAACAAAGTGGAACATAAAGAAAAAAATTATTTTTTATAAACTTCCTAACATGAAAACATGAGATCATTCCAACTCCTGTTTTCTGACAGTTAAAAAAATAAATATACAAACCCTGTCCGAAATGTAAAGACTTTACACTGTGAAGCAGCTTCTGAACTTGAAAGGGAGCAACAAAAAATCCATACAAATTCAAAATACACAGTCATTCCAGACTCCTGCAGTAGTAGCTGGATCACCCACACACATTTCCTTAAATCTCTTCTATGGGTTAGGACTGAAGATGATTGAAAATATTTTTATTCCTCATATCACATAGCAATCACAAGGTGAACACATATCCATGTGTGTATGAATATTCTAAATGTACTTTTTTGCAGCAGAACAATGGACAGTATTTTTAATGTCAAGAAAGATGGCAAGGGAAAGAATACTAATGAACATCTGTAAGTGAGTAGTGTTAGTGACTGCGCACAAGTCAGAATGGGTTTTTTCTCAGTTGAAGAAGGATAATATATCAGTATGAAAGAAAGGTTTGTTAGTTAGATGTGAAGTCCAAAAGGAGAAAAAGGAGAAAATACTGCAGAAGAAATAATTATGTTGGAAATATTCTCTATGGTTTAGAGGACATTCACTGATGTGATCAAGTCATTCCTGATGCGTCATATATTGATGATTCAAGGATCTTATAAAATTATATTTTTAGGATAAAAGAGATGCCTGTGTTTCTTATGACTTCTGTGAAGGTAGATTTAGGTAGATTTTTAAAAAATTGGACATCAAATCCCTCCTGAAGTTCAATAATTTCTTAATTATTCTAATTTCCTTAGGCTTCCCTGACAAACTCAGTTTGGTACCCATACAGCTAGTTAGAAGTTCTAAGACCATGAAGAACTGAAAGCATCAAAAGACTTGTTGACTTTCTTGGCCTAACAGTGACCAGTTCTCTTGCTGAAAAATGAATGAAAATTCACTGATTGATTATAGAATTAGTCAACATGAAGCCTGCTAGAATCTCCTACCATGAGGACATTCTTTTATGCCATGGTCATTAAGCAGAGCAGTGAGCTCTGCTTAATGACTATGGCATAAAAATTGTGTTTACCTTTACTGTCAGTTAAATACCAGAACATGGTATTTCTTTGAAAATCCCACAGATGGGGTGATCATCAGCACACTGAGCTGTGCTGTGTTTCCAGCAGTCATAACTGCAGATAGGCAATGCATGTAAACCTGAAAAATCCCTTTCCTACTCAGGAAATGTCTCTGCACTGGCAGCCTGCAGCTGCTGCTGCCTCACACCAGCTCTGGCTGAAGACATGCAGCAGGCAGGCATGTGGAATCCAGTATTCCAGCAGCATCTGACTGCCAGAACCCATTCCGTGTTGCTTTGAAACCTGGGCAACCAGCTGTGAGAAAGGGATTCAAATGACCTGGAAAGAAAATTTGGCTGCGCTGAAATCCATGGTAGAAGTCTCTTTCTCTTCAGCAGAACCAGGATGTCACTCCTGGCAGTTGCCAAGCTGCTGTTTGTATGGAATTGTTTTCCTACTGAAGAGTGTTGATTTGGAGTGGGAAGAGGCTGTTTCTCCTGGAATTGATTACGTAACCAAGTCCACACCTAGAGAATTCATCTCAAGCAAGCCCCTTCCACCTTTAATTTCAAAGAAAACTTGAAAACATTCATTCCTAATGTCAAGGAAACAAGGCTTCTTTTCCAGCAAAAAGCTGTCAACTCAGATACAATATGCAAGCTAAACCAAGCTGTTAGGGGAGATTTGATGAAGTTGTGCCCTGAGCTGTCAACAGGCTCTGAGGAAAGGGTTTGGATCCAAATTCTGTGAGAAGTCAGTGGTCAGCTCATGCTCCTATTAACCCAAATACTGCTAACTGACAGAGCCGTGGATGCAACATTAAAACTGGAGAGCTCCTGGTGTGCAGCTTTACATACTGGTCATTAAACAGCCTGGCTGGAGCTGGAGGCTCCTGGCTTGAGCTCAGCTGCTGTGGATTCACAGGAGGGTCCTGGTGGCACCAGCAAAATCCTGATTGTCCCCATCCCTCCTGCAGTCCATGTGTGACACAAAGATAAGCAGCCCTCAGATACAAGGAGGGAAGCAGTTATATATCTGCAGCCACATGGAAAACTGCTGAATAATTAAGAAGAAAATCCAATTTTCTGTGCTAGTGAGAAAGTAGAGGAGTCTTTTACCCCCCCTACAAGTGCCGTGGCCCTCTTGCACCTGCACCCTACAGCTCCGTCCAGATTACGGCAGAAATATTCCAAAGCCACAAGGAGGAATTATATTCCTAAGGACCCATTTGGCATTGAAAACCCTTCTTCTCTACTGGAAAAGCCACTTGCCAAAATTCAGCTGTCATGTTTGGTGACTAAGACCTGCTTTCATGCCACCACAGTGAACTACCACAGCCATAATCTTCTTTCCTGTTCATTGCACAATGTGTCAAGGGGTTTTCTGTCATGATGAATAGATGTTGTGCAAGTTTAGAATCGGAGAGGTTTTTTCAAATTTAATTTTTTAATTGTTTCAGTTGGGGAAAACTAATCCCTGTGCTGTTGGAAGGGGCTAAAAAGATAATAAATGTTCTAATACCTGGATTTGAGTTTTAATTTTGTAGGCAATGACTTTACTATTAATAGGCTACTTTTACCTATTTGGGTTTTTAATTCTGAAAACATTATTAAAATAGGCAGGAATTTTCCTTCCTTAGGGCCTTGTTTGTCTTTCACATACATGCGATTTCATGTATGCATCTAACAATTCACAAGTACACTGATATGAATACTTATTATTCCAATAGGCTATTTATTTCTGGATAGAATTACCCAAACCTAGTAGACAATGCATCAGACCAAATCAGTGGGGTTGGCTTGAATTTTATTAGAGTCTTAACCTCTGAGCTTTCTGGATGCTGCATCATCCTTGCTGACTAGGAAGTAGCAGAGATTCAGCCTCTGCCTTTATTTAGTTGCACCCATAGTGTATTTTACAATAAATGTATTTGCTACTAAATGCAATAAAAAATCTACAAATTTATTGAAGAACTTAAGGCACCTACCACTTCTCTGAAGAAAGAAACTATCTATGGAAAAAGACAGCACAAGTTTAGAATGTAGGAACAAACTAGTTGATTGCTGCTGTAATACTTCAGTTGTCATTGGAATAACAATTATAACAGAACTTTAGGGGTATTTGAAAATGGCTTGAGAAGACTTTAAAAATCATTAAACAGGTGGAGCACACCCTGCCAGAGAGTGTTATGGTGATACTGGTTTGGCATAATGTGCAAGCAGAGAATGGCAACATTCACTAGGCTTTGCTCTTATTTCCCTTAGTCATGTAGATGTTTGCATAAGGGTTCAAGGCTTTCTGCAGTTCTGCTCATTTGGGACTGAAATTTATCGTTCCCTTAGCTCTCAAAAAACAATCCCATTTTTCAAACCAAGAGAAAATAGTGTGAATTACTCGCTTTGCTTCATTATTATAAGATACTTTATAGTGACACCAGAGAAGTCATTATTTATAAGGTATGTGATTATCTCTTATCAAATCTTTTAACTTCTTTTAAATGCCTTGAAGCAATGAAGTAAATTTTGAATCATCCAGTCAAAAGTGGCCGGCAATGATAAATAGTTGTATTATTTGCACAGGATTGCAACTGCAGTGTTTCTCTCAAAATTGTGTATTAGCTTTTACTTCTGAAAAGCAAGACTTTTGATAAGAATTTTTCCTGAAGTGCTTCACTTTATCATAATACTGAATATCTACCCTGCAGTTTAGAGGCAAATAGAACAAATATTAGGACTAGGGAGACTGTAAGCTTCTGCTTTTGAGAGAGGGAACCAAAATTAAAACACAGATTTAAATGTAAAGAAAAACCTATTATTTGCCAGAAATAAGCTGGAGTAGTGTGAGGGGGGGAGAGAGAGACAGAGGGAGAGACTCTGTGTTTGTGTGTGTATGTGTGTGTGTGAGTTTAACTGCAACTGTCCAACTTTGGCAGATTAATGCAATGGAGAGAAGGTGACTTTTAAAACACCAAACACTGAGTTTTCTTCTGGAATAAGGGCCAGAGCATAGCCAAGGGTACTGCGACACTGAGCTGGAAAGCTCATTTTGTTCAAAGATAAAGTGCTCATCTGGTATGTTACTAGACGTGGCCAACCCAAAGGAGACACAGCTAAAATTGGTGAAATCTTACTATTTACTTGTTGTTTTAACATGATTCAGGTAAGATCAGAAGTAATTTTCCTAGTTTCTGCAAAATATATTTTCAATTAAATAGCTGCATCATTACATGGCATTTCAGAAACAATGCATTCCTCACAACATTAAAGGCTTTTTCTGAAAACCAGTCTGGTAGCTGAGTCAAGTAATTTCTCACTTCTTACTAGTTCAGGTCCCATTTTGTCATTGTCTTCACAAAGACATCAAAATTATAATATGTTTCTTGTTCAAGTCTTTAAAAAGATGCACCAGGCAAAATTAAGCCATTTTTATATTATGCTTTACCATCCCATCTTCTTTGCAGCTGTAAAATCCCTGAAGAACATCAGTATGGATTTTGTACTTGTTTGGAGGCTGGGATTCCATTCTTTGAACTTCCAGCCTTTGTGCATGTCCTCAGACATGGAGAAGGCCAGAACATCACAGTTTAAATTAATGCTGCTGCTCTATTACTGAGAGCAGAACCAGGTACAGCAACAACAATGAGCCTGAAATGTTCTGAAAGCACAACCAACGGGGCATAAATAGGAGCAGAAGTTAGTTAATACCACACAAAATACTACCACTGCAGTAAATGATGAGGGGATGTCTTGCTGATTTATGTCTTTGACGAGCTCCAGAACGGTGATGTCACGTGCTGTATTGAGAGGTTTGTGTAATATTCAGCACGGCCTGTTAAAACTCAACAGCACAGACCAGCCCATCTTTACTGCTATTAACAATCTACTTACTGCTGAAATATGTTAATAGAGTGTGCAGCAAAACAAGGCATTAAAATGTTGTTTAGATTCTTCTCACTGAACACCAATAAGGCTTTACTTATAAACTATTTTTTTAAGATATACTAAAAATACCTGTCTCTTTCAGTTACATTCCAGAAATCAATAGGAAGGAAGGTAAATTAGTGCTCCTTCTATGACATCCCTGCTACTATGGTCTTGGTGGGGTCAAATTACTTTAATTAGATTTTCAAAAAATATCAGAGGGCTTCTGTCTGATTCCCTTGGCTTTTTATGCACCTCACCAGCTTTTTAAATCCATTTCCAGGAGATCAGTCATTAATTTTGAGGAGATTTAATAACCCATTAGTAACTGTGTAATCACCTCCAGCTGCCATGATTGCACTGGTTAGACTTTCTAACAGCTATAAGCAGCAAGTCAGTATTTCCAGCAAAAATATGCACTACCTACTCCTGTAAAATCATCTGGAGTTCTGAAAATGTGCATCTACTTCAGAATGTCAGTTCAGCTCCCAGGTGTGCTTTCAAAGCAAATTCCTCATCCCCACTCAGTGATACTCAGTTCATATCGGGGGAACCAAACAATGTGAGAGCAGAGGTGGAAAAATCTGACATCACTGTGTTTGTGGGCAGCAGCATGGATGAGGATGTGGAGGGGTGTGCCGGGGATTTCAAAGGCATTTGAAAAACAGACTTCTCACAGCAAGATCCTTTTCCAGCAATCCAAAATTTCTGGTATTTGGAGCAGTGTCATCTCACCCAAGGTCTTGTAGTTAGGAAAAGTTATTATTGCTAGTGAGGAGTTTCAGAGGCAGAGAAAGATAGCAGAATCTTTTTGAAGTATTCTGATTTCTCTTTTTTGACCATCATAATTCTATTGCTGACATTTTATCTGGGTTGGTTAAGTTGGTACCTGGGTTTGGATATTAACTTTGCGTTGAGGATAAAATATAAACTGGAAAACAACATTTAAACATTTAAAATAACCCTCCTATGAAGATGCTGCTGTGGCTGGACAGTTTTCAGAAGCCATCTTTGGGGATGTCTTGGCAAGTGCTGGAGTTTGTAATACAGAAATGTGCTCAGTTCCAATCTCCTCTTATTTCATTCACTTTTCTCTTGAGTTTGGGGAAGCTCTTCCAGCAGGCAGCAGCGCAGAGACCTGGCATGCAGTTTGCACACCTTCTGGAAACATTCCTCCAAAACCTGTTATTATTCTTAGGTGTTTTGCCATTTATAACAAGGAGGTAGAAAATTATGACTTGCCTGGGTGAGAGACCACCCTGGAAAGTGCCTTCAAAATGCCTGCAATCCTGGCCAATTTAATTCATTTGCAGCAAAATATTTGTTCTTCAGAAATGCCTTCATAGGTAGCAGGGAAAAGCCTTTAGCTGTTTAGCTGAGGAGCATCTGGAGCACTAGGAACTCCATCAGCACTGGGGAAATCATCCTAATCTTACTTTTGTTTGCACTGACATTTTTATAGGGGCTCTTCTTTTAGTACATCATTGACTGAGCTTGAAATAGCATAATCAACTCAGTGGGAATTACCAGTCATAGATTACAGCCAAATTCTGCTTTCAGTTATGGCTGGTGGAGTCCATATAATTTTGCTGCAGTTACTGTGTATTTACCTCAGGGTATCAGAAATCAGAACTCATGAATCTGCATTTCCAAGGCAGCATGATATTTAGAAACACTGGATAGTAATTACTAATTGAACTTCATTGTTTAACTGTAGGTGTTTTCCTCCTGAAGAGACCTACCCATTATTATTAATTAACATTACTTAATAAGGATCTTACTTTCCTTCTGATTTCTTGGAATACTTTTTCATTGAATGCTTTCAAAGCATAATGTTGTTTCCTTATATTTGACTTTAAATCTATCCTATAGTTTATAACTATTTTTTCCTTCAGGCTTTTCATTGCTTTCTTCTCATGGGTATTTAATTCAGCTGTGCTGAGCTTGGTTGGCTTTTGGGAAAAGGAAATCCATGCTTGGGGTTAAATGCTTTTCTCTCACTTTACCAATTATAATTATGGAAGTTGTGCTTTAAATACAAGGGGTCATTCACACCCTTTCTCAGATTTTTATTTTAAAGTTAAGCCCTCTTTCATGGGGAAGTTTTCCTAGTAATATCTGGAGTAAAAACAGGAATTCTGTTATTTTTTATCACTGCCTTAGTGTACAAGCCTGATTTCCACTGTGATGATAACATGGCTTCCCAGTTCCTGTAATTGCTCCAAGTCCTGCAGTTTGGTCTAAGAAGTGGATTTACACAAAAGGAAGTCTTCTCTGTATTAAAAAAAGTCCTTGCTCCCAATGAATATGTAAGAAAAATATGGAAATATGACATAGAGACAGTAAAAGTCAGTAAAAAAAGAATCCCTCCATATATTTTGTGAGACACTCATTATTTCAGTGTGTTTGTTGGAATGATTTGGAGTGGCCAAAAAATGAAAAGCACCAATGATAGCTGCTTATATGTATCTTGTTTTCCTTATATTAATGTGTAGGTGAATCCTGATGTTTATTATCAATCATGCCTTAACACTTAATAACAGATATTTTGGATGCACTTTGCTTTTTTATTCAGATTTTCAAATTAGTAGTACGTAGCTTGGAAACCATCACTCTTTTTGAAACCCCAGCAGCTTTTGCTGTTCTCAGCTTGAGTTCCTGTGTTCAAAACACTGCTGCAAACACAGCCCTCATGGGTGTTTTGAGACTGATCAGAGCACATGTGGCATCCCTGTACTGAAGGTGACATAAACATGACCTTGAACCTGTTTTGGTGCCATCTGAACACAACAAAGAACATCCCAGCCTCTGAACTCTGTCCCATGGAACATCTTGAGTGTGACATCTCAAATCTGTGCACTTTTCCTGAGTTCTTGAAGAGTTCCAGGCTGCCAGTGGTTGCAATGAAAAGCAAAGTGCACACAAAACCTGCCCATGTCTGTTAGGTTGGTGACCGGGAAGGTGTCTGGGTCTCAGATGATTCAGAAGCAGATGGGAACTCAGGGGGTGGATAAATGCAAACCTCTCCTTCAATGAGCACTTGACAAAAAAAGGTCAGAAACGAAACAGGAGACAAGTCACAAGTGAAAGGGAGTGAGTGCCTGGTGATACCAGGGAGGATGAAACTGTCTTTCTCCACAGATAGACTGTTTCATATAATAATTTACCTATCAACATCTGTTCAGTTTTTAAACTACTTTAATACTGACTGACATTTCCGTTATTTTGTAATTTGTGCAATTTAATGATAACCTTTAATTTCCTTCTACCCGTGCAATGGGAAGCAGCAAAAATAGTAAAAACTAAATTGCATACATTAGAAATATTTCCTATCAGAAGAAGGTAAAGAAGGCACCATAATGTGTGAGAAATTTAGATGGTTTTCAACATTTTCCTTCCTACAATAACTGCTGTTAGGAACTACTTCGTACATGATTAATATCTTTATTATTGTATAATGGAAGATCTCTTCTACCCTACACTGGAGGAGACCTAGTTTTTAGAAACTTTAGGAATTTTGATGTCCCGCTGATTAGTCGGAAGTGAAATTTCTGAGCTTTCTTGTACAAGATCAAAATTGTTATGAATGTGACGCATCGGCCAGAGCTGCACTGGCTCTACCACTATGGCTGGTGCTGAGAGTGGGTCACACCCCAGGAGCAGGATGACCCGAGGTGTGGCTAGAGCAATTGCTCTACTGCCTTTTTGGATGTCAGTCTGCACTCTGAGGAGGCAAGGATGAGGAGGAGGCCTTTTGCATAGGATAAAAGAGGATTTATTACTCTGGGGAATCTGGGGGCAAAGACAAAAAGGCAAGGGTGCAGACACTTAAATATAGGAGAGGTTCAGAGGGAGGGTACAAATCACCTACTAATTGGGGCTATCATGGGGAGGAGTAAAAGGCAGGATTCACAAAACCGTCGTCAAATGAGGGAAGTAGCAGGGCAAGGATTGGGTCACCTGGACTAACGGGACTTTGAAATTTAGGGGATTTCCAAAAGGGATTTCCAAGCAGGGGGTTGGTACAAGGTAGGATTGACAGGGAACACACTGGAGCAAGGGGCAGGTATCAAGGTAAATTGACACTGGGGGTGGGAGGGTATAATTTGGACCAAATCATTAACCTGGGCAATAACGAAACATATCATTAACAAGAAACACACTGGAACATGAATGCCCATTTGTCACAGTTGAGATGGACAAGACACGACACTTGAAGGTTCACATGGTAATAGCAATCTCTATTGTTCACAGCTCACTTTTATATGGTTTTCAAAAATCATGCATCCAATCCCAATTGCCTGGTAACTTGTTACCACCCAGTTCACTGGCCAATAGCTGCCTGCATACATGCTCGCCAAAGATTGGCCAGCATCCATTCCCTGCAGTTAAGTCCTCCTGCTTTTCAGTGCTCTCTTCCTTGAAGATGTTTACTACCTTTTCTCATGGGTACAGGCTGATCAAGTCAAGGTCAGGGTTATTTGTGTCTGTGAGGCCTTCAGGCCAGCTGTCAGCTGTCACAGTTCCCCCTTTTTGTTTTTCGACTACAAAGGTGGTCTTTATCATCCTCTACAGGGCCCTTTGTAGACAGGGTAACAAACATGGTACAATGAGTGAAATAATTATGATAATACAAAAAATTATAAGCCCAGATTGAATAAGGCTCTTCACCCAGCTTGATAAACCTAACTTTTCCAGCCAGTGATCTATCAATTTTTTTACAACCACATCCATGAGCTAACGAAAGAAAATAAATAGTAGCATGATTTTGCAAGGTAGCATGCCACACACTATCTACATCTATAGCCAAAGCACTTAAAATTAAGGAAGTTTCATTTCTCTTTTCTGCTACAAAACAAGCTAATTTATTTAATTCAGAAACTATCAAGGGTAACATTTTGCTTTCCCATTTCCATTTGGTCTTACATTTTGTCCTGGTGTATAATTAAAAGTACACATCTTTCTGCTGATTATGTCCCTGTCTAACTCTTGGGGTTCAAGTAAAACAACAGGTAAATTATCATTCCAAAAATGCCATAGTTCCATACAGCAGGTTGTGCTATTACACTTATTCTGGGAAGGGCGTCACATTTTGACAACATTTTGTAGTACTTGTATACCTTGTATGCCATTCAAGGGTACTCCCAATAACCAGGTGCAAAAAGCTTGTTCTGGTTGTGCCATAGATGCATGAAATCGCGTCTGATTCAATGCATGGAGCAACAATACTCAAACATTGTTATTGTTCCACCGCATCAGCTGAGGGGCAGTCAGGGAGGCGTTGCTGGTTGTGATCCAGAGCAGAGCGTAGAGCAGGGCGCACACACTGGGCAGGTACCCATTGAATGCTGGCAAAATGCTGGTACCTATTGAATGCTGGCATCTGTAGAAATGCAAGCATACCCACGGTAGGTTGCATCCTAGTACCATTGAAGGTCTTGAGGACCCTCCCACTTGTTGGTAATGAGGTCCCATACTAGTACCTTAGGCTTGGGCAACTGGATGTCACTAGAGGACCGCAATGACAAAAAGTGATTTAAAATAACAGGGTTTTGGGAGTTTGGCAATATCATGAGATGATTCAGTGCATACAGAGCTTTCGCCACCCTACTCTGCTGGGTTTCACCACATATTCCCCCTTTCTGTTTTTCAAGGATGCGTTCAAAAGGCTATGGGCATGCTCAACAATGGCTTGACTGGTTATGAGAATGAGGAATGCCAGTAAGGTGTGACACATCCCAGAGTTGCAGAAACTGTTGAGTGTTCTGCAAGACATATGCAGGACCATTATCAGTTTTTACAGGATGGGGAATGCCCAGGACAGCAAAGGCTAGTCACCAGTGTGCAGTAACATCACAGCTTTTTTCTTCAGCATGAACTGAGGCCCATATAGCAGATGAAAAAGTGTCTACTGAAACATGTACATACTTTAGACGACCAAATTTAGAAATGTGTGTAACATCTGTCTGGCAGACTTGTAAGGCTCGCAGACCACCAGGGTAAACACTCATCTACAGTGGCGCAGTGTGGCCTTGACAATCACTACAATTATTAACAATATTATGTGCCTTGGTATTTGCTAACAAAAGCTTTTCTTGTAGGGCTTGAACACCTTGGTGAAAAAAGGCATGTGATGCTCTCATTTGTGCCAGTATATCCGGCTGTGGCACTGTCCAGGCAGGGCTGGCTAACCAATCAGCTCGGGCGTTACCTTCTGCTATGAAGCCTGGCAAATTTGTATGACTCTGAACATGCAACACATAATAGGGACAAGTTCTGGCTTGGATTGCATGCCACAAAGTTTTTAACAATTCAAATACTGCAGCATTATCAATTTTTTTTTAAATAATGCTCAGTCCTTTGTTGTGTGATGTCTACAACATAAGAAGAATCAGTTACAGTATTTAAGGGAACATGAGGGAAAAATTGAAAAGCCATGGCTACAGCACATAATTCGACTAACTGAGGTGATCCACTATCGCAACCCTCTAGTGTTTGCCATCCATTGTCATCTTTCCAGGTCATGATGGCTTTTCCTGTTTTCCCAGACCCATCAGTAAAAACAGTGAGGCCTTTCAAGGGTGTGCAGCTGTTTAGCAGCTTTAAAGACAACACAGTCGTCCCGTTCAGTTGCAACAGTTTGTGACTGGGTAAGTAATAGGTAATTTGCCCTATAAAATTTTGTGAGGCATTTTGTAGTGCTGTGCAATTTGCAAAGCACCATTCAAAGTATTTTTGTTGTGCTAGTATAATAATTTTTGAGGGATCTTTAGCATTCAGCTGGAAACACCTTTGATGGTATTTAATGATTAATTGTGCAATTAACATAAAAATAGTAGATTCCTTAAAGTTAACTCAGGGTCACTTTAAGAATATTAAAGAAGGGTCATAACTGTGGCGTGGTTAACCCTAAATAGGGTCATACCCAGTTGATGATACTCAAAAGTTTTTGTGTATCATTCAATGTTTGAACCTCAGTTGAAAATTGTATTGTTTGTGGCTGTATTGTTTGAGCTAATATTTTAACTCCCAGGTATTTCCATGGGAGTTGCTGCACCTTTTCTGGTGCAATTTGCAACTCAAACTCTTGCAGTGCTTGCATCAATTTTGGCTGAATCTGTAAAAAGCCTTTTTTGTTGGGGTTGCTATTAAAATGTCATCCATATAATGATAATAGTATGCTCCCAGGAATTGTTCTCTCACTATTGAGAGTGCCTGTGCAACATACCATTGGCAAATTCATGGACTATTTTTCATACCCTGTGGCAGCACTTTCCATTGATATAATTTGACTGGCACTGCATGATTGATAGAGGGCCCTGTAAATGCAAACTTTGGGCTATAATCAGGACATAAAGAAATAGTGAAAAAACAATCTTTCAAGTGGACAATAAAGATGTCCCAGGTAGCAGGTATCATAGTTGGGGATGGCATCCCTGGCTGTAAAGCACCCATACTTTCTTAATTAATTAATTTTTCTTAAGTCATTAAGTATCCTCCATTTGCCTGATTTCTTTTTAATCACAAACACAGGAGTGTTGCATGGACTTGCTGATGGCTCAGTATGTCCTTGATTTAATTGTTCCTGAACTAACAATTTAAGGGCCTTTAGTTTTCCTTTTTCAAGGGGCCACTGATCAACCCACACAGGTTGTTCAATGAGCCACTTCAAGGCTAATGTAGGATGCTTTACACCCTTCAGCACAGTGGCTCTCATTAAAAATCCGTTCCTACCCAAACTCCCCATGCTGGCAACGTCTTGCCCATAGGTTGAGTGGCACAGCAGTAACATAGGAACGGATCATGGCCATCTGTCCTTCTGTATTCTTAACTAACACAGATTTACTAGTTAAATAACTTTGTTTGGTACCTCTGAGGCCAGCAACAACAGATCCCACAGCTGTGGTAGGCCATAACTGAGGCCGTGTGTTAACAGATATGATAGTAACATCTGCTCTGGTATCTATCATCCCACTCACCTTAATGTGGGACTGGTTTGCCTAAAGCATTGTAAGAGTACAAATCATGTTTGGTCTTCGATCAGATACAACCTGAGTCCAGTATACTTGAGGTTCTCTTATTGATTTGAAGCCTTGGTTTCCTCACAGCTTTGAGTCTGTTTTAGGGACATAAGACTTAAAAAGTACAAGTTGAGCAATGCAACTTTTAGATGGGATGGTTACAGGTGGAGTAGATGTTGATATCATGGCACATATCTGTCCAGTAAATTCTTCATCTCTAACTCCCAACATTAGGCTTTTGTGGGAGGCATATACCATCCCCGCACTCCCTCTTTTTAGTTGTAACTATAACATGAATGTATTTCAACCTGTTAAATTCAGGAAAGTGCACTTTTTATGAAAAGTAAAACAATACATATAATAAAACAACAAGCTCTACTGAGCAAAAATCAACAAGGTAATACTTACAACTGCCTATATACTTTACCATCACCCAGAGTCTGCCATCACTGGGGAGCCCCATTTCTCAGCAATGACCTGGAGAACCTTTTCCAGATAAGGTTTCCAATTTGACCTCAAAAAGAGGGTCCAGCTTTTATAAGACCAAATAAGCAAGTCAAAGTGACTTGATTACGCTTGTAATGCAGAAATACCTGGGTATGATAGGATAATCCCCAGTCAGCCAGGGCAAGGTCTTGGCCAGAGCCTGAACCCTTGACTGAGAGGGTTTCCCTAAAATACCTACAAGCAAACCTTTATTAATATAATCAAAGAATGCATATAAGTAGGATTAAATAATTATCTTACAACTAAACCTCTTCATAAAAACTTTATGCGTTAATGCTGTATGGATCTACAATCACATAGCTAACCTTAAATTTCTCTAATGAACAGTCATTTAGTGAAAATAACTTCTCAGCAAAAGTAGAAAATGACTTAACAATACCTAAATTTGCCAATTTTCCTTCACAGAAGGTATATAAATCCAGGCCTGAGACAATACAATTATATTAACTACCTAAGCGGTTTCAAAAGATAACAAGGCCTGAGTCAGAAGTTGCTGCAGGATGAGAGGGTTACGGTCTTTCATTCCAGGGGTAATCTTTTCTGCATCAAGGAGGCAGCAGGGTGGGAACCATTCTTCCAGTTTCTTCAGGTAGGAAAAGGGGTACTTTGAAAAAACATATTAGGTAATTTCCACTTGAAAGGATAGCTTACAATTTAGAATTATTACGGGAGCATCTATCAGAAAAAGCAATCAGCACAATGCAGGTGATGCAGGGGCTCACAAGGTGGTATGGTAAAAAAGACAATCTTAATAGTGAGTGTCCAGGATAGTGGCAACACAAACACAACAACAGTACGAACCCCCAAATCATGCAGCAATCACCATCTGAATAGTAAAAAGACAGGAGAATTCCACGCACCAGCTGCGGGAATGACATGCCCAGTCCACAGCCACCCCCCCCCCCCAGTGGCACAAACCACTGCAAATGCTGCAGTCCCCCAGAGGAAGGGGCTACCCGTCCATCCAGGTTCTTTCTCCAGCACACTGTTAACTCATGAGGGTGTTGCCTTCAGCAGGAAGGCAAGGCGACCTGGTTTCAAAAAGCAGTACGGCGACCCTTACTTTCTCTCAGCCGCTCGGGCCAGTGACAGACGCTACACCTGTGAGGTGGACGGTCAAAAGGTGTTTATTATCTCATCTCCAGGGCTTTTATAGACTAAGGGACTTCTCTGCGTCAGGAGGGTGGTCTTACAGTACTTTCTAGGGTTAGTGTGAGTGGAAAGTTACTAGCTTCTATGTTAGAGGGGCTTACTGGCTTGGCTACATTCCAGGGTGATCCCTATCTCTGGGGTTAGGGGGAGAAGACATTCCTGTAGTTTTCCGTGACAGTCCCGACATCTTCCGAGCGCCTGTCCCTGCTCACCACATGAGGGTCACAGCAGAGAGGGGCTCTGGCTGCAGTGGGGGTGGTGCAGGTCGGGAGGCGCGCTGGGGTGGCTTACAGGGGTGCCAGCACACACGATGGCAGCTGTGCCTCCCCAGGCACATCCAACAATGTGAGGGGAGCAAAGGCGTGGTGCTGCCCCTGCCGGAGCCACCAGGCTCCCTGCGTCATCTCCTCACTGCCCACATGCAGAGAGATGCAGGTGTCCCACCGGACCTGCTGATAAGGTGGCCTGCTGCTTGCCGCTGTCACCCAGCTGTGCCATGTGGTCACCAGCAGAGTGTGGCCATGTGTTCACTGCCATGTGCTCAGTACCATGTGCTCACTATGGCCACTACAGCACCACCCCCCCCCCCCCCCCCGCCCAGCTCCACACACTCCCCTCCTGCCTCCACTACACTCTAGCAAAGGGCAAACAGAGAGGGAACATGCTATACATGCTATCAGAAAGGGCTCTCCCGGCTCCAGCCACTTGCCACAACATTGCTCCTGCTCCAGCTGATGCTGCATGGCGCAGGGCAGGAAGAGCTCTTCTGTGATACCATCAAGGTCCCCTCCAGTGTCAAACAGATTGAGGGACCAGGAGCCATCTTCTAGTTCTCCTTCCACAGCCCTGGCAGACTTATGGTCATTTGCAGAAGGGTCAGCACAGCTGCCGTGGTGGCACAAGGCATAAGCATCCTTCTTTGTCCAGTCTGTGGGTGCCGCATGCCCCGTGAGTGCCTCACACACAGTCCTTCAGGCAGTCATAGTATTTTTAGCAGTCTCATTGCCTCAATAGGCAATACAAAAAATCAATGCACCGGCCCATTCCCAGTTCTTAATACTCAGTGTGGCTTCTATGGTGGTATCTACTCCTGCGTCTTGCACTGCAGCAATAAAGTACACAGTGCCTGTTCATCAAACTCTTGTTTGCCTAACATAAGGGTCCATGCATTCACTACAGCTTTTTCCTTGGCTAAGGCTTAAGCCCCCATTGTCTCCAGCAGCTCACCTTCTTATTTACACGTCCAGACTTTTGCAGGTCTCCATGCTGTCTGCAGCTCTCCAGGCTGCATTTCCCTGCTGGGCTCTGGCTCTTCACACAGCCGGCTATTACCGATCCCGTCAAAGTCACCATATGTCTCAGCTGAGACCAACATGACACAAAACTTCACCATTCATGTGGCAATAGCAATCTTTATTGTTCACAGCTCACTTTTATATGGTTTTCAAAAATCATGCATCTAATCCCAATTGGCTGGTAACTTGTTACCACCCAGTTCACTGGCCAATAGCTGCCTGTGTACATGTTTGCCAAAGATTGGCCAGCATCCATTCCCTGCAGTTAAGTCCTTCTGCTTTTCAGTGCTCTCTTCCTTAAAGATGTTTTATTTCCTTTCCTCACAGGTACAGGCTGATCAAGTCAAGGTCAGGGTTATTTGTGTCTGTGAGGCCTTCAGGCCAGCTGTTAGCTGTCACCCATTTGGTCTGTCAACACACCCAAAAAAAAGTTGTCATAGCTTCATATGGGTCATTTCCATCAGTAAGTTTGATGATATGAGGCTTCTGGTGCTCTGTTTAATAATGTAGTGCAGAAGATACACTGCAGAATTGATTAAATATCTACTTCAAACACTAGTACAAGTGCTTTGGATTCCTTTTATTATAAATTGTTTGCATGTTTGAAAAACAAATAATTCCTTAATGTGGAGCCAATGCTTGCCATACCTCTCCTTTTCTCCCTTTGGTCCAGTTTTTATGTGTTGCTGGAATGTGGCAGCTCTGATAGAAGAGTCTCAGGAACCAGGAACTTTAGAAATAAATCCAAGCACTGCATTACAGTAACTAAATTTTGCTGCTTTTCAAATTATGCTGCTAGTCCTGTCTCCTGCTGTGGGAGATAGGAAGGAGCTCGTGGAGGAGGTTTAATTTGCACCCTGCCTTCTATTGCACAGGCAGGGAGGATCACTAAGGTGAAGGGTTTGGTTTTTAGGTCTAATGCTGTGATTTGGCTGCATGCACTCTATCAAAGGAGACAGTTTTTACCATGATTGCATTGCCAAGGCTGATACCAGGCCATCTATGTATTTAAGCTTGTTTTATTTTGTTCAGTCAAGCTGTACCTCAGATTTCTCAAGTAAAACTTACTGGAGAAATGTTGGCCAGGGCACCTCAGACGGTATTTTTGTAACTGGCAGTGGGAAGACTGGTCTCTTACAGTGAGGGAGATTCTACTGAGCTGGGTTTGGTAAAAGGACATAGGAAGGCACAGAAGTGTGTAACTTTTTATTTTACTGTTACACTGACCATAAGCCAGCCCAGGCTGAAATGTTAACAATTTAAATGCAAAATTCCTAAGACCTTTTCCACAGGTTATGTCAACTACAGAACTGTCCTGTTCCCATTGCTGTGATGGTGACATCAGGTTTAGGTCAGCTCACTACCTGGTTACTCTCATGTCCCAGAGAACCCCATTCACAAGTGTTCTGGTTTTGGGCAAATTTGGTGGAGAATCTCCAAAAAAGGCCCCTCCAGACAGCAAACCCACACGGCCCCTCCCCCAGCCGGTTCGGGAAGGATTCCTCAGAGAGAAGTGGAAAGAACCTGTTTATTTAACAGGCACAGCACCCCCCCAGCACACAGAATGAACAATACTGGATGACACCACTGAAAAAAGATGACAAATTCAGAGAGTCTCTCTTGGGGGTGGTTGCTCTGTTCTCAGTCCCTCCGGTGCTGGGGCAGCTGCTGCAGCCACAAGGTGCAAACTCTCGGTATTCCCAGGTCCCAGTCCGGAGCAGGTTCAAGGTGGTCGGAAAAAAAAAAAGAAGGAAAGGAGAAACAGTCCAGGAAGAAATTGGACTGCTCAGCTAAGCTAGCTACACAGAAGAAAGCAGAAGCAAAGCAAAGCAGAAGCAAGCAAGCAAAAGAGAGAGAAATGAAAAACAAGAGCAGCAAAAATACTGCTGCCGTCTCTGTGTCTCAGCCAGGCTGATAAGAAAACCCAAACAAAACTTTTGCTCTTCAGAGCCAGTCTTAAAGATACAGAACATAATATCCAGCATAAACGGAACGCATGAATGGGGATACAAGCATCATAACGTCACCCTAGGACAACAAGTTCCGTCCTTTTAGCTGAACTGTTTAATTGAGAGAAATCTGGACACAGATATAGAAGAATGGTTCAGCTTGGTTCACCAAATCAATCAGTTAATCTAAATTCACCTTTCATTTCCTGGGCTGTTTATGGACACATCTGGATGTGTACACAACTGACTTAGAGGGATACGAAGACAATAAATACTATTTGATCTACTTCAGAACCAAGTATTTTCCTTTACCAAGACTTTAAAGCCATCAGAACACCTGCATTGCTTTTTACTACAGTCTGTAGGATGCAAAATATGTAAGGGTCCAAAGTATTTAGCAGATTCTACCCCCTCATGACCCAGCCCTCATCCCACTGCTTGGACCATCAGCTCCTCTGGGACTGAGATCCTTGGCTCTCTAAAAGTGTGTGTGAGGATTGCACTTCATCAGAATCATGAATCTTCTTTGGGTTTTCTCACTGGCAAGTTTAATTGAAAAATGAAAATCACTGGCAGAGAATGAACTGACAACAGAACCTAAGCCTCTGTTCATTCATCTGAATTAAATAAAATAATTTTCACCTGAAACCAAGCAGGCAAGGCACCTGCTTCCAGCCTCACACCTACATGCTCTCCTGTTCCCTCACTCACACCTCCCAGCATTGTGCACACAGGCCTAATTAACAGCTGTCACTCAATTTATTCTTGATTCAAACATAATTAACAATATGCTAAAGTAACGATTTTGCTTATGCCTGTTAACTGCAACCAAACTTGTCAAACTATTGCTCCATTAATTTAATTCTTCCTCTTGATTGAGGGAAATTCAATTACTGTGACACAGTTAGTCATATAGTAAATGTTTTCAAGTTCTCTTCTGTTTCTTGGAAACTTCCTTAGTATTTTCTAGATTATCATAGTGTGTTGCCAAGGGAATGCACAAGCAAAAAAGGATATCTTTATAAACTGTCAGGTGTACCTGACTATTCTTTGCAAGCATTAGATTAATTTCAATAGCAAATAATCCAAAATCATTAGATTCATTTCAGTTGTAAGTAACCTACCAAACCTGTCTTTTCTTGCACAATATCATTTTACAAAGGAGAAAAGAAGTGATAAAGTCATTGTTATGACTGATGTCCTTGTGTGTCACTGCCAGCCCAGTGCAAGTTAGCAGGACCTTCCCTAGAGTCTGGAGAGAGCAGTGAGGGAAATATTCCTTCAGAAACAGAAGACGACCCACCTTCCACCTCTTTTCCCTGCTGGGAGCTGGGCTTAAACAGCTCAGGCTCCCTTGGGCATGTGCCCAAAAGCTGCATTTTGGAGCACAGGGTAATCTTAGCTTCTTCTCTTCACTGTGTGAGAAACTAGTGTTTTCTTAAAACCCTTCAGCTTTGCCCCATCACATGATTACACGCGTTCCTACTTGGCTCGTTTCAGCATATGTTTATTCAAGATTTTAACCATGTGCACCTTAGCAAAATCATGGAATTGCAACTGCTCAAATCATTATTAAATTCTTCCCCCAGATTGTCTGGTGGGAATTCTTTCACACACTGAGTATGTCCCATTAAGTCATTAATATCTTGAGGACACGCTGTGTTGTGGTTCCTGATACCGTGCGAGTGTTCAGGAACAGATACAGTTTCCTAAAGGTCTCTGAGCAGGACGCCTCTGCTACGCTGGGTGACTAATGCCACTTGCTAGTAAAATCCTGTTTCTTTGACTCTCCAGTTTTTAGCTTTATTCCTCTATTCAGCTGCCTGGAACAAGGCAAGACAGAGGTCCTGTTATGTTGTTGTGGTGGTTTGACCCGGAAACAAGATTTCTGGGATGCTGTGGTCAGGGCCAATGAGTACTCAGATTTCAATATTGCCATCTGGCCCAACCACTGGGCATTGGATCCACCTCTGAGAACACAGGGTAAAAGCAGGGCTCTCCCCTTGGCAGCTCCTCTTTGGATTTCCAGCGGGAAGGAGTTGGATCCCTCCCCCGGCCCAGTTGCTGGCTGGGTGAGGGGAGGGGAAAAGCCATGCGGCCCGGCCCGGGAGAGGTAGGCCTGGCCTCCCCAAGGGTGGAAGGAAGAAGTAAAGAAATGCCGGGAAGCAATGGGCAGCCTGTCCCCCCCCTTGGAGACAGACAGAGAGAGAGTGCAGCCTGTGCTTGTGGCTGTGTTACCTTGAAATTTGGTAACCATGTGCTGGCAGCAGGCAGCACGGCTGAGGAAGAGAAGATGGGGCGGGGGGGGGGAGGGGGCATCCAGGAGTCCGGCCGCTTGGAGGAGTTTTTAACCCTTCTTGGACAATGAAAACTTTAGAGAACATTAACCCTTCCTAGACGAGAGATAAGAGTAGAAGATAAAGAAGGAAATGGGCGAATAATGAAGGTCTGGGCCAGAGAGAGAGAGAGTGAGAGATGTTGGAGGAATGGAGAAGATGGAGTGGCATTTTATGCTGGACTCTTTTGTGTAGCCATGTACAGAGCCATGTTTCCGTGTGATACAGAGACTGAGTCCAGGGGGAGAAATGCCCCAGAGCCAAAGAAGACTCAGTGTGGGTACCTACCCCTCAGCCCCAGGGGGTATATGAAATATGGGGGGGACAGATGTCCCAAAGGTGAGAAACTGTGCTTTTCTGGAACTGGACAAAGCATCCTTAAAAAGACGACCCTGGAAGCAGCCCTGATCCTTGTTCGGGTGGTGAGAGCACCGGAACAAGATGGAAAAGGGCACCATGACACATGGAAGGACTCCCTCTCCTCTTGAGGAACTGAAAGTTGAGCATTCTAAAGGGTGGTGCTGGACCCAGAATTGGCGATTTTGGAAGATGTATGGTATTGGGAATTTGGGGGGGAGGAGGAGAGTGTTTTTGTGAGGTTTTCATTTTCCTTGTGGTTTTTTTTTCCTTTTGTGTGTAGTTTAGTTATTGTTTTGTAGTTTAGTTAATAACGTTTCTTCTATTTCTAAGCAGGAGCCTGCTTTGCTTATTCCGGGTCAAATCTCACAGCAGACACCAGGGAAAGTGTATTTTCATGGGGGCATTGGCCCTGTGCCAGTGTCAAACCATGACAGTTGTCTCTCAGAACTTGAAAAGACACCCCAGCAGCACTGTCTCTATTGATGGAGGGAGAGCTGCCTTGTGCATATTGATGGCACTTCAAAACACACCCTGAATAAGGGAACGAGTTCGGAAGGACCATGGGGGAATCCGAGCATGAATGTTCTGCCTTGAAGAGCAGCATGTATGAGCTGCCAGCTTTTGAAAGGTTCGTGGTCATTTGGAGGGAATCTTAAGCCATCTACACAGCTCAGGGAAGGCCTGTTTTATTCAGGAGAGCTGAGGACTGGGGTCTGCATTTTTTGAGTGATTAGGCCTCTTAAAATCTCTCTTGATGCATGAAATAAATGATATGTGCCTATGCTGTCATCATTTGAGTGAAAAAGGCATGGTTTGAAAGTCCCCCAGCTCCCACTGATGCTTGCAGAGCTCCAAATCCAACGGTTCTGTCTACACTGCAGTTTGTATCATTTTATGTAACAATAAATCAGCCTTGTTCTGTAGATAAAGCCCCTCTTAAACAATGTCTTGTGTTTAGTTTCCCTATCAATTTAAAGTAAATCCATGTAAATTCTTACACAGTTTCCAGATAAAGACTTGAGGCAACTGATGTAAATTAATCTAGAAGTAACCAGGTCTCCCATATACAGACACACACACACACACACACACACATATTTGGATATTATATACGAGGAATACAAAAATGGTGAGACCACACAAGGAACAAAATTGAAAGGGAAAAGTGTTCCAAGAGCTCTAAATTTGGCAGGGTGAAGAAAGAGTGTTGGGCAAAGGGAAATCAAATGGTGAGGTTGTTTTCCAAGTGTTCTGATGAAATGATGCCTGATGGAGCTGTTTCCCATGAATCCCCTACCTGGTACACCCTCCCTGCTCATTACAGATTGCTCTGGAGATGAAGCTGCCTTATCTGTGCAGTGCTGCTCACACATCTGGTGCTGGAAAATTACCCATCCTAAACTATGAGCAAAAGCTGTGTTGCATCCTTGCTTATAAATGTGTTGTTCTTCCTGAAACTAAATACAAAGCTCTGGCATTTGAGCATAAGGGCTCAAGGTCTGTCATCCTCCTCAATACATCCAGAAGGGCCCAGTCAGGCCCTCTGGGCATTTTGTGATGTCCTGAACAGAGCATGTGATGAACCCTGGCTGGTAATAAAACTGCCCCCAAACAGAGTGGCACAGAAAGGGGTACTGCTGGGAGCTCTGTGGGGGCTCTTGTTCCTGGGATAGTATGGTGGCATTTCAGCCTCACTGCAGAGTCCTTCCATCAAAAACTAAGATTTTAAGCTTTGCTTAGAGCTGAAAATTTCACAAGAAATTGAGGTAATGGGGTGCTTCTTTCCTCAGTAGAAAGAGCCTAATTCCAGCTGATCTTTGATCAGCTCCAAAACCTGGTGGTTTTTTGGGGTTTTTTTAGGAAAATTTGCATGTTAATTAACTCATTGTAAATACACATATCTGCAAAATTGTATTTCCCAATAATCCCCCGAATCTCCTGTACTGCTAGAAAATGTTTCATTAAAAAATCCAAGGAATTTTGAATCATAAAGAACAAAAAATATTTAGACATCATGAAATACTTTATTTCAACTCAAAATTCATGTATGTGAACTAAATTGCCATGGGATCGCCATAGTTTTTTAGGCAAATGCATTTGCCTAAATTCATAGTTCCTGTGTGCCTGTGCTAACAAGGGGTGAGTGGCCACTTGACTTGTACTAGTAAATATACCCTCAATTTTTCAGCCGTGTTATTTCGGGCAAGTTGAAAATTTACCCTAAATCTGATTAATACCTCATAAGCCTGATTTATATGTGCTCTGCTATAAATGGTCATCAACTGAGTATTTAAAGAAGGAAACCAAGTGATCTACACATAAAGAATGAGCACTAATTTTCACAAGGGGCCTTTCCCTGTGCATTCTGAATGCTTTATCTGATACAAATCTTCAGCTGAAAACTCCAGGTTTGATACTCCTCTCACAACAGTGTAAATCAGAAGTAGTGGCTCTGCTGAAGCCAGTAAATTTATACTGCAGTAAAGCCACCACAAGAAGAGAATCAGTCAATTCCCCATTGGTATCAATAAAAAAAGCACCAGGCTAGCACCAGGCTCCATACAAACAAATGGCAATAGGCTTCCTTGAGTCCATTCCACTTGACAGAAGTTATTTAATATATACATTTTAATGAAGTCTGTTTAGGCTGTGTTACATTTCACTGGATGTTTATATGGTAATGCTTAGAAACTGGTTTACTGTATGAAATGTAACATACTTTGATGCAGTCATCTATGTGTATATGTGAGGAGGTTGGATGTGCAACATATGGAGAAAATTTACAATTCAGGGTTCCCAAATGGCATCATTACATGATTGCTAGAATATTTAGAGGAGCTGAATAGCTGTAGTGGTCAAAAAGAGAAAGAGACTTATAAAGCTAATGATAAAAAATATTTGTACACTCATGCCACAAAATGGTCATTAATTTAATGTTAGAAGAGAGGAAGAGCTGCTAGCTGTATTTCTCATAATAATAAAAAAAATGATATGAACTTAAATACGGCACAGACTGGAATCCTGTATTTTGCAGGTATTGTTAAATGTTGCCTGAAGTTATACGTCCTACTATATTCTTTGGCTGTAAGCAAAAGTTTTTCTCTTTAGAAATCTGTAGATTCTGTGAAGTGACAGGTTTTGCTGTAAATAGGATTTTGCTTTAGAACAATGAAGAGGTAATTCCCTAATTATCAATGCACCATATTGCAGGCATTGCAGAGACCAGACATTGGGGTTCTTGGCAAAAATAACATCCTTTGACAGCAGTTTGGAAGCAGCTCCCTTGCATGTCAGAGACAGTGTGAACCCACAGCTGCACAGGTTTCAGCAAAGACAATTTTAAAACAACTTTCTAGATTTAGCATTCCAGCTAAACAGATTTAACCAATTACCTGCCAGTGGGATCATGTTGTTTGTGGCTCCAGGGCTGTCTCTGCTATCAGCAACTCCAGGTTTTCTGGCTGGAAACATCATGCAGCAGGGACAGCATCACTGTTGATCTCATTTTGTTTCCCTGGAATGTGTTTAAGTGGAAGCAGAGCTGGTTTGGTACCAACACCTCATGGAAACACAAAGGTTTCAGCACCAAGGTTGAAATGGAGATGTCCTGCACATCTTGGTGACAGGAAGCCAAGCACAAGGAAAAGGGGACAGAGGCCTTTGGGCCCCTGAGGCCACATCAGAGATATATGTCAGTGTTGATGCAAAAAAGTGTCCTCCTTTATCCCCCCAGAACACTGCACCAGAAGAGTTAAAATAGAAAAAAATTTCAACTCTGCAATATGGTAATGTGGGAACCTGCAGCTGAAAATGGAAACTTAAACAACCCCTGAAATGTGTGCAAGAAAGGAGAGGCTCCACCTGTGAATTTATCCTGGAAAAGGGAATGCAGTAATTTTCACAGGGCTGAGCATGATGGGTCTGTGGAGTTACTAATGTAATAACATTTTGTACAAAGAAGTTAATGCTTTGATTTTTGTGTCAATTCACGTTGAATCATGCTGCATCTTATAGTAATAACACTAGTTTTCAGATGCCATTAACATTTTTGAAGGAAATGTTTAATATTCAGAGCTACTTTTTTGTCTTATTTATCACTATCATGAGTTTAGGAGGGCTTCAGGAGTAATTTTTGTTTGTGCTGGAATTCATACAATCAGGAAAAATCTTTTATCTTGACAAGCCAGCTCCTCCCTGCTCGCTTCTTTGAAACCAAACTGTCTAATCTTTCGCTAAAAATTGTTTACTGCTCTTTTATTGTCACTTGCTTTCATAAAGGCTGTCAGTGCACATGATACCCTCTCTACGTCAGAACCTGCTTATAGCTGTTTATTCATAAAGGTGATAAAATACATTTGATTTACACTGAAACAAGCTTGAGGGCCCTGTTTATAGAATAAATCTTATAGTCATGTTAATTCCATATTGTGGAAATTAAGTTGGGAATTCCAAACAAAATAATAATAATTTTGTCCAGCTGGGGTTGAATCTTGAGAGTATGATCAGGTTCCAGAAAATAGAAATATGCCATGCCAAAAGTAAGAAATTACCTGCATAGTCAGTACTGTAATTAAAAATTGATTAATATTATTAGAATTAATTAATATCAATCAGAATTAATTCTTCCCTGATGCATACTCTTAACCTATAAGTCTAGTACATGTAGTTTAAAACTTTCAGTGTGCCCACTGCAAAGCTTGAATTGAATTCATAAGATGTAACTTTTCTTCTCAGTGTCTAACTTGTTTTTGTAGTTGTATGGTGTGTCTATACCATCATCTGCAAAACCAGCCCACAGCCATCCCCCTCACAAAACTGAGCCCAGGATTATTTTGCTTAACTTTGGAGAACAGAGGAAATGGATCAGAGAGGAGCTCAGACCTCCCCATTGTTTTGTTGGCCCCTTCCCTGGCTGGGGCTGTGGCAGGACTCTGCTGCTCCTCTGGAAGGGGCTGTATCAGCTCCCTGTTGTAGCCCTACAGTGAGATATCATCTCACCTCTGCCACCACCAAAGAACTGCTGCTCCTCGTAGTGTGAGTCTGGAGAGTTGAGCTTCCAGCCTGCAGCTCTCCCCCTGATCCCTGCAACAGATCTGCAAGTGTGGAATGGGAAAATAAACCCCAAACCATCAAGCTGCAGCTCTTCCTAAAGCTTAATAATAATCCTTTGTAGTGTTTGTGATTTGAACTATAACAACTGCATCAGTAGCAGAGACCCTGAAGATAGGCTGGTCACAGATCAGAAGGATATCAGGAAACATGAAGAAGCTCCTTAATTAATTTCTAATCCTTTTTCAGCCTTAATCTTCTTTTTTATAGTATGATCTGGCATTACACATTTTCTGCACACATGCTTTCTAGATGATGTAGATTAAGTTTTAGGTCTCTGAATTGCTGGATCAGCATGTTGGTAGGTTAGCTCTTACAGCTGCCTCGTGCTGGAATGCCCAGGATTATTCTCTGTGGGCTGATATATTCAGCTAAAATATTCATTAAAAGTATGGAAGTCATTCAGGATTTTAATCCATGTTCTGTTCTGTGTTTCACGAGGGTTTGTTCTATCTCTTTGCCACAGCTGGGGCTGTTTTATTTTTGTATTTATTCTGGAATTAGACTTACAAATAGCAGTGCTGGGATAGTGGGCAGGAGGGTACCAAGTGAATATCTTGTTTCTAGGAATAAGAATAAATTATTCTGCAGATATTTTGAATATGTATTGTATAATCAAGAGGTGGGGCTTTTTTTTTTTCCTGACTAGACATTGATAAAATGTCTTCTAATTTATTTTGTGAATACATAAAATAAGTGGAGGGGCCTCTTCTACGATCCTAACAAAGAGAGATGTAAGAAAAGTAGTCACGAAGCATCCTCCTTCACCCTTACCCTGGAGCAGAACCTGAAGTCTCCCAGTTTGGAACATTTGAAATATATGTTAGAGAATTCTGTCCCTATCAGATTTTGGAGCAAAATATTTTCAGGATCGTAAAGAAGGACTATAATTGTCTTTTTCCCCATGCTTTCTAGAGAAGCTTCTTAACTTCCCTATGGTTAAGCAGGAATCTTCTGCAGAGATAGAGGTTTTTTTTAATAAAGAGTTACTCAAATTTAACAACTATCTGGACAACTGTCACCTGATCTTGCTTCTGACACTTCCAATAGGAGAGTTCCAGGCTGCAACCACAGTAAAAAAATACAATGTTCATGCCTTCAAATTCAGGAATGAAGGTAGGTCAGTGCTGACAATGTGTTTTAAATTGTTCCTACCTCAGATGTTCTTGCAGCACTACCAGATCCATATTTAAATAAGAATTTGTAATCTGTCCTACTCCCTTGGTGGGGAGAAAAATGTGTTCAGGTAGCTGGGAACTAGGTAGCACTGTGCTGTGGAAGTGAAAAGCTGGATGTTCACTGAGCATTTCCTTTTGGGTAGAACACACAGATCCCTGTGCTGCACACTTTTGTCAGGATTTAGGTGAATTTCAGACTTACAGAAAATATTTAATAATTCTGCAAACACCAAGAACAGAGACGCACAACAGACAATGAGTTTACCCAGAAAAGCAGGAGACACTTGAGACCTCCCCCCGTGTGTTTAACTTCTGAGTAACACAGGGACAGGTATTACATGACAAACAGATTTAAAATTATGACTATCCCCTATGTATAGAACAGTAAAAAGAGATCAAACTAACCAATTCACTGAAAGATGGAGGAAAAATCCCTTTGCACAAATACAGATAAAAACATTACGATTCACATTTTTCTAATGTGAAAGCCTAAGGGAGGTATTTAGGAGCTTCTGAGGATTATTAGAAACCTAGAATGTTATGACTTACAGAATTCTGTTTACTTAGCATTTCAGAAAAGGAGTTTATGTCAGCTGAGGTGCCTAGATAGAGAAAAAGTTAGCCTAGATCAGGGTTTCTCTGACTTGGAGCACATGTGGAGCACTCTTGGTCTCCATGTGCTTTCAGCACAGGGCTTCAACCTCTGGCAGCTGCTGGAAACAGTTGTGTGTCAGGGGGAATAAAATCTCTGATATCTGCCACCTTGTGCCTCATTTCAGGGTTGTAGCCCAGACTTTGAGGAACACTCACCTTGAATGTAGGTATTTTATCTTAGAGGTTGTTGGTTTGACTTTGCTTTGCTTTTGTAAGACAGAATGTACAATGAAAGGCAGGGATTTAGGAGTATCAACCTTTTTTAAAAATACATAAATGAAAAAGACAAGCAACAGTATTTAAACCAATCTGAAATCCCTTAGAAGTGATTTGGCCATAATATTTCTATTCAGGATTTTACTCAGTACTTATTACTAAGTTATCAATCATCAGCTTGTGGGTACCACATAATATTCAGTAATCCCTCAGTGCTTCTGTTATGCTCGAGGGTCTATAAATTTATGTTTCAAGCTGGGGTTTTTATACTGTGAGAGCATAAGCTGGTATGGAAAAAGGAAAAAAAGCCCAAAAAACCAGAAAAAGAACAGAGAAAAAACCACCCAAAACCAAAACTAAAACCAAAACAAAAACAACAAAACCAAACCAAACAAACAAAACCAAGAAATCAAAAAACCCCAAATATTTTAAAAGAACTGGAATTATACCCTGAATACGTATCTCTGACTTGACATGCCAATAGCCACATATGTACTTGGATAATTATACAGATGCTTTGAGTCCCCGAGTGGATCGATATATATAAAACCCACAGTTTTAACACACAAGCTGCACTCACTATTGAGGTGGAACTTTGAAATGAAAAAGTCTTTTTGATATTCTAACTGGCACATTTTAGGATGTTTGCCCCTACATGAATTTTGTTATAGTCTAAAATCTACAAGAATTTTCTGTTGTTTCCAGTTTATTTGTTTGGTTTTTAATAGCAGTGTCATCATCACATGAACTTTCTGCCCAGCCACTCAGCTGTGTAAGGCAGACTGATTGAAGACACCCTGAAACTCCTGAACATGTGCAGAGGTTTCATATACTCAGAGAAAAGTAAATTCCAACAGTGATGAAAAATACTTCTGCAATTAGAGGCAGCCTTTTTAATGTTCCAATGTGGCCCAGCCCTGAGGTTCCCACTGCCTTTCCTCTGTGAGCCAGCAGGTTATCTCAAAGTATTGGGCACTTTGGCCCAGTGTTCTCATTGCAAGTGAATGTCAGCAATGGAGGGATAATGGATTAGATCTCCAGCAAAAACTTCCCTTTATAAATTCAGTCCTTTGCCAAGTCTGTTGATGCTCTACTTTCAAGACTGTCATAGCAAGCAATTCTGGGCACTCTCTGTTTCTTAAAAACAGGGTGCTAAAATCAATATAGCAATATCTTGTTGGAGAAAACTAAATTAATCAATAGGTTTGTCATTTTAAAGATGATCAAAGGATTTGTTTATTAGGCATCATCTAGGCTTTAGTGATAGTTGGTATGAAAATAATAAGACATAAGCCATATTAGACATACTAATCTTTAAATTACATCAGTGAGTGGACATTTTTCTCTAAGTGAGGGTTGGGAGCAATTCCTATCTCTACTTTAGCCTATATTAGTCACCAATTACATACCAAAACCTGGTAATGCTCACAAATTCCAGTGGCTCAGGGGCAGCAGAATCTGTGAATTTAAAACCATTAAAAATACCAAGTGTGCTGAAATTTTCACTGGACTCTTGTAAGCAATATTTATTCTGATCTGCAAGAGTTAATTTTTGAAAGCTCCAGTTCAGCCTAAGCACTGTCTAATTAGTATGAACATAAGCACATTTAAAGTATTTTCCTCTTCTGCAGGCAAGAACAGCAAACCTGAGTGTGAGAAGAAAGTCTAAAACTCATCTTTGTTAGGGATAAAGAGAGGAAGGCTGTCTTTACACTGTCAGTAAGATGTTCAGCACCTCGCAATTCCTCAGCTTTAATTTATCCCAAATAAAACTCTGAGCACAAAAATACTTGTGCAAACACCCAGTGCTGGGGAAGATCTTCCTACACAGGCATTTGAGAGCATCCAGCATCAGCTGGACACAAAGAAGGAAAAAAGGTAAAAAAAAAAAAAAAAACCAAAACAAAACAGGAGGAAAAGCAATTGCTGATAAATAGATTGTAGATCCACAGCTGAAAATGGACTATTTAGTCTTCCTGGGAAGATAATAAAGATGAACTTGTCAACAGGTTTCAACAGATGAAACATTCCTGAAACTTTTAGAATGTAGGTGATAAAATACTTCTTAAAAATTAACTTTTCTATGTGGAAAGCTGAGATTCTCTCTAGTCTAAATAGTATCTGTATTGGAAAAGCATTTTCATATGCTGATTCCTAGCTAACTTTATCCCATAATTCCTTCCTCTTTTTCTTAGGGATTCTTTTGCAGAGCCAGATAAATCTGTACTTTGTAAGCAAAGCAACCCCGAAAACAGAGGGGAATTCGTGGCAAATTGTCACAGTAGTAAAATTGGTTTTCTAATGGCCTTTTTCAGAATAGTTTCTCACAATTTCTTTAGGATTTGAGCTAATGGAAAAATGTCTTTCACTCTATGTGGAATAAGGCATATGTGGGAATGATCTAAGAGGGCAAAGGTTCTTCTTGATATCCAGAGCCTTGGTTTTGGTTACTTGTAAAAATACTGCTTTATGTAACTGCTGTGTACATGGAGCTTTACAGGAGATCGGTATGTGGAACAAAGGACTGGCTCTTCCCCCGTATCCATGGAATCCATAAACATGGCAGGGAATGGGAAAAAAACCCAACCAACTAAACAAAAAAAAAAAAACCCAAACCAACCAAAAATTAAAACAAAAGAGGAAAGAGATAACACAAAATTTCTTGACCAAGTTAAGCAGAAGAGTGCTCCTAAGTGAATCTGGAACTCAAATTTATGTTGTAACCCAAATTTCCTACTCTTCTATCCACCTTGCATTATGCATTGTCAGGAGAAAAAGTGAAGAGTTTTGACAGAGAGGGAAGTGACAAGAAAAGCAAAGATAGGTTCAGGACAGGGATTGGTTGTTTGTTTTTCTTTTATTTCTACCTGTTCTGCAGTTCTGCTGTTTTCTCAACATAAAAAGTACACAGATGCTTTTTGAGGCAGACAAAATGAGAACAGTAAAACAATTCTCTGTTAAACTGGAACAGTAATAATTTGAACTGGAGAGGCTAATTTATTCACCTTCTTTAAAGAAATAGAAAAAGCAGGCCAGGACAAAACAGCTCTCTTCTACTCAAAAAGAAAAAAAACCCTTCCAGTAAAATGTGCTACTAGGCAGAATAGCCCACAATTTTTGCATGCCACAAAGGATTTGCCTTGACACATAATGAGTTTTATTGAGGTCAAATTTCAAGTTATCTAAATACTAGTTTACCTCCAGAGATACAGGGCTCGGGAAATTATATTGCAATAATTATGAATCTTTTTTCTTGGCACTGATTTGAGAAGCAGTGAATATTATAAGTAATGCTATTCTCAAAAACTTTCAAAAAAAGCTCATAAAACTTTTTTCCCCTTCATGGCTAAAAAGCTGAGTTTATAAACTCTACATTTCCACTCATTTATAATTTAATTAAAGCATCACCATGCTTCTTTGGCTACACCACAGCTCAGTCGCTGCATTTGTCCTTAGGATCAGTTCTTGGGTCATGGCTGGAGTAGTCAGAGGATCACAAAAGACAGCAGCAGTCCCTTCCTTATTTTAGAGAGTTTATGAAAACTTAATAAGCCTAGAAATTCAAACATCCTGGCAGCAAAGGACTAGAGAAATAAATAACTGCAACATGTGGTGTTTTCTAGCTCTTGGAAAATTGAATCATTAGCCTTAATAATGGTGTGTTTTGACTGCGATGTAAAACAGATGAGCTTTGAGGGTACATCCTTTACTTTGGGCAGGAAGCTCTGTGATTCTCAGGCACTTGGATCTACTGTTCTGCATGCAAAACAACAACAAAGAACAAAGGTTTTCTATTAATCTTGGCCTGTGTGAGAGGACATTTTTTCTCCTTTCTATTAATAAAGTTAGTAAAAAATAAAATATTCCACTTCTATAGATGTATATATAGAGATACATATACATACATGTATAAAGATATATAGATCCAGGTAAATAAAGCAGTGAGTACATTAATAACCTACACAAAACTACACTGTTAATTACTTAACCTGAAAGATACTTCTCAAATTAATTTAGCACAGCCTTTTTGTAATACTATGCACAAACAGTAAAGTAGAAGATGCACCAACAGTTTAAATGAGAATTTCAATCAACTGGCTATATCTCATCCTCTCAGCAGGGAAGGATGTGTTAGGAATGAAAGTACTGAAGAAAATGTAGAAGCAAAGTCAAGATCTTAGAAAGCTGGAACATATTTATTAAGACACAGTTGATCAGATGAGATTCAAGCATCAAATGTCTAAGTCTGTCTTGCTAGATGGTAAACATAAGGAAATTAAAACACACTAATTTCAATATACATCCTATAAATTTCTGTCTGATCTGGATTCCTTTGGAAAACCTCTAGCTTTTCAAGCCAAGACCTCTCTGAAAGAAGAGCTCTGAAATCAAGCAGCTCCAAAGGTCAGTGTATCAATGTAACTCACTAAAAAGGAACGCAGGCCCTCTGTTTTTTAACATACTCAATTTTACCTTTTGAACCCACATAAAAATGGAAAGAGCAATTTTTCATTGATCTGTATTTCTCATAAGTTTGTTGGCTTCTCTGCCATTTACAGCCTTTTAAATATTTATGTAATCCTTCAGATTTTGAAAAGGCAGCTCTTTTGACATCCCTTTAGCAGAGACAAAAATTATCCTTAATACAACTTTTAATGCAGATTCTTCAAACAAAACCAAACTAAAATGTCTTTATAGCCTGCAAGACTACATTAGGGTAAGGAGTTCTCCAAAATCCTTAATTGTGACTGTGGTCACAGGGGTTTTCAGGATGAAGGAGAGACAAGAATGTCGATTCTATGATTAGAAGGCTTGATTTATTATTTTATGATATATATATTACATTATAACTATACTAAAAAGAAAAAGAAAGAAAAAGGTTTCTTCTGAAAGTTAAGCTAAGCTAAGAATAGAATAGAAAAGAATGATAACAAAGGTAGCTTTCTTGGACTCTGTCTGAGATAGCTCTGTCTTGATTGGTCATTAATTACAAACATTTAAGATGGCTTAATCAAAAATTTACTTGTTGCATTCGACAGCAGCAGATAACTATTGTTTACATTCTTTTTCTGGGGCTTCAGCTTCTTAGAAGAAAAAATCTTAAAGAAAGGATTTTTAGTGAAAAAGATGTCTGCAACACTTAATATTCCTTTAATTACTTTTTGACTTAGCCTATTTATAAACAAAGGTTAATAAACTAAGAGGAGCATGCAAATGTATTTTTTCCCTCCTGCATGTAATGCTTGTGACTGTCACAGCACAGGACGAGGGTTGCTATCAGTGGTAAAAAAGTGGCAGTGGACACACAGGATTTTTAACAGCTGAGTTCTGCAGTCTGGCTTAGAATGCCCCAAAATATCTTTTTTTACTCACAATGGAATGTTTTATATTAAAGAGAAAATGTTATCACTGCAAAGCTGGTGTCAACATGCCCAGCAATTATTAGTGCAAGACACCATAAATTTGGCTGCACTTGCTTTAGGCTCCATATTTACTAACAAGCAGAAATCATTGTATTAATGGAGTAGTGGAAACAGAATTGATGCCTCAGGTTTTAGCTTTTATATTTTTCAGACTCTGTGCTGCTTTAGTGTGTGGGTCTAGGCTTCATATAAAGGGATAGCAAGCTCTCTTCAGAGAGTAGGGAGACAAAACAATTCCTTCTCTAGCTGGAGACCAAGGACAACTGATCCAGATCTCAGGCCCAAGAGCATAAACAACGGTGGACTGAAGAGAGAAGAACAAGAAGGATGGGACCTCATGGGCTAGAGCTGTAATTGAACAATTAGCTCCAATATACTAATGGACCAGAACTTGAAAAAGTGTGAAACCTCATGACAGGCTGTTCATTTTGTGACCATAGCCCTGGCTAGACTCTTGTGCTGCCCAAAGTGGATCTATTGAGGCCTCCTAATAAAACCCTACTTTACTCTTTAGCTTTGTCTAGTCTCTGTTGTAGGTCAGCCTTCACAAGGCATCACAATGAAGCATTTTATTATCTCTAAAAGGCAGCATGTGGCTCATGCACTCTGTGGGGTGTTACCAGTGTCCTTGGAGCAATTTCATTCCTGCACATCTTATGGCATATAATTATCTCAAGACTAACCATGACCCTGCCGTCCTCTATTAAAATTATATTGTGTTACAGAATGGAGTATATATTATTGAAGCATATTATTTTGATTACTGAAATTTGACATATTGTTCTCATTAGCCAGTAAACCTGAATATTTAATTTATGAGGTTAACTCCACATTTTTTACGGACTAGTCACTTATGGGAAGTAAATTGGCAAAAATGCAGAGGAGTGAATGGGAAAAGTTCCTGCTGAAAATGGGGCTTTAAAAGCAGGAAAAAAGTGTGTCATGCCATATACTGGTAGATGACACATTATGTTAGGCCAGTAAATGGGTTAATTAGGCTCATTAACATCATTTCCTTTTAAAAAGTTTTCAACTGAGAAGATGAAAAGATTATGTTAATCTTTACACTTCTCTCTTACATTTTACATTTTTCACACGGGCCTTTTTTAATCAAATATTGATGATGGTGCCTGTTGTTCTTCAAAGACCAGCAATTAGATTGCAGCACCCTCCCAGTAAGTGGTGTTTTCTTATCTTTATTTCCCTTCTCTCCACATTTTTTTTTCATAAACACAACATAAGGTCCATTGAATTCTTGCCAGAAAAGCCACTCTGGATGTTTTATCAGGTGACCAAGAAACTTGCTGAACCTGAATCCCCCAAACTCTTCTTGAGCTGTGGAACAGATTCCACAGTTCTGTCCCACAGCTGAATCCACCACTCCTGAATTAAAGCCGCAGACTACAGCAGTCCCATATAAACCAGATGAATTTTCCTTTTCTTCCTGGCTGCGGCCATCTGTGTGGCATACAGGTAAAGGCTGTGTGGAATGGGTGGACACTGCTCTCTGCTGGCAGCAAGGAAAGCATGCAGGAAACTGAATTTCCCCTAAAATTACTTTCAAAAATAAAGCATTTCCACAATTTCTTTACATAATGTTGCATACAGTGATTAAGCATAAAGGCAGGGGAAAGGTATTAGGATAAAATAACTCTTCAAATTTATAAATATTAATTGAAAGCAACGAAATAAAACTGCATCTTCTGTAGAAAATAATTGCTTAAATACAATTTTGAAAGTTCTTTTGTACATGTATCTCCATACACACAGAAAATTCCTCAGGACCAGAATAAAGATCTCAAAAGTTTGGAAAATCGATAGAACAGCTGTCTCCTATTTGAATATGGCAATCTTCTCTTTAAGAAAAGACTTAAAACACTTCTTCTTTAAAGAACTGTTTTATAACAACTCTATAAAACCATTTTACATTCCAGCTTGGGCCCCCTCTAGTAGCAACTCGAGGAATCAGCACCATAAAACTCCTGAAACTAACCAGATACCATAAGCACAATATTAAGTGAACAAATGTTCTCATGTAGTAATAAAGGAATATAATTCTGCTGCAGAGAGCAAAGCAGGTTGCTCTGGCAGGTTACATCTGAAATTCTGGTTTGGTGCAGTGCTTTCACATTGCCCCTAAAGTGAGATTTCAGATCACAGACCTGAAGTCTATGTAAACTTTGCTTTCAAACCCTGAAGCAAAAGCACCCTCTGCTTTGCACAAGGGAGGTAAGGGTACTTTCTAAAGTCCAGTCAATTTAAGTCAGGGAGAAAAAAACTTTGTATCATAGGACATGATCAAGATACTGTGAACAACCACCAAAATAACCCCATTAAATGAAAGCAATTTGCTTGAGGGGCTCAGAAGAATGATTCAGTTTATTACTGCACATAGAAACTCAAGTTCAGATAAACATTAGTTAGAGAGTGAAATTTTCCATGGGACAATTCTTCCTAACTGTCAGGAGGAAAATGAATCATCCTGGCAAAGATGTTGATATATCCCAGTGAAACAAAAAAACCCAAAAACAATTGCATACTTATTTTTGCATTTTTTCACCTTAAGATGCATAGATGGGGGATTCTATGACATATTTAATATTAGTGGTAATGCTTTAATGTTTCATGGAGCACCTGTCCCTCCATGGAGCTGCTCAGGGAGAGGAGCTGAGCAGAAATTCAGTGCCACGTTCACAGGTTCCTTGGGATCCCTATGGCCCCTGCTGCCATTGCTGAGGAGCAGAAACCAAAGGTAATGGTAGAGTGGTTCAGGTGCTGCTCACAGAGGAGGAAAGTCCACAATTCCCACCCCTCCCAGGGTCTGCACAGCTGCTTTCCTGTTCTGCTGGAACATGGCACTCCAGGAGGAAAAGACGGAAAAGCCAGGACACAGATGATCAAAAACTGGTTATTGCAGCATATAAAACCAGGGCACTGTAATTCCTTCAAAAGACAACTCAAACCTTGGTGATTTGTTTCCCTCCAAAGCATTAAGCCTTCTTTGGACTGTATATATTTTTATCCTAAAGAAAGGAACACCCAATATTGCAGATAAAATCCAAGGACACCAGAGATGGCAACCATACACAATTGATTTTCCTACTCCCTTACATTCAGTACTGCTCCAATGGCAGGTTCTGATACAAGTTTAAAAATGTTCTTGGAACTAATCTTCAGCTCACTTTTAAATAAATCCAAAAGGTAATATTTCACTATCTGTAAAGGCCCCAGGAAGCAGAGGGTCTGTGCCACCCCTTGAAGCTGACAATGAACTGCAGATGAAGCATAGAATTGGAAGACAAAGCATCCATCGCCTTTCGTCTTGCAGTCCCTGCTCACATTTCTAGCATGGCTTCACTCTGAAACAGGCTTCCTTTTCTCCTGCTCAGGGTTTTGAAGGCTTTTTTAACAGAGTCTGTAATATAAAGATGTAGGCCATAAAGGAAGTTCTGAAAAGTATTTTGTTCAGTACTATCTGTGGAAGAAAAGACGAAGGGAACAAGATACACAGTTAGCTGGGACAAAACAAAAATGTTTCCACAGATGCTGGGTTAAAAATCACCATTGGGGCAGCGGGGGGTGGGGGGGTGGAGGAGGGAAGAAGGGTGGGGAGGGGTGAGAAGAATGTTTTTGGACTGGTTTTTATGTGGATTTTGTTTTGGTTTAGGGATTCTGCTGGGGTTTTTTTATTATTGTTGTTATGTTTGCCCAATTATCCCATTAAAAAAAAACAACCCAACAATATTTAAAGTAGCAGCAATTTTAATTGAATAGAAAAAAATATATAAATAAGGGATAATTTGGTTCTAATAATAGCACATAAGCAAAGATAAACCGCGGGGTACGCGAGTGCAGGGCTTTTGAACCCTTGCCACCTCACGTACAAGTTTGCCAAGTGAAGATTCCCCCTTTTATGCCATGTGTAAATCTCATCTCCTCCCATTTTCGATTCATCACACCTTCATCTCCACCCTCATCACCACCTTTGCCACGCATGCGTTGTCACTTGGCTCGGTGGTCGCACAAGTCTTTTGGGGTCTTCTTGATGAAGATTCCGTAGTCTTCCTCTGTGTCCTTTATTTCACCTTTTGGTTACACATGCGCACCAAGCCAGTACAATGCAAGCCAAAACCATCATATTGGTACATCTTAATATCAAAGTAATAAATCCCTTATAATTAGCAGTTTCTGGGATCCAACCATGTTGTCCTTCCTTTCTGTTCATTTTTAGCTCCGGGTGTCCTTCAGAGCAGCTGGGAAGGGAATGTTGAGCCTGTCCTTGGGAACATCTGCTGGGAAGGGGGGGTGGAGCTCCTCCTTTCCCTCTCTTCTCTTGGCATTACAACTTTTAACTATTTTATTTATTTCCAAATATTAATTACTGTATCAATATTGATTACTGTTTCAATTTTATCAGCACAAATCATACCTATTTACTACATTGTGGAGTTTTTCCTAATGGTCATGAAGTCTGTAGCATTTCAAGATAAATGTGCAACAAAGAGATTGTGTTTCTTGGGTGTACATTTTTACTGACTTTGCTTATGTTCCACCTTTCAAAGAGCAGAATTGTGCCGCAGGGCCAAGTTATACAGAGCTACTATAAGATATCCAGATCTTATTGAGAAATGAAATATCTAATATATCAGCAGCCTATGCCCATGTGGATGTTTTGCATCAAGATAAAGAGAGAGAGAGAAAAATGCTGCTGGAGAATGATGTGCACAAAGCTCTGTGAAACAAAAATTAAAAGCAATGAGATTAAAAAGAAAATAACTACATCAGGAATATGTTAATAAATTAATTAAAGCCTACCGAAGTTGAAGTGTTCCATAATTAAGATTAAGCCCATGAGAGTGCTCTCTTCTACCTGGGGATTTTGCCAAAGATAATATTACCTGTTTGGAAATGTTTCTAAATCTGTGAGGAAAATGAGGTCAACTGAGATTGTGGCCTAATCATTAACTTGTAGGATTTTGGACTTTCTGTTTTCTCAGACCAGCTTTATGAATGATTTATTATGTTTTCTCTATGGCAGTCTCATTTCTAGCACATAAGATAAATGTGAATATTAATCTTTTTTAAAAAGAGGAGGTCAAGATTTAGTGCTTATTTCTTCTCCAGGTTTGTTTGCTGAGTTTTCATCTTTGTGTAACTTTCAAGTCAAGCATGCAGAGAACAAAGTAGAGCAAGAAGCAGCACAAAGGCCACCATGCTGAAACACCTGAGATCCATCTGACTAATTAAGGAAATCGTTATATAGATCTTAACAGGTCTTTTTTATGAGCCTTTTAAACTACCCTATTACATTTTATCCAGTCCACATATAAAAACTTAAATACTGTGCTTTTTGGAGTAGCAGAGACTCTTCACTGAGACAGGAAAAAGGAACATCTTTCCCATAAGGTGCCCACTCTCCATACTATTTACTTTGTAGGGTAATGTACAAAATGCAGAAAATACTTCCTTGTTAACTTCTACACCTGCAACCTTTTGTAAGGCCACATGCAAGTTTGCTTTCCCTAAAACCTACTTAATTTGCTGTTCTGAAATGAGTCACCATCACTTTAAAGGCGCAGTACTATAAATATGGAGAATCCTTCTCTTACCAGTAGTGAACAAGATCAGAACCTCATTTACCTGCACTAGCAGTTAACACTGTACATAAGGAAAAGAAAATGTATTATTTGCTCTGCAAAAGGCATTTGTGGGTATTGAGCTTGCAAACATAGGGTGAACACATTCAAGTGTTTCTGTGTCCTAACTGTAAATGGTTATAGTTGAAATGTGCACCTGTAAAGGTGGTAAGATTTTGGGGCTGTGTATAAACCGGACCATATCCTGAACTGCAAGAAAGAAATTCACATATGATGGTCCTTCCTATAATCAAGCACAGCCAACTATAGAGCCTGGGCAAGTCACAATGTCTCCTCACAAAAAAAAAGTTCCTCAATATTTCAGCCTTTTCATTCAGCTGTAATCTCAATACATGGAAAATATAAGACCCTACTTCATAAATGGGCATGTCCTGAAGGTGCAGTTTGGTGCTGAATCTCAAGTGGTCTCTGCAGCTCCTCCTTCTTTGGGCACCACAGCAATAAAACCAGTGCTGCCTTTAAACCTTAAAAGGCACGTAAAAGGGCCAGGCCTTGTATTTTCATATTGAAGATCTTAGACTTTGTTTTGCCTGGTGCGCAGTCTGTGCCCAGGCAGGAGAATTTAACAGTCTCACTTCTAGTGTTCACACTTCCCATCGGGTCAGAAATGAGGCACCTCAGATGTTTCACTGCTTTACTGGTATTCCACATCTGCAGCTGTGCAGGAAAATTCTGGTTTCAAAAAGTCAGTACCATGTCATTATGAGCACTGCATTTTTATGAAGTGGGAAATAAGAAAGACAAATGTTACTCCTGTTCATGAATTTGCTTCTTATCATTTCCCCTCTCTACTCTGTAGAGAGTGATTTGATTCACACTGGGGGTTATTTGGGTCAGTTTTACTTGGAGAGAGAAAATAATGGTAACCTCATTTGAGATTTATGCCAGTTTAAGTAAGAAAACAGATTCTGAATATTTTTGCATAGCTGCTGAATTTAACTGAGGGTTCAGTGAAGCATGAGCTTTCAAATGTGAATAAGAGGATTTATCCATTTTCCCCTGTTTGTTTTTAAACTCCATTTGTTATTTATGATTAGCAATTTTGTGTCATTTATATGCAGTGTACTGAAACTGAGTTCAATAAACTAACCTTCTTTGACTTACTAAGCTTGGTATTCAATTATTATGCACGCAAAGTCAAGTAGAAAAAGTAAGAAGCATTTATAAATAAGATCATTGTGGTGTATTTGCAATGAACAGGAATATCTGTCTTTATGCCTTTTCATAAGAAATTTATTACTGCTTACTTTAAATTGGAATAAGCACCAAAAAAAAGTAGAACATCTGTATCAAAGTGTAAAGAACCACAACAATCAAAAGCTGTTTAATCTCCTCCATTTAGCTCAAGTGCACAGTCTGTTCCGTGTAACTTTTTACAACATAGGGTGAAAGAAAACACATCATTTAAACTCAGTATTTAGTACTATAGATAAAATGATACTGCAGCATATTACCATAATATTAATTATGGTAATAATTACCATTAATTACCATAATACTGATGTAGTATAGGATATAATACATAATAGTCAGTGTCTTTAATTTTATATTGAAGTGCAACAAAGCATATTGTTGCTACACTTCTGCTTCTTAAATTAAATGAATGTTATTCAAGTGTATATTTGTATCCATGCAGAATGTTTTTAAATAAATAATAACTATAATTCAAACTGGTATATTTGACTTTCCAATGGCATAAATTAAAGAATTTCTTGATCTAGAAACTTTTTCTAAAACAGTGGAAATCATGACAGAATTATATTCCATATGAAAAATTTCTGCAATCATTTTTCATTACAGTAGCTGTAAATCAGTTTGCAAATGAAGCACAACATTGACCCTTTTAAAAAATAAAGATGAATCTTAAGGAGCTATTTGATGTGTAGCATGAACTAGACATATATAATCAAATTGGAATTAGTTTTGTACTTCTCTGGCTAACAAACCTGGCAATTGTACACATAAAATATTTATAACAAAACAAAGACTTGCATAGGAAGACAGTGAAAGTTTTTATCTGCAGCTCCAGGAGACATAGAGTTCCGTATTAATGAAAAAGTGCATCTTAGCTTTTTGCAGCACCTTTACTTTTGGGTAACTTTGCTATAAATATTAAAAGAAGGGGGGAAAATTAAATTTCAGATTTGTTCAAATGTACTTTAATAATTTATTTCAGCTGAAATGTTCCCATTTCCTGTGCAGAAATTTTCAAATGAAGCCATTATTCAGACCTGGCAAGAAAAGTACTCTAAAAACCTACTTAATTAGATGTGCAACAGTCCTATTCACCATGTCAGCCCAAGGCTAAAATGTGTACATAGGGTTTTAGCAAAATATTTAAATACACAATGTAAGGTTCAAAGCAGAAATTAAAGTGTGACCTGAGGTTGGTTGTTTCATCTCACAACCAGAAGATGTGTTGCTGTATTTGAGTGAAGGTGTGTAAAGAGCAAAATCCCCAATCAGTTTGTAAGTTTTGGAGATTATTTTGAAAAAATATCTTTTTTTTTCTCCTCTCCACTTTGTTTAGGTCAGTGGGACAATGTACAACACAGGGAGACACGTATCCCTCCGGTTAGACAAGGAGCACCTGGTGAACATCTCCGGGGGTCCAATGACCTACAGTCACCGCCTGGAGGAAATCCGGTTACACTTTGGCAGTGAGGACAGCCAGGGATCAGAGCACCTCCTCAATGGCCAGGCCTTTTCTGGAGAGGTATGTCACTGTGGCGGGCTGGTACCACTAGGAATTACCCACCTCTTATTTCTGCCTGAAGGTATTTGCAAGTTAATCTGTAAAAATAGTTTTCCTGTAGCCATTCTGAAAATCAGGGAATTGGTTTTTTTTCTTTTTTAACCAAGCACTGCAAATTTTGTGACTCATATCTACAATGACATTGCTGTGTTTATGTAGAGACACACTCTATCCTCATCTGTGCTACTTAGAAAGTAATTGGGTCTCTTTGGATGTCTCTTTATGTCTCTGTAAAGGGAAGCATGAGATTAACTACAAAGTAATGCTGGAAGTGCCTCAAATTCCCACAGAAGTGCTACTTTTGCTTCTCAATGGTGTGTAAAACTTCACATTGAGTACCATCCTGCCTTTGATTCATGAAGAATCAAGGCGATATTTGATTCTGGAGATGACTCCACAGAATTCTGCTCAAGAAATAAAGTTAACTGCATATATAGTCCCTGGCAGAATAGTAATGTTTTATGTTAAATACATGTCTATAACATGTATTTCCTGTCCCAAGAAAGACCATAATTTCTTGATTCTGATACCTGTTCTAGAACGGCTCATCATTCTTGCTGGATAAATATTTTAGTGGCTTAGATGGAGCCCTTTTTCAAGATTTACAATAAAGTTTGCAGACTCTGGGACGAACAAAATGGGATCCTTCCATTTTCCTTATATATGAACATTCTCACATAAAAGAGATGCATGAGGTTTGCAGTACCCCATCATCCTCCACCTTGGGCCGTGGCTGTGAACCACGCAGTGTCCAACTCTACAACTCAAAATAATGCTTCACAATAACTCTATGTTACTTTAGGGATTATTTTTAAAGTCACTGTCTTACCATTCTTTCAGAATACCAAAAAAGAAAAGCTTTTTCGTCATAAAGCACTTATTTTCTCAGAGATGAGTAATCAAATTAACATCTGTACTATGCATCACAGACTGGTGATGAGTCACTTAATGTGTGGCATTTTCTTTGGCACTGAGCAACAGCAGTTATTTAAGAGTAAGAAATTAATTGCAGCATTGTTACATGATGATGTTATAATTGATGGTAATAATTTGCTTTGTTTTATAAGCTACATATAGCCTGTGCCAGCTTTTTTGTGAAATTACTAATGACTTACGCAACTGATTTTGGTTACCTTTGTTCAATTCTATAAGTGAACTCATCATGTATTGCTCCTTTAAGCGCTGAAAGTAAAGGATGTTGTAGTAAACAAGGTCTTTGCTTTGCTGTTCAGACACATGAGAGCAATATTCAAAAAAAACAAGTTGACTGAACATGAAAGCAAAAATCTGGTTGAAACATACCACAGCACTTGTAATGTATCACCACCATTTCAGATGCTTTAAAAAGAGTTTTTAATTCATCAGTCCTAGACTATAACAATGTAAAAATGTAGAGCATTGTCTGGCAATACTTATTGTTATTTGCTATAGGCTCTTCTAGTTTTGAAAGTTGGAGTTCTGAAGTACTATTAATATTTGGTGGTTTTTAACAGAGATCTCAACATTTCTTAATAAGAGCAGAAAACTGAGCTTAGTGGAAACTGCTGTCAGTTGGTCAGGCACAACTGGGTCTGCAGCGTGTGCAGGATTCAACTTGTTGTCTGAATCCTCCTGCACTGAATAGAAAGAGCTCAGCACCTTCAAAGGATTAATCAGTCCTGACAGCCAGAGCTGGGTCTCTTAGGACAGGGCAAATCACTCTGTGGAGATGCATTTTCCTTGACAACAGAGCACAGACAAACAGCACGCAGAGGAGCTGAGAATCAAGGACTCCCTTTCAGATACCGAGATGAATTCTGTCCTTTGAAGGTGTGTTTTTTAAGGTTTCAAAATCTGTTTTGGGCAGGTGGACAGATGAACTCCAGCAAGGTCAAGCATTAATTACTAATTTGAGCCTATACCTGCACAGTTAAGTCTTATTTCTAGAATACAGTATTCCAAAGTACAAGCCCAGATGCAAATCAGTGATGCTGAATGGCTGCAGATTTCCAGGGAAGGGCAGCAGCTGATGGAGTTCCTCGAGTGTCCATTCACCCATGCAAGTGCTGCCTGTATAAATGAGGGCTCTTCCACAAGCTCTCAGCACTGGGGGATGTAACATCTTCATCTCTCAGCAGTGAGAGGGGGAATGCTGTAAACAAGCCAGGTGACTTTCCTGGGAGAGTGTCTTTGTGATGTCACGGGTGCTTTCAAGGCTTGATGCTAATTACTATTCATGCCTGCCTTAGATAATGCTGTCAATGGAGATGGGATAAAGAAAAATAACTGCCTAGGTTCACTAGTCAAATTTAGCTGATGCAGGTAAGAATAGCAATGAATATTTGCTGGCTTAGGCTTTAGGAACCAGGGAAAAATCATTGCAGGACTACACTGTGTGATTGCCAATTACAGACTGAGCTGCCAGGGCTGGCCCTGTTACTGCTGGTCTCAGCTGTGTTGGACAAACTCTTTGTGGGCTTTCCAGAAACCTCTGTTTCACCGGGGAAACAATTCCCAAGTTACCCAAGAAGGGTGATTGTGCTGGTTTTGCATTAATTGAGTTTTGGTGAGGAGGGAATGAACCCAGGCACGGAAGTGATGTTCTAAGAGAAGCTGTTAAGAGCTTTCTCCGTGCCTGGCAAAAACCAATTGCTGGCTGGCTCTGAGAATAGGCATGCTGATAAGCCAAATAAAGAGTAAAACACGCCCCAGTAAGATGCACATTTTAAAATGAACAAAGCCCAGGAACTTTTTTTTTCTTCTGCCCTGAGTACAGGTGAAATAAATAGGGCAGGAGATCTTTCTCCTTTTTAATGCCTTTATTAAAAATCAGCTTGGGTGGGGAGAATCGACGGGTCATGCACACGCCACTGCTGCTCCCAGGAGTGGCACAGAAGGATAGGTAAACTGCAGCTGTGTCCGCTGGTCTACAGGTTGAGCTGGGGCTTCCACCCTCTCAAGAGCACCAGGAGATTCCTGTTTTTCAGTTTGACATTCAAGGTCCTCTTTCTAGCTGACATCCTCTTAGGTTAGGGTGAAAGGTAAAAAAGGATCTTAGCAGACACTGGATTCAGTTCCTCACCTCTAGACATCACTTAGATCTCTTAATTCTATGGTGGCTCATTGTTTTAGGGGTTTGTCCTGCTAGATTTGATGAGGTGTTTCCACATTTGCACACCAGCCCCGATGTCACTTCCTCCTCACAGTCCCGGGTGCCATTTTCCAGGAAGCAGCAGGGTGATACTTGACAAAGTGGGATTTCTAACCATCAGCAACCGGTAATTAAAGAAAAACTATTAACAGGTGATTACAACATGAAACTATTAACAACAAATAGTTAAAACTAACTTAGCAGCAATTGGTTTAACCTAACTCTAACGTTTTTTAAAAAAATGAACAACTTTTCTATTCATAACAGAGGTAACAGGCCAGCCCAGCCCCCTCCACGTGGCCAGGCCAGGCCAGGTGGGCTCTGTCACGGGGCCGGGCCCTTTCCCAGGGAGCCTGCTCCAATGTAGCTCTGGCTGAGCTGGGTCCCACTGCCCGCAGCGCGGCCAGGAAGGCCCGCAGTTTGGCTGCAATTCTGCCACTGCTGAGTTTTGCCAGAAACCGCTGGGCAAGGGGGAGGGGAAGTCATTGGCCCACGGGTGTGGCCTCTGAGTTCTAGCCTGGCTGCCGAGATTTTAGCTGCCCATCCCCTCCCCGCCCAGAGCAGCTGCTGTTGTTCTGGCCTGGGCCCTGTATTCTGGCCCAGCCCCTCCAGCGAAGACTAAAATACTCCACTTCAACTGCTCCAGCCTCCGCCCAGGCAAGATATTAACCTTTTTAGTGCACAGATGAAACCTACAAACAACAAATCTTTCTCTCAAGTGAAAGAAAAGGAAAGACTGAAGATGCAGAGAGACCAGCATGAGACATGAAGGTCAGTAAAGAAGAAGTCCCAGATGGGAGGGATTGAGAAGATGCCTCAGTCCTGGGCTGAAATCGTCTTGTCTATGGAGAAGATATAATTGGTATTAGACTCCTTTTCCCTGTAACTCATTGAAAAGCATGGGGGGATGAAGCATTCAAATTGTAGATATGAGCAAAGGCATCTATGCTAAAGCAAGCAGATGTTGAAGTAGCTGTGATCCCATGAGAGCCGCGATAGAGAAATATGAGTGGACCCTTTGCCCCTGAAATAAATGGGCAAGGAGACCTGCTCCTTTTTAACGCCTTTATTTATGAAATCAGCTCTGGGTGGGGGCCCAAGGGTTTGCACACACTGCCACTGCTCCCTTTGGTGACGTGGAGGAGGATGTAAATAGCTTTGCTAGGTAGCAGAGCTGGGGCTTCCATCCTCATGAGCGTGCCTAGGAAGACAACTCTTAAGTTCATTGTCCGAAGTCCTCATCCTGCTCCTGTTCTTGTAAGGTTATGGTGACAACCTGAAATCACACTGGTGGAATACAGCAAGAGTTCCCGAGTAGGACATGTCACTCAGTCCCTTACACTGCAAGTTGGCTCGTCTTTTTAGGGGGTTCTTCTCTGGAATTGTACGTTGTGTCTCAGTTTACATAAGACGCATGTGATGTCACCATCTCTATGGCTAAAGCCATTTTGGGAAACAGTGGAGGCAACACTTGACAGGAAAAAAAGCACAGGCAAGGGGCCACCAGGTAAGGTGACCAACAATATTGACAGTCAACAGAATCAACACATTCAACTGGGTAATCAACATTTAATACCCAAGAAACAGGCCAAACATCGATTTACTTAGTTATCCCATAAACTTGTTCATAACACCCTCATAGAAAGAAGAAGACCTCTGTTCCCAGGGATGAAAGTGATCTCAGAGACAGATAAAGAGAACCTTAGCTTTTGAACAGCTCATTTTTAACATACTGCCCCATAAGTTCACATGGCCCATAAAGGCAGCTGTGGGAAGGCTGCAAAAGATGGGAGGGACTTTATGATTGCAGATTTTTGGTGGGCTGCTATTAATGGAAATTAAAAGCCATGAGAGAACTGTTTTCTTGTGAAGAAGTCTCCATAGCAAGACAAGAGAGACTTCTATCCCTAAGTGAACTGAAGAAAGACTATTCCAGAAGTGATAAACAGACTGAATTGTTTCTGTATGTTGTCAGTGTGAAAGGGGGAAGGGGGGGAGAAGAAGTGTTCTGAAGGGTTTAGTCTGATTCTTATTATTCTATTAGTTCTCTTAATGAAGATTTTCTTTATACCCTTTAAAGTTTAAGCCTGCTTTGCTCTTGTCCTAATCCTGTCTCATAGCAGAAAATAAGTAAGTATATTCTAGTGGGTGCATAGCGTTCAGCCAGCACTAGACCCACCACATTCATCTATTACAGTAGATCACAATCAGAATTATTCCTGCTCCTCCTTTCCTCCATTCCCATCCATGTCTCTTCCCCCATTTTCACGGAGGTCTCCAAGCCATATTAGAAGCAAGACACTGCAGAGAGACAGGTGACAGGACAGCACCTCTCCTTCCTAGCACTGCAAGACTTAGATTGGTTCAGGCTTAAATTAAATCTAAGTCCAGACAAAGCAGAAGCCTTTAAACAGCCCCAATCCACCTTGAACCACCTGTAATGTTCTTTATGTTCTTTACACATCTGGAAAGCCTACCTGATGTCCACACTAAGGAAGTAGTTTATTTTAGGGACCTTTATTGCCTAGTTTTGCAAGTGGGCAGGCACTCAGAGCAAGTTGAAGAGAACTGGAGTAGTAATGTGGGATGAAAAACAGCTTAGAAGTAGCAGATTGCTTCAGAATGTGCTGTGGACTGAATGATACCAAGAAGCTTGTAATTTCCAGGCTTTAGCTTACAACTAGATGTTAAAGGCTGTCAAAAGATATCTCTACAATAATTTCATTACTTTTTAGCCCCCAATTATCACTTTAGTAGCCAGAATAATTGAAGTAATGTTTAAATAGTTCAAGTTTAAGGGCTTTAAAACTGCATATCAGTTTTATCAATATGTTTGGCACTGGTAATATGGAAAGGTAGGCAGGCTTTGGAATGCTTGAATAAATAAATTGAGTATTTATTTGTCCCTATGATATGGACTCGAGTGAGTTTAATTCTCTGTTCTTTGCAGGAGCATCCTACTGTATTATAATGATTAAAAGAAAATCTTGGCTTAGGCAAAGTCTCTAACTAAGACACCAATCATTTGTGTCTGCTGCCTAATGCCTCTGTGCAAAACAGGTTTTAATGCTTCAGAGTCTGTATCTATAATGAAAAAGCCCATTTTCCATTTAATCAGCAGAATTGGCCTGAGTGCCATAGCTCAGGTACTGTCTGCCTTGTTAAAATGAAAAGGTAGCAACTTCCAAAAGGTTTATGGTAAAAATGGGACCCTTTAACTTTACCACGTGGCAAAGTCATAAAAAAAATCTATGGTCTTTTTTGTTTTCCTAAGCATAAAATTGAAAAATGTGCTGCAGGAGACCTCCAGTCACTTCGCAGCTTTGCATTGTGGCAGCCTTATCACTGCCAGGGCAGAAAGTCCAGGAGCTTAATTATTTGGGGTTATGCACTTTTCACAAACTCAGTGGCTGGAGACTTTCAAACGAGACCATAGTCCACAACACATTAAAAAAAAAAAAATCAAATTTCTTCTTTGCCAACCTTCCAAAAACCCATGGACCAATTATAAACAGGCAATTATTTAATTTGCTACAGAAGAATTAAAGTGAAAGTGAGAACAGGATCTGAATAAATGGATAAGTATTGCTGTACACACAGTTTGGAACAGAGATTTACCGCTGCTAAAAGATGCTGAGAAAACCAACACAAAAATACAAGAAAATGAAGATAAAAGGGAGAAACTGGAAGTTCTGAAACACCAGTCTCCTTTTGCTACTGCCATTTCTTTAACTGCAAGCATGTTTTGTGTGAGTAGGGGAGTCCTAGTGATAGTAAAGGATTACTTATAGGGAAATTGGTGTTGTAAATACAACTTGGGATATTTTTAGAACCAGGTCTGTCACATAGACAGCCTATGAAAACCAGACAGCCAGCTGGGATAGTTTAATCCAGCCTGTACCAGAATCAGAGTACTCTGAATTGTCAAATCACAAACAGTGGCTCTGTTACTGAGACTCTGTTCTGTACACCCCAGATTGGCCTGTGAAGTTCTAAACAACCTCCACAAAACACCCCATGGTGGTGTCATTTATAGAGGAAAAGCTGGAAATCAGATTCTACTAGCGCATCACCATCCTCTTCCTCAGGGAGGAGGATTAAATCAGATAGTGATGCCATTGAGGAGGGAGGACAGGAATCACCTGCTTCTTCCTAACCCCACTCCTCCAGGTGCTCACAGAGACAGCTGTGAGCAGTCCCTACTACACCAGCATTGCTGCCAACAGTTTGAAGAAGGAAGTTCACAATTTTGATTTTTCAGTTTTCACAGGCCACTGGTATTACATTTTGGAGCCTCTCTTGGAAGTGGAGCAGGTAATTTTTAAGTATTTCAGCCAGAAGATAAGTTTACAATATTCCAATGCTTATTAATGTTGAAAAATCAGCCTCTGGAAGAAGTATCAGCTGAGGAACATGTGTCTAAAGGAAGGGAGACTTAGTAAAATCTCTATAACCTTCAGATTAATGTTGAGCTTCAAAGGAGAAAGTCAGTAGATAAGTTAAATTGCTATAGCAAAGAATATAAATCAGGGAGAGGTGGTAGTATTGTTATCACTAAAGTATGGGGAGACTGCTCACATGAGTAATTCAAAATCACTGGGACATGAATATGTGTTTCAGTTGTAAGAATGCACCTCTGTCCTCACTAAAGATTACAGATGGCTTCACCCAAAATTTTATACAATATCAATAAAAAGCAGGGTTGAAGTCCAAAAAGATACCTATTCTACAGAATATTCAGAATATTGAAGGAACCCACAAGGATCATCAAATGCAACCCTTAAGTGAATGGCCTGTACAGGGTTATTGTGGTTTTCTAAACCAAATTCAATTTTATGTTTTAAGTTAAATGGGTTTTTATTGCTTTTTAATATAACAAAATGCATCTGGTGTTTCTTACTAAGAAAGCCAAAGATTACTTTCCAAAAACAGGAAACTGAAATTTTTGTGGTGTATTTTACATGAAAAGACAGTAAGTGATTAAAATACATCTTAATCCTTACTGGCCTTTGAAAGCAGTTTCATGTTTAACTTTGTTGGAGTAGTTGACTTTTAACTTACGTTCCTGTAATTTTTTGTCTAGACAGCTGCATCTGACAGCTGACAGATACAGCTACATCTTCAAGTTACGTGAAACACACTTGTTAAATAAAAAATCCCAAACCTCAATAGCCAGGAGAAGTTCTATAATTAATTGAAGGTGTATCAACTATAAATAATTGATCATAAATATATAAATAGTAGAAATACAACTCATTTTTATAGGAATGGCCACATTGCCAGGCAGTACCAGGGTACTCTCACAGTCACAGGTTTACGTTTAGTGTCACTGTAGCCATGCTGCCATTTTTAAAGGAAAATTAGATTTTAGAAACAGACTGTTTTATCTGTCCCTTAGGAAAAACCCTTAATTACACAAATCAAGTTATATGATGACTAAATTTTCTAACAATAATAAAGAATTTTACTTTGTGTATAATCAGCTTTTCCTATAACAAATAGTATTCCTGTTATTTTTTCACCTTTCCAAAACTTGATTAGCAGTGGAAATACAAATAAATGTTTTGATTTTTTTTTTCCAAGGGAAGAAGTTACAGTGCATACTACAGGCCTAAGTGTGCATTTTATGATAGTTCAGGCAAAACAGGAAAAGTCAGATGGTTTTGTTCGTAGCAAGTTGTAAAACGGTGTTTCTTTTGGTGCGTAAATCCCAAGAACCCACTTATTGCCCCAACAGGAATTGTGAATAGACCTGATGCAGCTGTAGCTCTTCATGGATACAAACTAAGAAAAAGATCAAGGGGCAGAATGACGTATGTATGTCTTTTAGCAGAAAGACTGACAATAACATATAATTGAAAGGGACAGTCATGTAATTTTATAATCCCAACAATCATTAGAAACCATTTGGAGATTGAATGATGTTCAGAGCAAGTGTTTAATCCCTTCTAAAATATGAGACTGAATTTTAGGTATCCAAGTAGGATTTTAATCTTTGCTTTAGGCTTCCATTTTCTCAGATTGCTGAGGTATTTGCATGGTCACTGGAGGTGAAAAGTTATAGTTCACATCAAATGAAGAACCTTTACAACAGTCTTTTAGTACATCATCATTCTGATTATTTAGTTATGCTAAAATTGCACTAAGCCTTTTTGGAATAATTGAATACATTAATTTCAGACAGCAAAACAATACAGAAGCCACCTAATTTCTGTAGATCATTAGCTGATTTCTAGACGGCATCTTTATTTCAAAATTTTGTGTATTTTAATCTTTAAATTGCATCTTTAAATATTTCAAAATTTTGTATATGGTATTTAAGGGAGTTTCCCCTCAAGAACTGAATGCCAGGCTGTTGAATTTGGGTATCAGCTGCTACTACATTGATATTCTCTTTGTCATTTCCGCTGACATGCAGCAGGACATTCACTCCCTAGTGAATTCTAGTTCTAGCAAGAACCAGAAATGTTTCTCTCTTTGCTCACTGAAGCCTGAAAACATCCACATTTGCTAGATTTCTTCATGTTTTACTAAAGCACATGATTATTCCTGGATTCTACATAGCAAATTCCAGGTGTTTGTTATAAGGAGCTCCATTTCTGAGGGCCAGCATTTTTTATTTCTGACTTTTACTTTCTGAGGATTTTGGGATACAAGCCCTATAGATACTGTCTGCTTTATACTGAATTTCAAGAAACTCTACAGGCAGATTTTTAGAGTGGTTGTATTCCGTTATCTACACATATGTGGGCATTTCTTGCCAGAAAACTTTGCTTTGTTGGAAACTACTTTTCTGAATCTTATGAACTCTCCATCCATTAGAAGAATTTCAGAAACCATCCACACAAATGCCAAGCTTTGTTATGACAATGTCAGTTCATTAATGTAGCATGTGACACAGCAAAATATCTGCATGGAATAATAAATATTGAATTTCTTAGATAGCAAGTGAAGCAAATTCCTTTAGTAATAAATATATTTTTGCACATGTTTACTTTTTGGTTACCAACTGTTCTCCTTTTTGGGTGGAGGGAGAAGTGGAAGAGAGTGTCAATGTACTGAGAGCACTGTCTGTCACTGACTGTAATCTAAATCCCTCTGGTGCCTCAATTTTAAAATCCAGCATCATAAAGCAATAAGGTGGAGTTTTTCTGCTTAGAGTAGCAGCTGTAGGATTTGGTTTTTTAAACCAGTGGAACATGAAAACATTCAGCGCTCTAAACCTCCAGTTTCACTTTTGGAGTATTCACTTTACCTCATTCCAAATTATTATAATTTGCTTGGGGTGACTTCACTTGCTACATGGTGACTCTTCTTTAATTAAAGAGCAATTTACCTCTGCAGGCAAAAAACTATGTTCATTTTGAAATGGGTTTTATGTTACTTGGTCATCAGTTTTCCTTTACATCTTTTGTAAATTTTAACTTTTTCCCCAAATATATCTAAGGTATTGTTTTAAAGAAAGGAGCAATCCTACTAACAACCTGTACAAAAGCCCTTGCAGATACTATGGGCAACCACAAAAGAAAATAAGAAGCAATGAAAAGCATTTTATTGTTATAATTAGCAAAACAATAAAAAATCAGCAAGCAGTTACCGTAAACAATAACTTGGGCAAAACTCCTATGGAGACTGGTCTCGAGTAAAAATATGATTTGGTATTTCTGTACTAAGTGTGGACTGCAAAAATCCCTGTTAGCCCCATGTGTCTTCACTGATAGCACCCCCGAGATGGATGCAGGATGCTGGGTATCAGATAATAAATAGGAGAGTCCAGGGTTAATGACAGATAAGCCACAACACTGTGGATCCAGTGAAGTTCCTGAGCTTGTTTGATGCTGAACACTCACACCCCACACAAGTTTGTCTCAGTAAAATCTTAAGTGGGATCAAACTAAAATAATTCTGAGAGCAAGCTCAGGCCTTGCATCCAGACAGTGGGGCGTCAAATTGAAAACTTATCTTTAGTAATTTTTATTTTACTCTAAAAATGGAAGAGCTTAAGAGAATTAATCTGACCCTAATTCCAAAGAGTCTGAACTTGCAGCACAGTCTCTTGTGGGAGATGGGAATTCCTGGCTCATTCCTGTACCCAGGACAGGCATAGGAGGCAGACACAGCAAGTTTTCTTCATCCCAAATAGATGTGCTGGTCATTGTCCCTTGGGACCCGAATGGGGAGTGGGAGCACCATATCCATCTAGGACTGAATGAGTCCAGGAGGTGTTCCAGCTCCTACTTTTCTGTCCTCTCCAGGAATAATCCCTGTTTCCTAATACACAGCTCCCTGACTTTCAGATTATTTCTGCAGCTTCGGCAACTCTTTTGGTAGGTCTTTGTCCCTTACTTTATGTTTAACAGTTTCTTATGACACATTTTAATATCTTGGCAAAAAGCCAACTAAGTCGTCATTTCTAGCTGCCTTTTTATTACATTTTTAGGGATTGCTGGGAGTGGCAGAGTTGGAATTTTCATTTAGAATACTGACTTGACTTTCCTCCATCACTGTAGACCTTTCCTAGCATGCACTGCCTCCCAGAAAGTGAAAATACTTTAAATTTGAGGTATTTCATTTTAGCCATCTCTGTAATTTCCATAAAGACTGAGAAGGAAATACTTCTGAATTTTGTTTTCTTTAGACAAAATTGTGATAGATAATGGATTGGGATGTTTTACAAACAATAAAGGGAAGGAAAATTCAGTTTTGTTATCATTTCAGAAGGATGTCTTTCTAAAATTATTTAAATTAGAACAGTTTCTCAGGCATAGCTACTTTTAAAACAGCGTGCAAGTGGTAGCAGCCACAATGGCATCAGTGATAACACTCTGAAGAATTAAAATTGACAAGGTTAAACCACATTTATTCCAAGTCAGTTTTCTTTCCATTTATCTTTTATTATCTCATGTTTATCTGTCTGCATTATTCTTTGTATAAACTAATTGGATGTTACAGCATACACCTGCCAAGATTTGGTGGTTTAAAATTCAGTAGGAATTAATTAACTATGTTCAGGTGCTTTTCAGTGCTTTGGTTGGGGTTTTTAATGTAGCTACCATGAAAACATTTTGTCACTGATGATTTGCTATAGGCACAACTTGCCATATGCAAGTTATTACTCTGAAAGTTCTATCAAAGGCAAAGAGAATTCTGGATTTTAGCTAGAAAAGGCAAGTCCATTACTGCCCATGTCCTTCCATCATCTTGAACTTCATTTACTTTTTCTTATCTAAGTATGAACATGCCACTACTGTACTACTCTGGTAATAACAGAACCAGCTGGCAACACAGCCTTCATCTGCTTAACCTTCAGTGTGGGACTGGCCAGAAGCAGCTGTCACATTCTCTCAAATGCAAAATTCTTATGAATAATGAAAATAGATTTTTTAAAATTTCTTTTCCAAGACATGTTCAATGTGAACAGTATATATTTGGTGTATTTTGTTACATGAATCTTTGCTCTTCTCCACTTCAGCCATTTATTTCCCATTTCCTCTGACAATCAAAGCACAAAGTGATCAAGGCCTGAGCTATCAGTCCCATACAGCACCTCCAGCCTAGCCTGATGCATTGAAATCCCTGTTCACAGCACAGCATGGGGGGATGGTCCCATCACTTCCCATGCTGACACAAGAATTAATCTGACAGCATCCATGGCTACAGAAGCTCAGCCACGCAGTTCTCATTACCTGCTGCTCTTTTGCCCCCCTGAAGAATGAAGTATCCTGGTGAGATTGTGCAGACCCAACTTTTTCTTCCTGCTCCAATCCACCAAACTCTCAGTGCAGCACTTGCACTGCACTAAAATTCATTACACAATGCATTAGAAGAGCATGGCTTTCAAACTGGTGTTCTGCTAAGATTCTCCAGAAGAAGCAAACTTCTACCCTCTTTTTTATTTTATTTTCTGGGAGAACAGAAAAGCTTATGGTAATGTGCCTGAATGATAAATTAGCATACTTGCCTGAAATAAGGAATTCTGATTCAGAGAAGGATAAAAGACTTCTTAGTACTACTAACTGTACCACTGTCAAGTGCTTTAGAAGACAGATTAGTGTTCATTGCTTGCTCTCTTCACATTAAAAGAACAGGTAAGGATCAATAAAATATCATAAAAATATGCTACCAATAAAAACATCATTAAAAATACATAAAGCATTTGCAGACAAATCCACCATGGGCAGAACATGAAGCCCTCCTTACCACACACTCCTTCAGCATGATGTGCCTGTATTTCAAAGACAAAAACTAATAATCAAAGGGCCAGGCAGATCTCTCATCCCAGTTCTGAGTACCGTGGTTTTGGAGCTCATGGGCCATTCTGAAGAGTATTGTGGCACTCACCTGTGGAGCCAATTTTACTCAAATCACAAATTACTACTCTAAGGCTGCTTCAATTATTTTAAATTTTGGCACATTTTGTTCCATTTTTTCTTTCAGAGCAGTGGAGGCAGTGAGATATTTCCAGTGAGGTGGCTCATAGACAAGCCTGGGAGGGTGGTGCTGCTGTGGTTTCAGCAGTACAATCTAGCCCTGACCCTTCCTGATTTGGGCGCAATTAGTGCCATGAAAGAGGCATCAGGCAGAAATATTTCCATCTGCACCCAAGGCTGCAAATCACAGCCTAACCCCAGGAATTCTAGTGTAAGTCAGAGTACTCTATGGGAGCCTTAAAGCTGTCATGCTCTTGGTACCCAGGCTGTCCCTTTGAGAGTGTGTCTGTACCCACAAACATAATTTTATTCACACTCAGCCAGCCCTTCTTTGGGGAGAGGCATCACAGGAAAACCAGCCAGTTCCTGAAGGCATCTGATCTGCATGCTTTTGTATTAATCACAAGAAAAAATTTGCAGGAAATCAGGGAAATTTCTGGTAGTCTCTGCTTGTCTTTCAGAAAAAAATCTCTTTTTAATCAAGTTCCCTCCACAAGGTACTTTGGTTTTGACACATAAGCATTTTCCAGCAAAACTCTGTTTCAGCAAAAAAAACCCCAACGAGTTCTGCTTATGATTAGTGCAAACCCTTATTCTGTGTGAAGCCCAAGGGTGTGTTCAGTTAAGAGGATTTTCACTGTTTGATTTATGGCTTAGAGCCTCCCCATGTACTGTTCCTAAGTCACAAAAGGCACAATAGAGGAACTGTTCTTCCTCCTGATTGGTAGAGCCATTTCCTGGCGCAGTTAATTAGAAATAAAAAAGAATCACCCTTATTCTTCCAGATTCTAATGAATGTCAGTCTATTCTATTCTCATAGGATTTCTTCCAGAAATCCAGGAAAATGATGAAAGGAAAAATGGCAGGGCAGAAAAATCCCCCAAAACAAAAGCAACAACAACAACAAACAGTTCCAAAAGCCTTTTACCCATGGTCAATTTGAAAATACCTCACTATTTTTTAGATATAGTTGGTATTGAAGATGAATGCTTCAAAGAAAGTTGGAAATATTTTGTTAGAATTTTGAGCTGTCAGGCAGCATATTCAGGGTTTATTCCCACTAATCTTCATTAAAAACCCCTGGAAATAAGTGAAACCATGGGGACGATGACAGATGTAATTTGGGATGTGTGTTGTAACTGTTACAAGCACATAAACTATGGTGGTCACAATACAAGAAAAAATAGGATGCAATCTCTAGGATTCAAAAGACTTAAATTCACCTAAATTTAAAATGCAAACTCCATTGTGAGCTTTTACATGATCTTTGTTTTTTCTTACGTTATGTATACAAGGTATTACCAAATAATAAAGTGTCCAGAAATTGCTAATACTGTAGAAATTACCAAAAGATTAGGGTGAAAAGAGAATTTTTAAGACATAGACTTATTTCCTAACAAAGAATATCACATCAGTTTTTTGATGTCATCCATCTTTCAAATGATCTTTTAAACTCAGTATTTTGGTTGTGATCACCAAACAATCTTTGGGCAGCTTGAAGTAGATCAATTTTATCTGTGTACTGCTAGATACTATTCCTTATTTTGTGCTTATTTTTTCCTTATAAGTGGCAACTTATGACTAAAAGTGAATTCCTATTATTAAATCTGAAGATGTACATAGTTTAAAATAAAATAATATAAAAAAGGAGAATTCTAGAAAACCAACAGAATTACTGAGCTGTATCGTCCTATATCAGCTGAAAATCTGTCCTTTAATGTTTATGAAGAGGAAAATAAAAGTGCAGTGAGGAGCTGGAAGAGACCATCTGTCTCCTTTTAGTTTGTTGTTTTGCTTCAAGCTGGGCCTGAACCAAAATCCTAATTCAGAGATGTCCAGTGCTGGAAGCTGTCCCCTTGGAAATTTGGAACTGCTGATGGCTGCTCACAGCAGACACTAATTTCAGCCCTTGGAATGCTATTAGCACGTTTCCCCATTAACTACCAATTACCTCACAGGGTAATTCTTGTGCTGAGTTTACAAATGATAGAGGGTGAGTCAACTGCAGTCAGGACAACAGGCATGACAGGGTGAAGACACGAGAGCTCATGGTGTTTGCAAAGACGCAGAAATTTTGGCCAACTGATTTCTCAAAATTCATTCTGTTATTATTCTGTTCCATTTATATGAACAGAATAATAATGGGCCCCTTAAGAGGCAGAACTTGCACTGTTGCTGCTCAAGTCAAAGTTCATCATCCTAAGACAGTGCACTGTGCAAGCTGCAACATCCAACTGCATCAAAGAACAGTCATGAACCTCCTGTCATATATACACACTATTGTGCCAGCCAGAAAGCCTTTTATCATCCATACCTGAACCTGCCTCCCACCAGCTCCTTTTTAAATTTCCAAACTTGTAAATACAGAAAAAGAGGTTGATAAAAAAGATGCCAGATAGAGAAGACTGTAGTATAATAAATACACCAAGCTAAGTAGATCCCAAAGTACTTCTGGATTGCAGGGCCATAAGTATTTGACAATATTAAAAATCGATGAAGCAGGGAAAAATAATTTACAAGATGTGTCTTTGAAGTTCATGGAACTTCAAAGATGGGGTGAATACCTCTTAAAAAGTCTCTAATGTATAGTAATTTTTCTTTGGATGTATAGCCTCAGATTTATTGAACCATTTAATTATTCTGACAGTCTTCACACTTGGATTCTAATCAGAAGACCTGTAATTGAACAGCTGTTTATCAAACTGGCTATTAATGAAGCAAATAAAGCTATCCTTAGCATGCACACATTTCATCTGTACATCTTTTTTACACCATCTCTCTGTGGAGAAGTGGAGCTGGACCAGTTTCTGATGAGCAAACTGCACTATGATAATAACAGCATGCTTCCCATGTAATTTGAATTCATTTTGGAAATCTTATTTACAGCAGTGACACTGTAAATAAGTGTCAAAAAGAGCTCCATATGGCTGGGTGAACACCTCCAGCCACAGACAGTAAAACTATTGCCAGTAACTTGAGAAAAAAACAGCACAGCCTTTGTAATCTGAAATCTGTAACCTACTGTGATGCATCAACCTTCAGGTTTTTGGGCCAAATTTTCTCAAATGATCAGCATAGTGCGAACTAAAAACCTTATGTGTGTGTGCATACATATATAAATGTGAGATAAAACCAGCAACAGGTGAATGCTGAGCTGGCTTGAATGAATAATCCACTATTTAATAGTTGGTTAGGTGAAAATATTTTTTTATGTTTATTAAGAAGCTGTCTTTGGTGTTTTCTTTCATGAAAAATTTTCCTCCTCCTACTCCTCCTCTTCCTCCTCCTCCTCCTGATCGTCCTGTTCTGAATCAATGTGAGCTGCTGCTGCTTTAGATAGGTTGCACTGAATTCTTTTTCCCTTTATTGCTGCTGGCAGTTTTACCCTCGTCCCCATGTGTTATTAGCAGTAGAGGAACCAGAAGGAAATGGGATTTTGGGGAATTGGCAGAACCCAAGCTGCTGGTTCCCCTGCCTGCAGAGGAGTTTGCCATGGCAGCACATCTTCATTCCTGCTTTTCTTTGCTCTGGTGTCTTGTCTGGACTGAGATTAGAGCTTGTTTTCATAATACAGATAGACCTGCATGGTCAAAAGTACTTTGTTGAGAGACAGCTCCTCGAAGGTACAAGCAGATCTTGCAAAAGTCACTGGCAATTGAGCTTTTCCACAGCATCCCTCACAGAACATTTTCTCATCTAACTACAACAGTGACTTGTATCCAGCCTCAGCCACAGGGACTGTATGGTTTTATCTGGGTCTTTTCAAGTAGTAGCAATTACCTTGTCCAATTAGATCTACTTTTATTATTAAATTTACTTACCAGGCCTTTGGTTGGCCAATAATAGTGTAAATATGATAAGAGTATAAAACTGCACAGATCTGTGAGCAAACTACTCCAATCATCTCAGCCTGCAGAATAATTTGTGCCTGTCCCACCCATGAGATTCCCGATACCAGGATTTGTGACAGTTGCCAGATGCCCATCTCTAAGATGTTCCTCTATTACTTACTGAAATTTGAGTACTTCACTTGTAAAGTATGGTATAAACATGAAAGATGCTAAAAAATATGTTCTGTTCTAGTGTTCCTTACTTAAAAATTAGAAGATCCAGAAAATATAGTAAGAACATCAAATCATTTATCAAGGGTATAAATATAGTACTTTCTACTCCCTGCTCAGAATATGAGCAGATTAAGCCTGTGCCTGTTCTCCCAGCTATCTTCTGAGTTAAAGGCGATTCTTCTGTTTTTTAATTTTTTTCCTAAAACAATGCATGTATTTTGTGGTGCTTTGAATAACACAGAATAAACTTAGCTAAAAAATTACAGAATGAACAAGTTTAATGCTCCAGAGTTGGGAAGTGGGAGCAGAAAAGCTGGTTGTGCCTCTCTTAGTTTGCTTGCCCTGACAGTCTTTTTGTGCCTCCCTCTTTGCTGTCTTACCTGATCTGCCACAAAGAGAGGTCAAACAAGGTGAATCAAACAAATTGAAGTAATTCAGATGGTCGGGGGTTTTCTCAGCCACAACATCAATTCTGCTGAATTGCAGCATCACTGTACATTTAGATTGTACATTAATGCTGCCCTCATTGTACGATAAAGTAAAATACTTTAACACAGTTAATGCAACATTTGGTATACTTTTTTTATTTCTAAAATTAGTTGATTCTAATTATGCTACAACAGAGCTAAAATTCAGAATGCAAAGACACAATTTAGCTGTTCAAAGAAAAGGTGAGATACTGCAACCTGCCAGAGCACTTGAATTGATTCTTCTCTGCTTCCAGAAGCACTTGCAATAGCCACCTGTGACATCCTCAGAGTGATGCAGGTGGTGGAGCAGCATCACTGCCCTTTCCTACTGTGACAACCCCGAGAAAAACAGAGGCCTGGTCTCAGACTGGTATTTACAAACCCCTGAACCCCAGTGAGATAGGAAACCAGGGTGTATTTAAGGACCATTTTGCCTCCCTAGGAGATGCACAGTGGGGGATGGAACAGCTGGATGGCAGTGGTAATGCTGGAAGAATAATATATTTTAAGTGACAGAAAGAAATGGATCAGAAAAGGTCAGAGGAGAGGTTTGGTGTTTATAAAAATGGGAATATTTAGGTTTGAACATGCACAAGGAAAACGCCACAGCTTGCGTGGCACATGCAGCATCAAAAGAAAGGCTGGAAAAGAGCAAGGCTCAAAGGGAATCCAGCTCTGCTGGGCACAGCCAGCCATGGGCATGGCTTTGATTTCATCTTGTCATCTGCTGACACTGACAGAGCTGACAGGGGTGACGGGAGCAAAATTTCAGTCCATTAAATGAAGGTGGAAAGCCTCACTTGTGTGCAGAAATATAGACTGACTTGATAAAACAGCTGAGTTTAATTGGAATTACAGGGGGAAAGTAGACAAACTGAAGTTTGGACTGGAGCACCAGAGCCAACAGCAACTTTATATAATGTGGTTGAGAGATGTAATGCCCTGAAGTACTAACAAATGCATTTGTACATCTCATCTTGATAGTCTTAGAGATTTTTTTCAGGGAATGTCCTAAAAATCTCAACCTTGATGTTCAAACTCACAATTGTTTTCAGCAAACCTATTTCCCTGGTGAGTTGCCCTCTTTTCTTCTGCAGCAAATTTCTTCTACTTGACTCCCAGTCCTGCACAAAGTGATTTACTAGACAGATTGCATTTTTTTCCCCTTCTGGAAAGTGTTGGTTTCTGAGCAAGATCAAATAACCTTCTGCACTTCAGTATTGACTAATTTTAATTATTAAAACCTTTCTCCCAGGAAAAACTCTTCATGCTATTTGCTGAGAAACCAGCAATTTTTAATAGGATTCAGGGACTTCTTGAGGAGATCAGGGAACTCTGGAGACAGAATTCTGAATTTATACTGGGCTCACACTTCTACCGCATTTTTTTTAAAGTAGGAAGAACTAGATTTTTGTCTTTGCCTTCTATGTGTCTCCCTTTAAACTTGAGATAATGGGTTTTGCAAAGCCTAGAGAAAAGGGGCACATAATTTGTTATGCAGTAAAACTAAATTGTATATATTTTAATGGTTTATACAGCTAAACACTTACTTTGCATGTATATTAAGCTTACTAAAATCAGAAATAATCTTTTATTATTAATCCTTTCAGTGGTATGCCATCCCCCATTGACAGTTTCATATGGAATCCTTTCCTCACAACAGCGTGGCAAATTGATATTGTTAAAGTGTCACAAAAAGAAAATAACAGCTACATTCCTATCATGTTTTCACATCATTGACAAATTATCAGATGTTTTAGCAAGGTAATAGGATAATTACATTGTTTTTACATAACTCAAAAGCTAAAGACAGCACTACCTGCATTTAAATTGCCTACAGACACCACAAACCAGCCTATCTCACCTCAACTACAAACTGTTTACTGCAGGATAATGAAATTAAATACATGCTTAATGATTTAAGATTGACAAAGTAATAAAAGTTATAGAGAGAGTCAAGATTATCTTCAATTAGGTGTTTACTTTTGTTGAAGAATTCTTAGCATTACAGTTCAAAGAGCTGGATTTTTATCTCCAGTAATTTTCAGCTCCATTTCATCTGTGCACTAAGAGAAAGGGTTGTTGTTTTGTTTTTTTAATTCGCTGTGCAAAAGCCATACCAGAGGATATGGTACATAACAAAGAAATTAAATAAAGGCAGAGGTGTCAGGCACAGCACTCGGGCTAACTGGAGAAAATACATCTGGGAGAACTGGTGAATAGTAATTGCATGGGGGAAAGACTAAGAGAAACCCACAGGAGACATTGATTGTATAAAGCCATCATTTCTTGTACACTCTGTAAAAAAGAACAACACATTTCTATCACGGTGCATAGTCAAATATTGGCATGATTTTATGGGATTGGCATAAATTCAAAGGGAACCAGAGTATTTACCACAGTGCACACTGGGAGCACCCAAACTGTGGACAGCAGCAGTGTCATCCACTCTTTGAACCATTCAACCTCCCCAGGGTGTACTGGCAGGGGGAGTGGCTACTGTCAGGGTGGGAGAGGGGCAGGCACAACTACTGCTCTCTGCCTGCCCTCCTCACTGACCACAGTGTTATTCAGGCTGGAAAAGACCCCTGAGCCCAACTTTTGACTGCTCACCACCTTGAGGTGCTGTCTTAAAAGACACAGTGCTCCATGAAGAGATGGAAGCAGGTTGTACCTTTCACACCCCACTCAGACATTATTCTCCCGTGGAAGCCACAACATCCCCGCTCAGTTGGTATTTCAGGAGTCTGTAGCTCTCCCAGTGGGAGCTGGTAGCAGCAAGAAGTGAATAGTGGGTATTGTTTGCATGGCAGTCAGGAACATTCTTAAGGCCAGGCCCTTTGCCAACCAGAGTAAAGAGCTGCTTTCACAGCCCGACTGAGATCTGGCTTTCTGACAGTAGATAAAGTTTACTACATGGACAAAACAAATTTCAAAGACTTCTATTTAAATCGCTGCTTAAACTCATCTTTTCTACTTGCAGAAAGTCCAACAAACAGAAGATTGGTTCTTCAAGGACTCAGCATGTTAGAGCATGGCATGTTCCCTGATCTTCTTTCATTAAGGCAAAATATCTCTTTGGCATTTCAGGTATTTCCATTCCAGTATTTTCAGAACTTCAGCATTTCACCTGCAAATGAATACAGACCATGTTGTCTAATAGGGGAAAAAAGCTCTGACTTCGTTGTCTGATGTAGAAAATCAGCTGATAAAAAATGCAAATGTGACTTTACTGCTGCCCCTTCCACCACCATCACATTAATGTTCTGCATTTGTTCAGCAGTGTTTACCAGCACCCTGCTTCTTTCACTAAAGCCTTCAGAGGAAGCTAAAGGGCTTACTTTAGAAAGATAACTGGCTTTGTTCTGGCTCCAGAGTGTCCCTTTTCTTCCCTACTGAGTTTAACAACATTTAACTCATTCAGAAAGAAGATATTTTTGTATTTGTCTGCCTTAAGCTGTACTATCTCACAATCTTAGATAATCCCTGTCCCCTTGTATTTTTTTTCCTTGCTTGCTATTTCTCAACTTCATATTTGCCTATTAAATTACAAACATGAGACTGGCTTTTTTGCAATTCATATGAACAGCAAAAGGTGCTTGCACTCGCACTTCCCTTAGGATACCCTTCCAGGATATTCTTAAACAAAAATGAAAAAAAAAACCCTACTTATCTTCTGCCTGCAGGGCAGATCTGAGCCAGCTTTGGCTGAATCTTTGTCTCTGCACCTCTGACAGGTGTCAGATTTCTCAGAATAATTTCTAAATTTTTACTCTAATTTCTCGTCTCACCTAACATAGCATTAATATCCTAAAGGACCTCTGAAAATTCAATAATAAAGCATAATTCCAGAAATGCTTTTGGCTATTTTGAATCAGGCTGGGCTTTCTCAAACTCTTCTGTATTTGAACTTTCAACTTACATACAAACAGTAACTTAACCAGCAATTATGTCCATTTCAGTTTTTTTGTCTTCTATCAGGCTTTAAAAGTTTTCCTGTTACCATAATTTGAGGTGCTGGAAACCAAGTGGAAATCCCACAGTCTTTTCCCAGAACTATTTGTATTCTGATCTTTTTTGTGCCTTTTATGTGTGATGTGTCACAAATTGTCATTGCCATGGATCAGTGACACAGATTGAACTCCATAACATAACATTCATTATTAAGATGCTTTCCCCAATACCAGTAATGTTATATCTGATGCCCTCACAATATTGATACTGGAGAAAAATGCAGCTATTCTCATGTTGGAGTTGACAAGCTGGGCCAAGATGGGAAGGAGATCTGCTCAAAGGCAGAGTAGGACTTGAACATAAGTTTTTAAGTTACAGGTAAGCAACTCAGTCACTAAAGTGGAAGGAGATTCTTGAGAGAAGACCATGAGAAAAAAAATCATAGTGTTTTTGGAAAAGACCTTTTAATTTAAACAAGTTCCACTTTTATCCTATTACTTGCCAAGGCCACCACTAAACCTCGTCTCCAAGTGCCACATCCACATGCCCTTGTGGGAGGGTAACTCCATCACTGCCCTGGGCAGCCTCTTCCAGGGCTTGACAGTCCTTTGTGGGGAGAAAGTTTTCCTGAAATCCAATGTAAATCTCCCCTGGCATAACTTGAGGTAATTTTCTGTCATCCTCTTGCTTGTTACCTGGGAGAAGAGACCAGCCCCCACCTGGCTACCATATCTTCTCCAATGGACAATACCAAACACTTCTTAAAATACATCCTCAGTTTTATTCTGTGCTTTCCTCATATAAACATATTGCTTGCATCTTAAGAATATAAAATCCCATGCTTCATTTCTGGCACAAAAAGAAAAATACCATTCTGAATTTACAATGCACTTCTGTGCTCAAGAGAGCAGGTCAAACTGATAATTGCCTTATTTCTGCTTCTGGTTTGAAACCCTAACATTTACTTGTTAGTTAACATTTACTTGTTAATTAAACTTAGTTTTTTCCTTACTAGATGATGAAATGAGGACAAAAGGGACAAGATCTAGATTTTCACTAGACCAAATTCTCTTAACCTTTTTTTACTCATCCTTTTATTCATCAGTCTGTGATGTGTCTGTCTGCCCTTGTCCATCATGCCCGGCCCCTGAACAGAAATGGAACTGCAGATGGTTCTTTAACAAGGTGGACTTAGAGGTCTGGTGGATTTTGGAAAAGGCTTGTACTGCTAATTCCTCTGTCAGTGATCTCCTCTGGCATCCTTTGTATTCAATGTCTCAGGGCAATGCAGTGAACAACAGAAATAGCATAAATCACCACTTCCCCACATTCTTGACATGCAGGAACCATTTTCTGTTGCTTTCTGGGCTCATTGCTAAAGAAACAGAATTCAACAGAAATACAGAGCACCATTATGTAACTGAATCTACCAAATGGAGCATTTATACCGAGTTTGTCATCGTGGTGTCTGACCATCTGCAGTATTTAGAATGAAAAACAATTTAAATGCAGTGTTTAGTCAGAAAATCCTGCACAAATCTAGAAATTATGATAGACTCATCTAATAGTGTTTTTTCCCCTACATTACCCTTATTCTCTTTAAGATACAACTTTTGCAGATGATGGATTGGGTCGGTGCCAAATTACAGTTTGCAGTGAAATTCTGCATCAGCCAAGACATAATCAACATTAAGCATTTGAACCTCAAACTTCAATTTGATCCTCACACAAAGCAAATTGCAGAGAAGTGTCGTTTATTTATGTTTATCCAGGTCTTGCTCATCTGCTAACTATGAGTGACAAGAGTGGTTGAGTGGCAGGTCAGCCAAAAATACCCATGTTTGGAGCAATTGGCTCAGCAATGACTCCCCTGTCAAAAACCCTCCCCAAGTCACTCAGCAACCCGCAGCCAAGGAATTCCTCTGTACCTCTGGGGCTCAATTTGGATTTTTCCTTCCTTGAATTTTCTGATGTCTGGAAAAGAGTACAAATAGTTGTAACACTTGCAACAGTTCCAGCAGCATTTGGATGTCAGGAATCCATCACCACTCACTTTTATTTTTTCAGCCTATTTACTTAATTTTTTTTTGTTGTGGGCACAAAGGTAAAAGTCCTGAAAGCAAATTCTGAGATAAGCATGGCCAATCTGGTCTCTTCAGACAGAAATTTGTACTTTTTACTGTAGTCCTGGCGATGCTTAAGAAAAATGTCAAGTTTTAAATACTACCTAAACTAGTCTTGTTTCCTACTTGCAAATAAATTAAAGTAAGACTTAGGAAAGTATTCAGAGTATATACAAATATTAAGTAGAAAGACTTAATCGTCTACATTTCATGTAGGTAATTTTTAAAAAATATTTTCTAGCTGCAGTGGTTGCATATCAACAAGAAATAAGGCTCTGTTAAAGCCTTATTAGGCTCTAAGATACCAGGTCAGCAGCCCAAATGGCATCTAGAAATAACTAGAGAAAACTACTTCAACCCTAAAGCAGGTTATGGCAGAGCCTTTTATATATTTATTATAGATTCATTTATAGGAGTCATAATACATGCTGGAAATAACACCCCATGTTAACATGCTACCAAGGAACACTGGCCGAGGCTCACTGTTGAACACCCTTTATTGCAAGTTAGTTCTTGTTACCTGCTGCTCTAACAAAATGGTTAGATGCCATTTATAGCTTCAGTGCTAATTCCAAGCATGCCATTATTTCTAATAAAGTAGATTTTGCAGCCAAGAGTAGTTAACCCAACTGTATTTCCACTTTACTGCACGATTATTGCATTTCTCTACACAGCTGTCTGCTCAGAAGCAGAAGAAAAATTAGTTCCTTCCATTCAATCTTAATCTTATCCTTTAAAGTAAAAAATAATTCTAATACTGTTTATTTATCCAGGATGAAACAGCTGACATATAGCTATAAATGTGGATGACAAGCCTATCTATTAAACCAGTTATTTATATACATTTATTTTAAATCAAAAAAATAATTGTCAAAATCAGTAAAAAAAGCAAAACAAAGCACAAAGCACATTTGTCAGCAAAAGACTAAATAATCTGCATTTTAATAAAGAGAACATCAAAGAGATTTAGAGATAAAACTTATTTCAAGCAACTGGATTTTGCATTTCTCCTTAGCTTAATATAGCAAAGTTATTTTTAAACAGATTTTAATCTTAAAACTTCAGTAGTTTCCTAAAACAGTAGTTTCCTAAAGTGCAAAGTAAACTGCAGTACAGATGATCATCTACAATTCATGTTATCAATTTATTAACAAAGCAAGAGCACTGCATTGCTGTGTGCGTATACATAGAGAGTAAAAGGTACATTTGTGGATTAATGAATGGGTTAAACCACCTTGTCAGACACTAACATTTCATGGTTGAGTACCCTGGGCATGAAAAGATGGGTTTGTTCTTCAAAGAGAAGAAAATTCCCCTGCATCACTGCCAGAGATTGGTCCAGGAAAACAAGACAAATCAGGACCACAGAGCTGGTCCATGTTCTCCCAGCTGGTGCTATGCCTTTCCACAAAGCAGGAGGTACATTTAATTTAATTTAGGACAACTATAAAAACAGTTTTGTCAGTCACACAAATTGCACTGATCTCATACTTGTTCATATCCACAAAATTAGTACCATAAATAACTCTTGGGTTTCACAAGACCTGTAAGAGCAATTATATTTTAACAGTGGAATAACTGTTCTTATTAATAGCTTTTAACTCAGTAAAATTATTTTCCTCTCTGGGCACCCACTGTGCAGAAACTATATTTCTTTTGCTGTTTTATTAAACTTTGGAGGAACAAAAATGCATAATTATTTTCCTTAAAGATATCTTAGATACTTCTTATAGGAACTCTGAATCAAAACAAACATTTAACCAGTCTTCTTGAACAATTTCATTTGCTTTTGTTCCCTGCTGTGCTGGAAATACACTTTCTGCTTGCTCTCAATGAGGTACCCCAACAGTTTCTCAGGTAGTGCAGCATACTATAAATGCTGTGGTTACAGATGAGCTGTTTCCTGCTGCCATTTACTTCATGCTTTACTTCTCTTGTCATTTACAAATCAAAAATATTTATAATTTTTCAAGTGAGAAAAAAGGGTATTCTCTTATTCCCAAGAGGACTGTGAAAAACTCTGTGTGAACTACTGCAATATTCTAAATTTCCTCAGTTTCCTATTGCTCCATTTTTGGCTGCAGCAGAACACGGACAGTCTTGAGAGGCTAAAAAGCTCTGTTTCTGACTGTGGTCTTGGTCCAGTGCACATTCTTGGGTGGTGGAACAAGGCCACGTTCTGGTTTTACAGCAGAGAGTAATTAATCTTAATTAAACTTCTTCCTGCAAAACAGATCTTCTGTAGCTGAAGGAAAACAAAGAGGTATCACTTGTTCTGTGGCAAATTAATCTTAAAGGGAGAATCTTCCTAAGAAAGTCAGTGTGTTAAAACAAGATTCAGTATTGCCTTTGAGCCCTGAAACCCAAACTAAACTCTAAGGGTGCTTTCAGCATTGTAAGTCTGCTCTTATTGTGATATGCCTTTAATACAGTGTCATCATTTGAAAAGTGAGATTTTCATATATGAGCAATTTTACTTTTGTGGCTTCACCTTCATGGAAGACCCCAGTAATATTTTATACAGACCAAATGCTTACAGGTATTTTAGGCAACTTAAAGAAATTCTTCTCAGAGGAAATTTAATAGGGAATTACAGTTTTCTATCCTGTTGTATTCTATGTTTAAGACACTCGTTCATTTGAATCTTTCTAAATTAGCCTGTTCCATGTGAGAAACTTTGAAAATTACGCCTCCTTAGATGGTCAACCTTTTTCTAAAAAAAGATAAACCTAATGAATTTAACCATGGTACCATGGAAACAGCTTTAATATTAATTTGGGAGCAGGGAGGAAGGATACAACAGGATACAACTCCAACACACAGAAAGTGACAGGTTTGAGAAGAAAAATAAGAGTGTCTCTTCATTAGGCACTGAGACCTTTGTTTGGGACAAATATCCTGTATGTGGTTGTATATACTTGAGGGGTTTTATTTCCGTAAGTGCCATCAGTCAAAACAAGAGTTTGATGTCGACTCAGGGTTCCCATGGGTGGAAGGAGAATTTGTCCCTTGCTTTTAGCCATTCCTGCACCCAGCATTTTGGTTTGTTATATAAAATGAGTTTATCTGTCGCAGACATTTTTCATGAAAAATCCTTCCTTAGGGATTTTTCCTTGTTAGAAGCTGCAGCAGCAACCAAATGTAAACAATTATTATCTGCTGCTGTGGTATGCAACAGGTCCACTTGTGATTGGCCCATCTTGGATGTTTATGATTAATGTCCAATCAGGGATGGAGCTCTCTCGGACAGAGTCCAGGAGAGCTGCTTTGTTGAACATTCTTTTCTATTCTATTCTTAGCTCAGGTGTTTGAGGAACCTTTCTCTTTCTATTTCTTTTTAGTATAATGTAATATATATCATAAAATAACAAATCAAGCCTTCTGATCATGGAGTCAACATTCTCATCTCTCCTTCACCCTGAAACGCCTTGTGATCACGCTCACATTTATCTAATTCATTGTTATTCTGGGACTTTGTACAGAATGAGGTCTAGTCTAAAGCAGATTTCATCACTTATTTCCTTGATAATTCACAAGTTAGTTTGGCTGCCAGGATAAAGAGTTGTACATAAAAAGACAAATATGTGACTAAGCCTAAAAATTTCAGTGAGTGCATGGTCCCCAGAACAGGGATGTTTTCAACGTTCTGTAGTACCACAAAGTGATGATGAATGAGCATTATAACCTCTGTGGCTGTATGAGACCTTCACTTGGCCTGCTTTTTGACTGTCAGAATTTGGTAGAGGACTCCACTGGCTCCTTTGACATTTTTTAGATAATTCCCAATTGAGACAGGACAAAAGTAATTGAAATTAACACATCATAGCAGTACTTTTGACCATCACCTTAGTTTTTTGGTCTCTGAACTGCTGGCTTTAAATAGCAAAGCTATGCACCAAAAATCTTCTGATCTTACCAATGCAAATTTTCTCTTTGCATTCTCTTTTCTCAGAGTCTCCACTGCCCCTTTTTACATCTATGTACAAGCACTAAAACAGCATCACAAAGGGATTTTGGGGGTGGTGAGAGGACAATGCTTGAGGGTCTTTTATATAAAGCTGATAAGATTTACTTAAAAGAATAATACATTTTGCAGTCAGGGCAGAATGTGGGAAATAGAACTGTTTGAACTCATCATATATTTCTTTTACCCTATCTTGGACTGAGATAATAATGGTATAGGTTACACATAACTTGGGATACTGCTATAATCAGATCAGCATGGATTGCTGGACTTACCCCTTTGGATGGCAAAGTAAGGTTTAGTCTGTGTAACTTGATTATGCACTTCAGATCCTGTAGGAACATCATTCCTGCAGAAAAATGCTCACAATTACATTTCAGTACTTAATAACCGGACCTCACATTCATCAAAAAGACAATTTCACCAATACAGGCATTAATCCCTGTTTCAGTGATGTTTAGGTGTTTGGTTTTTTTTTCCCCTCATTATAAACCTGGACAGCACATTATAATGAAATTTCTTTACTGGCAGTCTTAGTCTTGTATAGTTTGTATAGTTACAAAGATTACCAGATATAAACCAAGTTAATACTGATCTTGTTCACAGCATGTAAGTCCAGAAATTTGTCTGAACAGACTTTGGAAGTGTCAGCACATGAAAGACAGACCTGATTTTTAAATGTGAACATCAGGCTGCTACAATTCTGACAATGTCAGAACAAGAACCTTCCTTTTCTAATTGACATCTGAAAACTAAGAAAGATCTTTAGGCTAAATAAAGCTGACTAGCTTTCATCTGTTCAGAAGTACTTAACTGCCACCAGAGTTCATTAAATTTGTTCATCTTTTTTAAAGCTTGCAATGTAAGTTGTAACACTGTCTGGTGATCCCAGACAAATCAAATATCAAGGTTCTGGATAAGATATTTTACATAGGTAGTGAGAGAAGGGAACTGTGCCTTTGTAATTTAAAACTTCCAGCCAATCATAAAACTAAAAAGCAGAAGGAAAGCTGCAGGTGTTAAGGAGAACCTGGTTAACAATAATACAGTAAGTGCTTAACTGTAGGAGCCTCTGTAACCGAGTTTGCAGAATCTGGGGTAAATGAATACCAGTACTTTGAATTCTGTGAGTGGTGGTTTTCACAGTTCCAAACTCATATCCCATGTGATTCCTCAAATATTTCAACCCCTGATTCTTCTGTGGTTGGCTTCAGGCTGCAGAGTACGGATTACTTGGTGCCCATGGCAAGTGCTGCTGGAACAGGGAAGTGATGTCAGCCCCTGCAGTGCAATCTGTAACTGGATGTGGGTGAATTCAGTGGCTGGCAATTTAGAGGAAAACATGCTGATGCTGCCAGTTGGAGCCAGATGGTGACTGAAATTGTTAAAATGATATGTGCTGTAAATGCCTGAAAAATTACCCAGGTACAAAGTACCCAAAGCAGAGATGGGATCGCGATACAAACCAAGCAGTGTGTGGGTAGTATTTGCAAACTCTGTATTGGGATTATTTGCCACTGGTTAATTGTAATCCTTCCCTTCACCCTTTTTTAGGTTCAGCTGATCCACTATAACCATGAGCTGTACACAAATGTCACAGAAGCTGCAAAGAGCCCTAATGGGTTGGTGATAGTTTCCATATTTATGAAAGTAAGTATTCCGTATTACAGATTCCTAATATATAGACAGTAAATTTTCCATGTACTGTAAATGTAGGCATTAGACTCCTAATTATGCTACAGCAATGCCCAGAGACTCTGATCTGGAACCCAGAGACAGCTTCTTCCTAAACTGAGTATGCCATCTCTGCTCCAAAGCTTTCACAATATAAAGAAAATTAAAAGGGGTAAGGGAGGTGGGCGAAAAAACCCCTTACATCATAAACATCACTCATAACACTTTAATGGCTATGGCAGAAGTCACTAGCTTTGCAGATTTAGTGTTTCTTCATGAAATGTTATTCATTCAAATCTCTTCTAGTAGGTTGAGGCCCTGGGAGAGAGAGCATGTCATGCTGATGTTTCAAAGCCAGCAAAATCAGTTTTTTTCTGTGTTATTTAAAACATCTTGAAACTATGAAAACTGAAAGAACATTAAAAGTAGAACTTCTAGTATCTTGCATTTCACAGAACCACAAAGACGTGAACATTTTGTCTCCATCCTGTTGCATTCAAGGTACATAGTTAAGTCTATAATTTATAGTGATCTAACACTAAACTCTAAACTTCATGGTTTTCCCAAGCCTCATTAATTATACTGGAGAAACCTTTTGTCTCATTTTATAGAAAAAAAATTATTTCTCCAAACATTGTTTATATTCTGTCATTATGTATCACTGTTTCATCAGTCTAAAATAGTGTGTATTTCTGAGTAATGCTGAAGTTCACCTCATCACACCTTAGGTATGGGATATCTATTAGTTCCCCTCAGTACTCTAATCCCATTTCATAAAGGTCCTAAAAAAGCATTAACCTCAGATATAAAGTATGCATTTTACAGAGTCTACTGAATAATTAGATATAAAAGGGCAATTTTCATATGGGTCTAATATTTAAGAAAGATATTTATGCTACTTTTTTTTTGGTTTTTTTTTAATCCAAAAAGTATTGTATTATGACCCAACAATCTGACCTGCATTCATGAAAAAGGCAAAAATTAAAGAGAAGACAGAGAGAATCTTGTCAATATTTAGAAGTACCTGCAGGGAGGTGTCAGAGGATGGACCAGACTCTGCTCAGGGCTGCTGAACAACGGGGCAGAATCTGACACATGGAAAGTTCCACCTGAACATGAGGTGTTACCTCATATATTACCCAGACATAAACCAGAGGAAGAGAGCTTTAATTTGCAATTAAAATGGCCTGCTGCAAGGAAATTATATTTATCAATAAATAAAATAATAGAATACTAGTGAAAATCCTGCCTAATATATCAACCACCTGCAAATTTCATCAAAGTTGTAGGAGAAGAAACCTGTGCTCATGTTTTTATTCAGGCATTGATTTCTGTTTGCCCTGTTCCTTGTGTTTTATTTATTCTACCAACTTTCTATCAAGCTTCATTAGAAAAACAAGTGAGTAATTATTTCTTTCTCCCACAACAATGAAAAAAAGGAGAACTCAACTGGAGGAGTATCAGAAAGTGTCTGTGTGCACACATGGAAGAGCTGCAGTTCTGGCAAGAAAATTCTGTGAGAAGATTTTGACATTGTGCATTTTCTCTTCTGTAGGTATCTGAATCATCAAATCCATTTCTAAATCGTATGCTTAACAGAGACACCATAACAAGAATAACATATAAGAGTAAGTTTCTTTTACTTTCCTCTGGAAACAGCTGTGTTCTTTCACTATCGAATAACACATTTAGTGATCCTGAAACAAGAGTCACCTCATTATGGGCAGTAATTCCAGGTTTGCATTGTCAGGAACTCTGCATGATAAACTCAGGAATGTGAAAAAGCTCATAAGGTCATCACTTTATCAAATGAATTTTGAACTTCAAAGTCTGTTTTACATCTGCAGGTGCAACAACAAATTAATGAAATTATATTTGACACATACATATACTGTATTCACACAGAATGCTCAGGAGAGCCTGTCTGCTGTTAGCAGTAAAAGAGACGTGTAGCAGCCTGGATTATATTGGATCTGGTTATGTCAAGATGCTGCACAATTCACTGGATTTAGTATTCATCAGTGTTTTCTTTTCGAAAGCAAAGTTACAACATTCCTATTCAACTCCTGCTGCATTTAACAGATATAGAAAAAAGGTTATTAACATAGCTTGTATGTTTGTTATATTCACATTTGAAAAGCCTTTAACTGATGATCCTTAATAATTCCATGTTCAGATACTGACCTTGTGGAAAACCAGAGCTTAATTAAGATATTTTAGAGAAAATAATGAAAAATACATATATATAAATTAAACCTCTTCTCCTGAAAACCTCATTTCCTTTGTCAAATATTCTAAGCTGCTATGAAGTTTGTAAGTTCAACGATAGCAGATTTTAACTTTCAGAACGTACACAGCAAATGGATAACACAAGTAATTCCTTGTTCTCTCCTGCAACAGACACACCTTTCACACCACTGAGGCTACTCTGCTTTTACTTGAGAGTTAACAAATCTCATTACACCTTTAGTCCAAATAAGAGGCTTTTATGATAATGAAACTCAGTTCTCTACAATACCTATGGAAAGGAAGGCAACAGAGTGTTCTCCTCAGAATGTTTTTTCCAGATTGTTCTATCAGTATCAAATGTCATCTTCTCTGCATGGAAGAAGCAGATCAGTCCCATTTTTAAACTGCTTGTCCTGATTCCTTGCAAAAACGCAGCACGGATGCTCTGCAAGAGCTTCCTGCCTACCAGTGCTGCTGCAGCATTCTGGAAACAGGGAATTATTGTTAAGGCTGAGAGTGCTTTTTCCAGCTCTTTCACCCACAGATTCCATATTCCCAGCTTCTGGGAACCAGCCAGATGTTCTCCCATGGGGCCCACCCTCCCAAAACTAAATATTTCATTTGTATGCTGCATTTACAGTGGAAACTCCTCCTCTCCGGAGCTGGCAGCATCCCACTACCTCCCATTGCTTGTTTTGTCTCCTTACAAGGGAAACATGATTCCAATATCACCTAATTTGGGTATATGAAATGAAATTTTGCATGAAGATGAACACATAAAACACAGGCTGGAAAATCAGTGATTAACAGAATTGCTTTAATTTTTAACCACAGTTTTCACTAAGTTTATCTGTTAAAATTAAATCACTGGTAGACATAATGCACATAATATTCCACAAGGCATTGGGTTACTTACTGTAGTAACAAATATTGACTGTGAATTTTTGGTGTAAATTGGGAACGTGAAAGTGTTATTGAAAGTAATTTCGCAGTTGTCTTGCATGATGGATTATAGCATCATTGCTGAAAACTAATTTTACCTCTTACACTGCAAGGATTTCTAGTGTGCCTTTAGTAGCTGGAGTTCTGCAGCTTCTGCTTTAGGGCTCCACTCCTGAAGTCAATATTCAGCATGGTGCTGACAAAATGCCCAGGCCCCATGTGCTCAAGAGGAGCGTGGAGGGAATGCTAAAAAGAATGCTGGTTCAAAGTCAGGACAGTTCGTAACATAAATAAAAGGTTTTGTTGGTTTTTTTTTTAAAGAACAGCAACAAAATTAAGTGCTGTCTCTCCTGCTGCATGAAATTTCCACGTGCCAAGAGCATTAAAAGGGAAATTTCTACTCTTATGGCTACAGTGAAGTAAGTGGACCCCAAGGAATTTTTAAGGAGATTTTAAATGTTTATTTAGATATTAAATGTCTATTTAGAGATATTAATGGCTACAGTGAAGTAAATGGACTCCAAGGAATTTTTAAGGAGATTTTAAATATTTCTTTTGTTCTGTTATCGCAGCCCAAAGAAACGACTGTGAGCAAGCTGAAACAAGGGTTTTTTCAAGCAGGTTTTAGTCAGAAGCTGTGTAGGTATCTCAAAAGAAAACTGTTTTTTTATTCCTCAATAAGTATGCCATTTGAGGGGAAAAGCTAGTTTTCTTTCAAAACAGTTATGCTACATGAGCTTTCATCCAGTATTTGCTTAACATCAGGGAAAAAATTAACTTTTTAGATTCCCAAAATTCCACATAACAATTTGGTCTTCTCATTGTCTGGTAAGCAGAGAAACTGAGGATCTCGTCATTCCTTACCCTGTAAATCTAACCTAGATCCTCTTCTGGATTATCATGATATGAATTTTAAAATCAAATTCACCTTCCTGCACTCAATAAACACTATATTCCTTATAAAAAGCTTTATTATAAAGAGAACATACACAGATTTCTCTGTGAAAGCCAATCCCATGCATCTATTACAAGCCTAGGGATAAAAGAATTTACATAATTTCCTAGGTAAATTGTCAGAGTCAAGGCCTTTATGTAAATGAATGTGAAATTTAATGAAATCTAATTTGTAGAGAGAAAAAATCCTGAGTTTGGAAATCACTGTAAGGCACCAGCAGATCAAGAGTAACACATTGTGGACTGCAGATAGGAATGATTTAGAGGATCCAGGAAAGGCTGGATGGACTTATGAAAGGAAGCTTGTCACTGGCAAGAGATCATACAGAGTGATTTTGAGCATTTTGAATGTATTTTCAGTAAATATGAGCAAGAATTTGAAGGGCTGCAGTCTGGTATTAATACCAACCCACCAGGTCTGTTTCAACTCCAGAACAAGAAGCCCTTACCAAGATGTGGGGAAAGAACAGACCTGTTCATGGGAAAAATGTTGGTAACCAAATTCTTATTGTGTCATCTTCTCTCATGGAATCATCTGACTTCCCATGGGAATATAACTCATATACAGGCATTAATAAGTACTGTGTTTTCTTGGACAAACCCTTATTTCATTCACCCCTATCTTTGACTTTTCCTGAAGTGATATTTTCCTCCAGTTTCTCATAGGAATATCTCTCATCTATATTAATCTTCAGTTAGTTTTCCATCTCCTAGTAAACATTTCAGGGCAAATTTTACCTGGTTGAAATAATTTTAGCCCAGCTGAAGCCAATAAGGCTGTGAGAAAGCATACTTGGTCTTTAGGGATCTCTTCTGCCTGACTCTGTGCTACTTGGTGTTAAAACACACCAATTTCCATGGCTCATAAATAATGAACAGGATGTTCATGTGCGAAAGGGAAAAGTGTGTGACGACTCATTGAAAACAGGCATTGGCATGAAAAAAGCCCATCAGTTCTCTTCTGATGCAATTCTAGTAAAATTGCCAGTGCACTGCAAATAATGTTTTTAATGACCAGGTGTACTCAGTCATCTCTACTTGTTAAAATATAACTGAATTTTGACTGTGATTTCATGCTTGTGTCTGGAAGATTTGGGTTTAGAAGGAAGCTGTCATGGGCCATGGGCCACTGAAGCCTGGTCATATTAAAACAGGGGACAGTCAGCCACCTCCCAGACACTAATGGCACTTCCCCTTCTGCTTGAGGATTTAGCCAGCCATCCAGCACTGCAATCACCCAGCTCAAGCTGCAAGGGCAGGGCAGAGGGCTCTTTTTCTAACAAACATGAGAGAACCTGCCAAGATTTTGTTTTGTAAAACAATGAACACATTTAAAATATTAAATAACAGTAAGGCCCTGGTCAATGAGGCGGAAACATTACACTCTCACCTTGACACTTTAACTGACGCTGTATCTGCCAATGTTGTTGCCCCAAAACCCTGTACCATGTTGACTCTGCTGTGTTAAAATAAAAAAAAAGAAAGTCACATTTTCTTTGCCTGTGTTCTTTGATTTTCTGTTGCCCAAGACAATAATCTGCAGCCCTTCTTATTTTTCCATTAGGTTGTACAAGACAAGTCTTCTGCTAATCTAAGTTATGTCCTTCAGCTACAATATGCTAAATTCAAGTTAAATTGCACCTTTCTTTTTTAGCTTCTATACACTTCCTTGATCATTTGGATTTCTCTGCAAATCAAGGTCAGCTTATGTTGAGCATTGAAAGAGGGAACACACCTCAGTGTGCACTTTTCCTTGCCTGCATTTTAATGTTTCCTCCTGAAATGAACCAAATTGGAGACACCACACACAGGTGAAAGGTTTCAAAGAGAACTCACAGTGTTACAAATCATAACCATCCCAGCTTTCTCTGAGATACACACAAGCAGCAGTGTATCAGTAATAAAATATGCTTATCCCTGAGTGGATGAACTCCTACAGCCTAAGATTTGGCAGGAAAATCTGAGTTTTAGCTTTGACAGCGCTGCCAAAAGTACTGTAAGGCCAGCATAACCCAAGAGAAATAGTGCAGATAGTACAGAAAAACACTGAGGAACTCTGATGAATTTTGAAAGATATATCTCATTATATTTAGGTACATATCCACAGAATAAATTCTGTTGCAGAGGAATACACTTCATTAGTTCCTAGAGAGCCTTACAATAAAGGCAGGAATCCTGGTACTGCTTCCCAGCAAGCCTTCAACCTAGAGTTTAGCTTTCTGAGGGAGCTGGCACTGCACCCACACCACTGTGCACATGAAAGGCTGGGAGGCTTCATGGAGCAGCTTTAATATCATGCATTAACTGCAATTTCCTCTCATGCCAGAAGGGCAATTAAATTTTAATTCTCTTGGCCTTCCTGAGGCTTTGTCGAGCAAAAATTGTTAATGACCCCAAAAGATGGAAAGTCAGCACTCTTCAAAGGCTTCTGCATCTCAACTATTAACTGCAACTTCAAGAAGCTTTTGACTCCAGTCCCTAAATGTGATTTAGAGTTGCCCTGTGAGTGCCTGTGCTTAGTTCCCAGTGTGTGTGAATGGGAATCTCAGTGCAGATCCACCCAGCAGGGTGAGGGATATTACTTGTGTTACTTGTTCTTGTCTAAACTGCTGGAGGATCCAGAAATGTGCATCTGTTAAACTTCATTCTTTGGTAGAACTGAACATCATGTCATCATGTTCTGGAATTAGAAGACATGAAAAGGGTGATTTTGTTTGTTTGGGTTTTTTGTTTTGGTTTTTTTTTTCCTTTGGGGTTTTTTGTTGTTTGTTTTGTGATGCTGCTGTTTTACCTGAGTTGTTTTCCTCCTTTGTTCTCCAGATGATGCATACTTACTACAGGGGCTTAATATTGAGGAACTTTATCCAGAGACATCTAGTTTCATTACGTATGATGGGTCAATGACAATTCCACCCTGCTATGAAACAGCAAGCTGGATAATAATGAACAAACCTGTCTACATAACAAGGATGCAGGTAAAGCAATTTACAAATTACTCAATCTAGGATAGGTACAAAGTATTATTTTAAACATAATATTTCTAGCTTTACATTAGATTCAACTCTTGTGCTGTAGGGATCCCTGCATGCTATTTATACAGTTTGCAAAAGCATTGAAGAGGTTTTTTGTCAAAATAAAAATATTAACTGTTAAGAACTCCATCAATATCTACATACACAAACTTTAAGGGGGACCCTATTTTTAGTGAGGGTTTGAACCAAATGGTTTTCAGCAGTCTCTCCACAACTGCATCATTCTATGATGCTGTGGGCAGTTACTTGGAGACTCTAAAAGTCAGTGTTGTACAAACATAACTGAGGTTATTAAGGATAACAGAGATCATTCCTAGGTCTGAATAAACACGTATCAATAGCACATAATGTGACAGAGATACAGTACATGAAGTCATCTGGAAATAAAATCAGCCAATGCTCTCTGATATAGAATAAATTTACAGGATACACACCACAAATACCTTTGGAAAAAATCAGACTGAAGTATTGAAGCCCCTATTAGAGAGAAGCAAGAGAAATTATGCAAGATAAAACACAACTTCACATCCAAAAGGAAGCTATTGAGGAAACACCCCAGTGGAAAAATCTCAAAAACTAAATTTCTGTACAACTTTCTTACAATCCAAATCCTGGCATCAGAAAACAGCAAATTTAACACCAACGCCTCTTCTCCAAAGCCTCCATCAGTGAGTTGCCTACAGAGATGTAAGCTGAACTAAAACCTCCTCTCTTGTGTACTTGAACCACCATCTGCTTGGCCCAAGCAGGCAGCAGAAGAAAAATGGCCTGAGAAATGAAATGAGGAACAAGAAAACAACCCTAAATATCACTTTGGGATGTAAAATAAGATTGTAAATAAGATTACTTTTAAAAGCCTGAGATGTTATATTTTTGTGATATTCCTTCTGTCCAGTTTAGTTTGGAGGTAGTGAAAGCACTTTGTTTCCTTTCTAAATGGGTGATTTGGGAGAATGACACAACTGAGCAGAGGCAAAAATGCTCACTACTGTGAACTTTTCAAACACATGACGTGAATATTTTCCTACAAGCAACATTTTCAGGTCCAACATTAATGTGCAAAATAAGGATTCGAATATTTCTAGTCTGTGCTGTTACCTATGGGTTATAAACACATGATACTTGCTCCTTGTCATGCTTTAACGGTTAATCACATCCTCCATTCATACTTAGTTATATCCTCCATTATTAATGCTGAAAGTTGATTTTGTGGAATACTTACTAATTATGTTGTGTACTCATACTGAAAAAGCAATGCCCAGCTCAAGTTTTCCCTCAAAGCTGTTAAAGACTTCCAGTACATAAACCCCAGCTACTGGATTTCCCCATTACATGCCATAAACAAACATCATAAATTGTACACTAATGTGGAAGATAATTTGTTTTTATATCTTTAAACCAAAATATTGAGGATTTCTGGTTTGTAACTTGAAACCTTTTTTTCCCTCTCTGATTTTGGTTGACTTGAATCAATCAAGAGTTGCATAGTCATCATAACAGCCATTTCTGCCAACCAGCACTGGATGCACAGGATGATTCACTATTTCCCTCTGTGTGAAGCCAGCTCAGAAGAAGGCTGGAGTCTGCTGTAGGAACACTCACAGTCACAGCACAGACAGTATCATGACAGACCTGTCAGCAAAAAGAGGCTCTCACTTTTTAACATCATTAATTTCACAACTTCAGCAGCATCACTGTCAGTTTTCCTTCCCATCCAGCCTGCCCCTACCTGGTTCTTGAATAACACCAACCAAAACTGTGGCTTCTCAACTGAAAGCTACACTGTTCAGGAAATTAGCTCTTGTCATTCATCAAGTTAATTTGCTCCATACCAGCTGCTGCCATCCAGCACTGTTTATTCCATTACTTTCTGGCTCACCCAAGGACACCTCAATACTATTTTCATTCACTCCCCACAAAACAGGTTACTCTCATTTAAAATGGGGCTCAGAAACAGAGGAACACACAAGAAATGGTTTTAAGTTAACTCTGACTACAAACTGGCAGAGTTAATTTAAATTCTGTTTTACTGAAATTCTGTTTCACTGAAATTCTGTTTTACTTCTATTTATTAACTAATCTCTTTAATAGTGTTGTATGTTGTTTACTTACAGCAAAGACCAGTACTAAAACCCCCTTGTTTTGTCTTTATAGATGCATTCTTTGCGACTCCTAAGCCAGAATCAGCCATCACAGATATTTCTGAGCATGAGCGACAATTTCAGACCAGTTCAGCCTCTCAACAATCGATGTATCCGAACCAATATCAACTTTAGTTTACAGGGAAAAGATTGTCCAAACAATAGAGCACAGAAACTACAGTATAGAGGTATGTTCCACCTCCAGAATAACCCTTTCTATGCTTTCACTGAGCTCCTTTCTTTGAGAAATCCAAGGGCATAACAAGGCACACAAATAAAAACACATAAAACTCCAGATCTTGGGGAATAACTATGTCAGTCAAATGCCACATATTTGAAATGGATGAGTAAATGTGCAGGAAAAGCATGACAAAAAAACCAGCCTGGGACATCAAATATGTTTTTTAGAAGTAAATAGGACAGGCCCTTGGTTTTCTAGCCTCATTTTAAAGTCTTCTCCCCTTAAAAGTGCATTTTGCTCTGGTTTACTCATCCACAAAGGGAGATGAGCTAGTCTTGATGACAACTGATCTCAAACAAAATTAGTAATTGATAAGACTTAATTTCACTTTCAAGGTGCACCACCATAACAAACACCTAAATTGCTAAGTAGATATAAAGCTGGAGATATAAACAATGAAGCAGCTCAGTCACCTGCAGCTGGAGTCCTACACTGCCACAGCTGTGGCTCACAACTGAGCTTTAATGTGTCTCATGCATCTTTGAACCCAGGCACACTCTTGTGTTGCCTGAAATAATGGTGTTAAAGTGCCCTCCCAGCAGTAGTATCATCATTATGAAGGAGAAGCACTAAGGGAAAAAAAAAAGGACATTTTTCAGCAGCAAGGCAGATGACTGTGTTGCAATACTTCAAAGGAAGAGTCATTCAGACTTAATTCTTTTCTAGCAAAAGGAGGAAACTGAACCTCCTGGCTTTTTTAAGACATTTTGTCTAAGTGACTAATGCAGTGTTAAACCAGTTAAATTTGATTCACAATGTTAAACCAGTTTCATATTTGGAGTTTATTGAAGCATAATTGGTTTTGTTTGTTTCTTTCTTTCTTCCAGTAAATGAATGGCTCCTCAAATGAGACAGAGCATGCAAAATCCAAATTCTCAGTGGAATGCTTCTTCTGGGAATTGAAATAATCTACAATGCACCCAACCTCCCTCTCTGGCTCACATGCACGTTGTGCTGTGGGAAAAGACCTGCCATGCTGGAAAACTCCTCAAAATTTATTCATGTGATTGGTGGCCATTTAAAAACAAAACAAAACAAGACAAAACAAAAGTATTACAGTAAATGTGATTACAATTTTCCTGAACTAATTTGGAGTCACAAAGAAAGACTTTTCAGACTTTGTACATGTGAAATTCTTTCTCTTCTCTCTCTCTCTCCCTCAACTGAAAAAAAAAAAAAGAAAAAAAGAAAAAAGGTGGATCAGTACAGCATCAAAGTGGAGTTGTGTTCTGTGTGCCAAGTAATCTTGGAAAGCTCTCATTATTTCACTATCATTAATGAATACTGACAAGACAGACAAGACTCCTGTAAAGAAATCATTTCTAGGTATGATCTTTCTGTTAATTTAATTTTGAAAGGGACAGACTCTGATAGATAAGTATTGTAAATAAATCACTGCAGAATATAAAGGAAATTTAAATATTTCCCTCTGTCACATACCTGTAGTAGGATTTGGCAAAATCAGAATATATCCATTTTCTGTTTCTTGCTTTACAACAGATCATCCGTTGTGTTGGTTACTATTAACAACTCAATAAATGTGTTTAACAAATTAATTTAGTTAAGTTGTTTTGATTTCTTTTTTTCCTTTCTGAAATGACAAGCCTCTACTACTTGTGGATGCATTATTTGTGGTTTTATTTTTGTCCTCCTTTTTTGTTCTTTTTTTTTACTTAATTTCTTTGTTTGCAGCCTATTCAAGTGAGTGAAGGACAATTAGGAATGCACTTAAAGGTGGTATAACTTTAACTCCACTGGGCTCAGAAGCAGAAAGCAGATGAAACATATCTCAGTTTAAAATTGTCATTTTCCTTACTGAAGCCATTATTGGGACAAACATTCAATCCTGTAAATTGGTGGAGAAAGGGATATTTTATTCTTTACAGATAAAGCAGGAGCTGGCCTAGTAAAAGCAAATGCCTATTTTCTTATTTATAATGGTCATTCACTGTGTTTGGTTACTGTCAAAAACTCAATAAATGTGTTTAACAAGTTCACACAGCACGTTTGACCTTCTTGATTACTGAGGGATTTTTCAGGTTGGTATTTTTCTTCAGCCTGGACAGCAGTCAGGCCTCATGATCTCCCATCCCTAATGCTCACGTTGTACCACATTTAAGTTCACAGAAAGCAAGATGAAGCTAAACAATGCTCTGGCACCAAGAAATTGTTTACACCAAATGGAAGAACAGGCACTACAAGAAGTGTGAGGGAACAGCCAGGGAGCTTTAATGTGACAAAAATGTTATTTTATCTGTGACTGAAGAGAACAGTGTAAGGAGCACCTGACAGGAAAGCTGAGAGTCTGTCATTTGGGAAGATTGCAGCTTGAAAAGTGAGAAGAGGCCAGGACTGGACTTCAGGGGACCCTCAGGATGGAGACAGAAAATGGTGAGGAGCCCAGAACTGTCAACAGTTCAACTGCTCAGTGCAAAGTGCAGGGAAGGCTTGGGTGAGATGGGCTGACACAAGGGTGCCCTGTCTGCACAGGGACTTGGACCAGTGACCCTGGCCTAGGATTCTCTCAGCACATGGGTAAATTACTTGATTGTCAAGGTGCTAATTTCCAGGATCCTCTTTGCATATCTGTAAAATACTTGATTCGCAAGTTACTTCATTTGAAGCATTTCAAATGGCTTCCAACACCATACAGTGACAGAAAAATCCACAACACAACCACAGAAATGTCACACAGCAAGTATTACACTGTAGATTAGGACTGTCACATCTTGTAATTGAAAAAAGCAAAATTTCCAACTCAAGGTTTACTTAGCTAATAAAAACTGAAAAACAATGGAAGTCACATGTCTTCAATATTTTTGAGTGAACTTATAAACTTGTTTCTCCTACTTGTTTGGTGTCTTTTAAGCTTCACTTATGGTGCAGAATAAAGTTACTGAGAGCATAAAATCCACAATGCATCAATCTGTATTTTAGGACAAATATCCGGCAGTTTTTGGTCCAAGTTTTTCTATAGCAGAAGGAAGATAAGCCAGGCCTCGATAATAAAGCTTGTAATAAGCAATAAACCCTACTTTCTATTTTAATGAAAGCTGATAGAAGGGATTTAAGGGGAGGGAGATATGTGATAGAAGGGACAATTCCTAGGAAGGAATCATGCCGTGCTTTGGATTAACCCTGCAAATTGAGAAAGGGAGCAATTATACTGGAACACCACAAATATATTTGTCAACATTTCCAACTCTATTTTGTGAGTTAAGATTCCATATTTTGCCATTAATTGCTTAGGTTTTTTTTTTTAATCATAGTTTGCAGCAGAAAGAGACCCAAACACTTAGCATTCTAAGTGTTTTGCCTGTTTCAGTAGCGCTCACATTTAGACATCCAGCACCAGTTGTTCAGATCAGGTATGGAGCTCTGTCAGGACACTGAGCAGCCAGAGAAAGCCACACCCTATCACAAAACCTTCAAGCAAAAACATAAAGTTCCAGGATCAAGCAGCTGGCACAGGCTGCTTATTTTTAGACCCCACACAACACCTGCCCAGGGAAATCCCTTCAACCTAAGCACTTTGTCCAAAGCACTCAGCAGAGTCTGGCTGCAGACAGAGCCCAATATTCTTAGGAAGGGCTGAATGTGGCCTCATTGCCATCCTTGCCTGAACCATTCAGATTAGGAATAGGATTTTTTGCTGGTGATAAGGCTCAGCACAGAGGGGAGGTACCTGGCAGGTAATGCACACCTGGAAGCCTGTAGTGTTGACTTCGATGAACAGTCAACACCACAGGCAGGACGAGGTTGTCATGCCATGATGATAACACTAAGAACCTAAGAATGGGAGGAAATGCTTAGATTTGTCCACTCACACTGAAGAACATGATATCAAAACAATTTAGGTACCAAACTGTCAAGCTCATCTGATGATAAAAAACGTGAGAAAATTCAAATTTACAATATTCTAAAATCCTCTCTTTCAAGTAGTAGTCAAAAAAATGCAATAGCTGAGTTTTATAAGCTCAGGTTTATAAGCTCCTTTGATTTAACCAAAAAGTATTCCTACACAGAAAACCAGAACTAAAGGAGATCTGTGGGATGAAAGCAGAAAGCAAAAACCTTCAGCATAACTGTACCTACAGATATCATACATCTGTCCATCGACCTTCCTGTTCCAGCCTTCAAAGCTGAACCAGCAAGCAAACCCCTCATGGATATGCCTGGAAGCTTGGCTATTTTATTATAAAACAAACTCCTATAAACCAAAAAACATCCTTTCTCAACATTCAAAACCTCTCACTTATCTATCAAGTAGATACTCTGAAAGAAGAGGGGCAATGGAAATTGTGCTGAAAAATTGCGACTTGAGATCACGACACCAGGAACAAAGATACTTGAGGGTGTGCAAGGTTATACTTCCTGTACTGATCCAAACACTCAAACACAGACAAGGAACTCAATCAAAATAAGTTGGTCTGCAAAGATCAGAACAACTTCAAAATTTGTGAATTCTTGTTTTTATGAGTAGCTCTGCTTGCTCTGAGTGTTCCACATCATCGCCTTAAGAAATGTCAACACTAATTACTGCTCACATGACATTAATTTGTCAGGCACCACAGACATTGTGGACTTGGTGGAAATAATTTTTACATACTTTGTATGTCAAACACTAGGATCTTTAAAGACATTTATTATAAAACAAAGAAAAAAAAATGGGATAAAACTTCAGAGTCTTTCCTGCTTCTGACAGGACCTGCCTTTGCTCTTCCTATTTTCATTTTCTGGAGATTTCACTCCTCATTACTTCCACCAGTACCCTCCTCTTACAAAAGCAGCTCTGAGGAATGCAGTAAATTAAGTTCATCCCACAGAATCACAATGCTGCCATGAACATATGAGAATTAGCCAGTTTCTTGATACTCACTATTGCTGAAATCAACACATTGCAGCAACCACAAAAAATTTTAAGTAATGATGCAGAATGAGCTGGTACATCTATTAATTGGTGAAGACAAGGTGGAAAGGAGGATCTAATTGTACCCAGAATGCCAAGACCAAAAGGCAAATAAAACCCTTCCAACATTTCGTGTGTTCCTCATGATCTTTAACATTAAAGAAGGAGGATGCTCCTTCTTTTTATTTTACTTTTTAAAGTGTTCAGGGTTAACACTACCATTAACATTCCATCTCAGTCTGAAAACAAAGTGTCTTGAGGTGACTGTATGATACTATCGTCTGCTTTAAGCCTACAAATGGGTCCTGTAACTTTAAACTACGCCCGCGGGAAGGGGGGGAAGTCACGGGAATGCCTTCGTCCCTCTGCGTTCAAACACAGATACTCCTCCGCTCTCTCTCTGTTCTTTCTCAGCAGAGAGATGCAGAGTTATATGCTTTGCTTTTAGCTAGCTTCTTTTTTGTTAGCTGAGGCTAGAAGTTTCCCTGGACTACATACAGTTTCTCCGCTGAATTCTGCGGCGTCTTCTGGAACTATTCGGCTTAGCTTCGGTCTGAGAATGGAACATCGCCGGGAGCCGGCGGGGAGACCCCGGGATACCTCATCCCGGCTCCAGACCTCAGGAGAAGCCGAACAGAACTCTCAAAATCCACCGGCTTTCTTCGCAGCGAGGTTTTTATATCTAACATTATTAATTTTTCCCCCGTGCCTGCGTGCACTCTGTGTGTTAAATAAACAGTTTTTTTCCACTTTCCTCCAAGAAATTCCTTTTGTATCATTGGTGGGAGAGGGAGTACCTAATCTTGCCTTCTTTAGAGGAGACATTCCTTTCAGGACGTTTCCTCCTAACTTGTCCCAAACTGAGACACAAAGCTGAAAATTTTACAGCTTTCATGAGGTGAACCTTCCCGAAAAGTCAAGAACTAAAAGGAAAACTGTAAATGGCCAATGTATTTTATTGCAGATACTAGATTTGCAGCAAAAAGCAGATGTTTTGCACATTTTACTTTCCATCTCAAAGCTTTACAACAACTGCACCCCCAAAAAACCCAGATATTTGGTTCCTAAACACAAAAAACTGTAAGTTTTTCAGGAAGATAAACTCTAATTGCTCTATGTTTGGATTTTTAAATTCGATTTTATTCCCCAGATGTAGTGGCTGACAAGGCCTGGAGAGTTTACTGTACGAGATGCTGATTTACTGGCAAATGGCTCAGCACAGTTCTCAACAACACACTAAAATTATTAAAGGAGCCTGTTTGTATGGCAAAGAACAAGCACCATTTATAATATGAAATATAATGCAGTCAAGCCTTTTCTATTTCCTACAGTGTCAGGGTTTATTCTAATAACTAAAGATGTGTCAAACACATACCCAGAACAGAAAATGAAAAACAGGATAATAAATCTTCTAAGGACAGGAAAATAACACTTAGGTTTTGAATAGGGGAAAAAATCCTTAGAAGTATTAGAAAAACAGCAAAAATATTGATTGACACAGTTTATTATTTTCGGCAGATGCTCCCACCCCATTAGGGTAGAAAGAGCTGGAGCCAAAAGTAAATCCAAGGGGAGCAAAGTTACAGTGGAAAATAGTGTAGTTGCCCTAGAAGGAAGGTCAAGGCTATGAAATTCACCCTTGGGTGGGTATTCCCAGCATAAGGAGACAGCCAACACCTCACATCCTATTTTCTGAAGCATTCAGGTATTTGCACCCATGGCACATGTCCAAATGCACCAGGGACCGTGACTTGGTGAAGGGAAGGTCATGCTGAGTCAGGGGCAGAATGTCCTTCCCAATTGCTCAAGGGCCATTTTGGATCTGCCTCCTCAAGGATTTTCTTCACCCATCTCAAGGATTTTGTGAACCTTCCACAAGGATTCTGCAAAGTAATCACCAGAAATACCTCATGCTTGCTTCACTTGCTGCCACACCTAAGCTTTAGTGAGACTCCCTGGAAGTTTATCCCTGCAAAGCTGCCCTGAAGGACTTCTAGATAAGTGCAAGATTTAATGTGGTGGATGAGAAACAATTGTAAACCCCACATGGTAAAGAGATGGGAATATGTCAACATGGTGAGGAAATATCAAATTAATATTCAAACATGCTATTAAAATCTTATGAAGGGATGTTAAGACAATGCAGAAAGTTATAAGCACAATGGCAGAAAACAGAGTTTGGGAGAATCACAAGGGGAAAAGATCAATCTTTTCCTTCTGCCCTGAATTTTCTCCCTAATGATGCAGCAATATAGCAGCAAGCTGATTGCAGCATTTTCAGACATTCACACCAAAGTTTCACAATACCAGAAACCTCTCTCATTAAACATTTATTTATTTATATCTGTGTTCCTCGAGCGCAGAAAAGATACAAAAATTGAACTCCATTGACAAACATTTCACCCAACTGCTCCCTGTGTTCCTCCCACACAGATGGGCAGCTGAGACACCCTAAATCACTGAGACTTGGCCCTCCTGCAAGCAGTGGTGTCTCCTGGAAACATGTGAACTATTAAAGGGAAGCATCACCTCTTGAGATGTTAAATCATGTAGCCCAAGCTACAGAGTAACAGGACTTTGACTTTTAAAAGTCTTGATGAATCCCTGCTTAATTCCAAATACAAAGGATGAAGAACTGTGAAATAATTCCAGGTTTTAGCTTTCAGAAATTGACTCTTTTCACTCCTTATGTGTTGCTTGTCTTACAGAGAGAACTTCTTCATAGGGGATTGTTCTGGTTTAGGGTAGTTTTGAGAGAAAAACCTCTAAAGGGGCTTCCTTTAGAAAAAAAACTTAAGTGGCCCCTCTCCTAACTGGTTGGGGAAAAAGATCTCCTTGGAGAAAAGTGGAAAAAACTGTTTATTTAACAGGAAAAGCATTTACCAGCACAAAAAATGAACAATATTAAACAATAAATGTAGGAGTGATGGGGGGTCAGCACGGTCGGGACGGATGGAGACGAGATCTCTGAAGCCAGGTTGTGGAACTTGCAGTTTATTGCAAAGGGCATGGGTGCAGGGCCCTGCTGGGAGCCAGAGAAGAGAGGTGTTGAGTGTAAGAGAGTTAGAGGCAAGAGCTTAAGAGTGGAGAGCGTGTAGAAAGGAGGAGGTGAAGAAGTGCAGAGGAGTAAAAGAAAAGGTGAAGTGCCCGAAGTTCCGTTACAATACAATAAATCATCTTCTGTGTTGAATATTCAGATTCTCACTAGTCAATCTAATACAGCATGCAAATCCTATAGCATTTCCATACAACCTATAAGAATCACTACATTACCATACTGTGCTACATTTTAAACCCTAAAATCTACCCTTTGGACCCCTTCTGCCAAGCTAGCAGGGTCTGCTGGACGCTTGGACCTGCCTGCTTGCAGAGGGTCTTGTTTCATCCAGAGGGGACTACATTCAGCTGGCCACACCATTGTTTTCCTGTTGTTCAGTAACTAAGGGATTTCAAAGGTTTCTTTCATTTCAATCTCGCTTATAGTTTCTATATTCTCAAAATCTTTTGCCAGGCAATCATACTTATAAGGCTTTCTTGTTTCATCCTCCCCAACAAATAAAACCTCTTGCTGTTCTAAAAGAGATAACAAACTCAGAAAAGTTCTCTTTGTGGGGCTGTAGCTTGGCTCACTCAGTCTTTTATCAGTTCCTTTGATGCTGGAAATGCTGCGGCCCAGGCCTGGTGCTGTGGGCCACAGGTGTGAGTTTCTGGTGCTCTTCTGGTGTTCAGTCCAGAGCAGGTTTAAACAGGTCTAAAGAAAAAGAAAAACCTACAGTCCAGGGAACTTCTCTGCCTCAGCTAGCTAAAAACTAACTAAAAGCAAAGGAGAGTTTTGTTGTCTCTCTGTCCGCAGACAACACAGTGTAGGAGTAGGATGTGGGGGAGTAAGTGCAGTTTCTGATAACAAATTCCATGCTTATTTTCTCTCCACTTCGCTCTTGGAACAAGTCTTAAAGATGTAAAACTTATTGTCCAGCATAAACAGGACAGACGACGGGGGATACAAGCATTTTACAGCCAATCCAGGACAGGATCAAACTTTCCTGTCAGCATGGAAAATGTCAGAGGACATGGTTGTTATCCCAGGTAAAGTTTCTGTGGGGAGTCTAAATGATCTCAACTGAAATATCACAGCTCTGCTTTTTGAAAGGCTGATACAAAAAAATGAAATAAAACAAAACAAAAACGGACAAACTATTGTATTTGCTGGGAAGCCCCAATGAAGGCAGGAATGATGAATCTGACTCCATGTTCTGAGAAGGCTAATTTATTACTTTATAATACTATACTGAATTAAAGAATACTATACTAAACTAAACTAAAGAATACAGAAAGGATACTTAATCAGTGCTAAAAAGATAATAATGAAAACTCATTACTCTTTCCAGAGTCTCAACACAGCTTGGCCCTGATTGGCCAAAGAGTCAAATCTCACACCAGAATCCAATGATACAATCACCTGTGGGTAAACAATCTCCAAACACATTCCACATGTGTGCACAACACAGGAGAAACAAATGAGATAAGAATTGTTTTCCTTTTCTCTGAGGCTCTTCAGCTCAGAGGAGAAAAATCCTGGGCGAAGGGATTTTTCAGAGAATGTGAATGCCACAACAAACAAACAAAAATACTTAAGCAGGTGGAATTCACCAAGTATTCTAATAAACAGCTTATTTCTACTAAAGACCTATCATTCAGTGCTGTCTTTTTTCGCCACAATGCACAAGTGCCAGGAGGGGCATCACTGAGGATGCACAGCCCTGGTGCTGGATTTCAGCTCAGAATGCACCCACCACATTCCTCCCCATGTCATTCTGTCAGGTCAGACAGATCTTTAGTTTAACTATTAGTGTCTTTCAGGTTCTCCTATTTGCAGATAGTTCCCATGTTGCCACCAGAGCACCATTCTCTCAGCCTGTAAGCAGCAATTATTCATATTAAAAAAAAAATCTAAACTAGTGTTATGGTTTGACATTGGCACAATGTTAGCGCTTTTATGAAAATATATTCTTTTTGGTGTCTGCTGTGAGATGTGACTAGGAACAAGTAAAGCAGGCTCTTACTTAAAAGAAAGAAAAGTTTATTAACTAGACTACAAGTGAAAGAAAACACACAAGGAAAAATGAAAACTTTACAAAAACATTCTTTTATTTTTTCTCTACTAAATTTTCAATACAATACATTTTCTAAATCACTACCTCTTGGTCTGGCACTACTTTTAGAATACTTAATCTTCAGTTCACTAAGAGGAGAAGGAGTCTTTCTTTGTGGTATAGGCTTCTCTTGGAAACACAGTTGAAACTTCTTGTGTTTCTATGTTACTCTTGGCACTGCCTGGAGATAATTTGCTATGGTGACATCTTCTTTCCATGTGCAGTGCTCTCACCACTGCTCATGGACTAGAACTGCTTTTAGGGTCTTTCTTTTAAGGATGCTTTGTTTCGTTGTAAAAAAGCACAGTCTTTTATTTTTGGGACACTAGTCTTCTTTAAATTTCACTTTCTGGGGCTGAGGGGTCTTAAAAACAGATTTTCTTTTCTCCTGAAGACTGAGGGCACTAACTACTTTCTTTACTTGTTGTCTCTGTTCATGCACTTTTTCATATAACATCACTGCACTTTTTTGCCTTTGAGCTATTGCTTCTTCTTAAATGCAGTCTCTGTGTAACAGGGAAAAAAAATGGTTCTGTTTATGGCTACACACAAAAAGTCTAGCTAAAAGGCTAGTCTATCATTCTTCTTTTCTACTCAAGAGTCTTCTTTCTTTCGTGGCTTATTCTTTCTTATCTTTTTTTTTTTTTTTTAACTCTAGGAGGATCAGCATGTATAAGGTTTTTATTATGTTAGAAAAGGGTTAAAAATTTCAGGTTTTGTTTGTCTGGAGCTCTGGAACTTTTACAGCTGCTTTGCCGGGTACTTTTTCACTTGCACTTCTTTTTTCTTTTTTTTCAGCTGGCTGCTATTAAAATTTAGAAGCTGTCTCTCTCTCTCTCTGCTGTGTGGGGGAGTCTGTTTGATGTTTCTTGATGCTCTTCTACTTTTTTATTTTTAAGGGCTTCTTTACTTCTCATCTCGATCTAGGCTCAGGCCTACCGCATGGCTGCCCCTCCCCCGCCCAGCAATAGCGGCTGGACGAAGGCGGGATCTGACTTCTTTCTTGCTGAAGTCTTAAGAGACTTTTTTAGGTGAGTAGCTGTGGTTTTTAACTCTTGTGTGTTCTCAGAGGCGGACTCAAATTTCAGTGGTCAAACTAAGTGCTAATGCTAAAATCTGAGCATCTATTGGTGGTTTGGTAGTTGTGACTACAGCATCTCAGAAATCTTATTTCTTGCCTAAACTACCACAACTAGACAAATGATGTTGCCCCATAAAACAGTTACAGCATTGTCTGGGTTTCTATGCACATACAAACAGCAAAAGGGCAAACTGCCAGCTCAGTTCTCAAAGCAGGGATTATAACATTTTATGGGAAGCCATTAGCCCCCTGTGCCAGTGTCAGTCAGGGTGGCTGTGCTATGTGTGAGCTATGAGCCTTACTGGAGGCTTGTCTGCACAGCCCAGAGCCTGGGGCTGCCAGCCTGGAGAGAGTCCCCAGCAGGCTGAGTGCCAGCCCCCAGACACACATCCATGGATCTGGTGCTGGGATTCACCGCCCCACACATCAAGGGAAGCAGCAGCGACCACACCGACTGCTGCTGTTGGGGTAGAGTGCCCGAACGCATGGAAAGCCTTGTGCTGCCCTGCCTCTGAGTTTGTTTTCATGGCAGGAATTTCAGTAGCAGCCAGAGCAGAGAGCAAACATGCAGAAGATGATTATGCCTGGTGTGTCCTGCTGCCCCAATCAAACAAGGATTAGGGACAAGCCAACCAGCATTCCCTACCATTGTCACAGTGTCACACACACATTACAGTTGTGGTTTCCAACACATAAATGTTTCTACTGAAGTACAGACTCCAACATTCCACTTTCACGGATTATTGTCATTCCCAGCCAGTGCAAGCAACCATGGAAACAGAAGAAACTTGGGGCCAGGTTTAAATTTAGAGAAACTATGACCTGCAGTAACTAAAGTGTGCGTGCTTTATTTACAATGCCATGATGCTGCACTGTGATTTGGAAAGGACTGTGATCTTAATATCCACATGAAATGGATGAGAAAGTAAACATCTCAAAGCAGGAATGAGGTTGGATGGTTTGACTGTAACAGCTTGCTTCTTTATGATGTTTGTTTGCATGGTCACTCTGAATTTTTGATGTTTTAGTATGTCTTTGATGTTAACACCTGAGAATAATAGTATCAAATTCTTTTTCATTTATTTGTTCTTTATTTGCAGGTTTATGATAAATTTTCACAAATTAATGAGAAATTTGCTTGTTTGGGACACTTAGGAAAAGAACAGATCCTACACAAATGATATTAAGGTTTCTTACATAAAGGATTCTTCAAAGTTACACTGATGAGCAAAAAGGGAACAAATTTGAGATAACCTTCATGCTTCTCAGACAAAAACAATGAAAGAGACAAACACATAAAAAAGAAACTTCTCCAAACTTTACTGCCTGAAAAATATTTTTTCTTTTAACAGAATTTACCTGTAGTGGATTTACAAAACAGAGCACAGAAATAGTATTCTGTGCAAGTAACACCATAAATAAAAACAGATGACACTGACTTCAAGATGTTTCTCTTAATGAATGTTTTCATGTCAACAGTCATTACAATGCTAATGTCAACACTTTTTTGGAAGTAGTACCCTTATAAGATTCATTAGGGATGTCATAAGCATCCCACAACATAGGGTGTTTCAAATCCAGTTACTTTTCTATTCAAACCATGACTTTGAATAGGTTTTAAAACAAGAAAGAACACCAAGAAAAAGCTCCTATTGCTTATTTGATGGCTCAGTGGCATAGTACTGAAATTCAAAATTATGTCGTCTTTCTGTCTGTTCTGCTTTCCAGTTTTGTATCCAATCTAAAAAAAGTGATAGAAGCTTAGTTTAGAAAAACAAGTAGTGGCAACATCTACTTCCTGAGACTGCACGTTGAAAGCACTGTGTACACAGAAAAGGGCATTTTGAAATAATTCAAGCAGCATTTGGCGGGGTTTCAAGTATCTCTAATTCTGAGGGCTAACATTGCAGTTCTCTGTATCCTGCATGGCCTGGAGCTGACATCCCTCTTTCTGCTGTGATAACCTCCCAGTCTAGATGTACGAGACCGTCTCACCAACCAGCAACCTCTCACCTCACTGCAGCTGCTGCCTTGGGTTGTTACATCCCAGGTCAGTAAGGCAGATGCAGAAACTGGGATGCCTTGGGAGGGTACTCACTTCAGAGATAGGGCGACACAGCGAGACACTCTCCCACAGTTCCTTGCTTCTTTATGTTAATGGTCCCAGTTACATCACCCCTGTTTTCCTCCCCAGTTCTAGAATGTTCCCTGTTCTTGCTTTCCCTACTGGACTCCTCCCCTATATCCCTGTTGGCTGTTTCCCTCTGACCCCAGCTTTTCACACCCCTAACCCCTCTACCCATTGGCCCTCAGACCTGATGCTCCACCTCCCTCATTCCATATAAAACCTTGGACCCTCCTTTGTTCTTGGTTCTTCTGTCCCTGAACCCCTTCAGTGTGCCAGTTCATAAACTGCCACTGGAACATCATATGAAGAACCCCTCCTGCCTCTTCATTACGTCAACTTGCATTTTCCACCTAGCAGCACGAGTGTCTGCTGCTCATCCTGAGCTATCTGCCTTTCCCTAAGGGAGACGCTCTTGGGAAGGCTTCTGCCGTATCACTGCATTGGGTCATGTCTAGACATCAGTCTTTCCAGTCCAATCCATGGGGAAAAAAAATACCCTCAGAAATCTTAATGTTCCTAAGTGTTCCTTAGTGTTCTAAGACAATGATTTAGGCCCTTCAGCTTGGTAGTTGAAGAAATAAAAAGAAACTTTTTCATCTAAATTTTATCTTTTGAAAGCACCAGTTTTACACAGAGATTATTTGGCAACATTTTTGTCAGACAGAGGTTTTCTTCTGTGACCATCTTCCTCTACATTATTTTAAGAAAAGCCCCCAAGGATATTTTGTTTATGTGAAGATCTGAAAATGAAATCTATTCTATCTCAAGCATGTTATGCCTCCAGAAAATAAGTTCTTTATATTTTTAAATTATATCTTACTGGAACGTCTCACCTTGCTATAATACTAGAGCTAGCACTGTGCTGCTACACAAATAATACTGGTTATAGAAAACGTACAATTACTTGCCATGTTTTTGCAAGTTCTTCCTAAATCAGATTATATTGTTACAATATAAACACTCATGCCTTTAATGGTACAATTAAATCTAGAGCAATTATCGTACATAGTTCCCATACTTCTTCACTGAGCTTTGCTGAAATATTCCAAATCATTCTTGCAGTTTAATGCATTTAATATGTAATTATGTTTAGAACATTTATTATGCACAGTCACTAGAAATCAAGTTCACTTTGAATATATTTTCTAATTGCTACTTAGAAGCACTTGCAGACAAAATAAGTGCTGAGGCTACATTATTGCACAGATAAATGGTCCTGGTTTGAAAAGACAGGTGTCTGCTAAGGAAGTTAGCAATTTAAGTTAGGACAATATGAGACTGTTGCCGTTACGGTGTAGCGACCTGGTTCTAGAGCTGGCACGGCGACCCATGTCCAGGGTCACTCGGTCCACATGCTACAGACACCAGTATGGTGGATAGCAAAATGGCGTTTATTAAAAAGTTTCAGGGGTTTATAAAGGCTTTGGCAGTCTGTGTCACTTTCATCCAATTGGATGTTGCCAGGTGCAGCACCAAGGTCAGACTGCGAGGTGAGGGGGGGCTTCTTTTCTGCCCGTACAAACCGAGATCTTCCGCACGCAGATCCCTGACTGTCCACATTTCCCCCCCCCCCCCCCGCCATGATTAGTAAAAATCTCATAAAGTTATAAAATGTAAAGGTTACAAAATTTCATAGGTTAGTGTAATTAGTATAAAATTGTAAGTGTGTTAGTAACTAGCACGCTTTAAAGCAACTGTCGGCGCTCGAGAAACAAAATGTTAGCTGCTTCTAAACGTCTTCTAACAAATAGCACCAGTTTGTTTAGTACGCAAGGTCCGAAGATTAGGGTTAGTAAGATTGTGACTGGGCCTATAGGTTAGAAATCAGGGTGGTGAGCCATGGAGACCGGTTGAACCAGGACTTGAACCAACCCTGTTGGGCTTCCCTTTCTTTCTGTCTCTGAGCCAGTCTGTTCCGGAGTTCTGCCATGGAGTCTCTAACGACTCCCGTGTGGTCTGCGTAGAAGCAGCATTCCTCTTTCAAGGCAGCACACAGACCTCCTTGCTGCATGAGCAAGAGGTCCAGTCCTCGCCTGTTCTGCAGGACCATTTCTGAGAGTGAGGAGACTGACTTCTCCAGAAAGGAGATGGATATCTCGATCCTCTGCAGATCTTCATCGATGGTCATCTGCAGCTGGGACAGTCCTTGATGTTGGGTCGCTAGGGCTGACACACCCGTTGCCGTTCCGGCTGCTCCTAGGCCGAGCAGCATTGCGATAGTTATACCTGTTAGTATTTCTCTTTTGTGGAGCCGGCTGGGTTCTTCAAAGAGGTGGTACACCTCCTCATTCGAGTGGTACAGGACCCTAGGAACGATCAGAACTTGGACACAAAAGTCGTTAGAGTCATTGAATTTGGCAAGAAACACACAAGGGCTTGCACCGGATCTCTGGCAAACCCACATCCCCGAAGCAGATGGGACGACCCACTTGTTGTTCTTTCGGTCGGGCTTGACCACGTCAGTGCAGACGTTGCCTTTTCGCTTAGCTAGGATTGCATTGCCAAAGCATCTGCCCCGACCTGTGACTTGGCTCAGGGTGATCCCTTTGCGGGGTGTGTCCCACCTGCATTGGGAAAGGGGCATCGGCTGTGGAATAACTAAAGGGGGTATCTAAAGCGACTCCTTTGTAAAAAGGGGGGTTTGACATCGTAACAAAGCCAGCAGGAGTCTGTCAGGTTAGGGTTAGATTTCGTTCAGAGATAGATAGGTAGCTTCTAGCATGCGAAGGATTGGGTCCGAGTCTGACCCGGCTGACTGGCCTATCTGAAAGGCATCAGTGTCGCCGGTCGGGACATCGGTGTCATTTGTGGGCAAGGCTTTGGGGTCGGTCATGTTTCTCTCTTTCTGTGTGATTTTAATCACTTTGTTGGATCCAACCGCTCGGGGTGCCGATGGTTGGAGCCTGGTAATTCGCATGTTCACCCACTCCTTTGACCCTTGAAGGACCACTGTCCACGCCTTGCCCACGGCCCAGCTGGGGTGATTTGGTTGCAAGACTGTCATGTTGTAGTGAGTGCATTTCCAAAATTTGGGGATTTTGTGGCGGTTCCGATGGAAGTTTCCCTGAAGGAAAACAGGTGTTTTGCAGCCTGCGGGTGCCCAGGTGAACTGTAGGAATTTGTCGGGCTCTTGGGGATCCCACCCAGGCCCTGATGGCCTGGCATCCGTGACAATGGTTTCACAGCCCCAGTGCCCACAGTGTCCCCACAGTGTCCCCACCCTGGGTGATTGCAGTAACTTTTTCCTGGGTTTGAAGCTGGGCACCAATAGGATAGGTACATGTGTGTGGCGTGTGGGGAATGGGGGTCTGCCTTTGGTTGTCCTGGAAACAGGTCGGAAATGCACAGCACGAAGGATGGGGTGTTTGGTGTGGTGATGTCTTTGAGCACCTTACCACCAGTAAGGCGCTGCATGACCCACCTGAAGGGCTGATGGGGGTAGTGGTCTGGGCTGGCTTGCCCTCTGGCGACAAGCCCCAACAGCAAAATCACACAGAAGCACCGTTGATGTTTGGGTCTCCCCCACGCGGGTCTCTCGGGCGCTGCCTGGCGGCTCGGTGGTCTGTCACTTTCCTCTGGGAGGGGAGAGTACACATCCCGTGGACGACCTATGAGCATGTCCTGTAAACAGAAACTCACAATTCTCATTGGTCTCATCCTGCTCATTGCAAAGGTCGGGCTTGATTGACCTAAGTGGACACCACCTGATTTTGCCGTCCTTTTTGACGGCTGCATACCCTCGCCCTGTGAGCACCAACCTCCAGCCCTGTTCCCACTCCCCCAGTTCATTTTTGATCACCACCTGCGGGCCTTCCTCTAGTGCTTGAGTGGCCCAGTGTCTCTGGGCAGGACTGTTTGTTTCGTTCCCCCTAGGGAATTGATTCAATGCTAGCAGCGCCGTTGCCAGTATGCGTGCCTGGTCACCCGGGGAAATGGCACTGGCAAACCCTTCTGCCTTTGCTAGCACTTCCAGCTTAGTTTTCAGCGTTTGGTTTGCTCTTTCGACGATGGCTTGCCCGGTGCTGTTGTATGGGATGCCATGCACCAAGGCGATGTTCCATTTCAAGGCAAATGCTTGGACTACCTTTGAGATGAAGTTTGGGCCGTTATCCGTTTTGATCTGCTTTGGTACTCCAAGCCATGCCAGGGCTGTCAGCCAATGTTGGATGGTCGCTTTGGAATCGGTCTTGAGATGCTGTGTGGCCACAATCGTGCCACTGTACGTATCTACTGTGACTGCGAGCCATGCTCGGGGTTTCAACAGCTGGCATTGTGTGAAATCTGTTTGCCATATTTCTGAGGCTTTGAGGCCTCTGGGGTTGACGCCACTCGACCACAGTGGCGCCTTCTGGCAATGGGGGCACATCGTGACAACGTGCTTTGCATCTGCGGTAGAAATCCCGCACCTTTTTGCAAGTGCTTTAGCTCCGATGTGAAGGGATTCGTGCAACTGACGAGCTTCTTTCAGTGTCCAAATGCCCTTTGCAGCAGCGTCAGCCTTGTCGTTGTCTATCTGGTAGAACCCTTTGATTGGGTCGTGGCTGTTGACGTGGATGACTGATATGGTGCCTTTCCGTGAATAGTGCTTCCTCCAACATCATTGCCACTGTAGACACTGACACACCTGGTCCGGACATGGCTAGGCAAAGCCTGGCCACAAATATGGAGTCAGTCACAATGTTCAGGTGTTCTTCTGGGAACACACACCACAGCTGCTGCTTCAAGCTGTTGGACCGACAGCGTGGGGTCGGTTGTCTTGACACATTGCCACTGTTCTCCTGACTGCCATACTGCCACCGCGGTGGAGGTCTGCGATGATGCGTCTGTGAAGATGGTTGGTCCCGCCCGTGGTTGGTTGAGCACCTTTGGTGGGAGATCGATGTCGACGACCGTGAGCAGCCGAGTCCAAGGGGGTTTTTCTGCGTAGTGAATCTCTCCTCCATAGTCTGTAAGGGCCACAGCTAGATATTCCAATATTGTTGTTGACTGCGCAGAGAGCTGTTTGCGGAAAGGCAAGCTTATCTTGGAAGGTTCGAAGCCCAGATGTCTCAGGGCGAGTTTCCTGCCTTTCATGATGAGGCTGCAGAGACACTCAACTCCCGGGGAAAAGGCACGCGACGGTTTCCCCAAGACCACCCATAGTATCGGTTGGGCCTGCTCAGGGGGTCCTTGGGCTAGGGCTCCCACTCCCCCCTTCTGTGTAAAATACAGGTCGACTGGAGCACTTGAGTCCCATCTGGTGAGCACGCTCTCTGACATCTGCTGCTCGATGAAGTCGAGTGAGCTTATCGCCTCCAGTGTCAGGGTTTTCTGCTCCCATGGGTTCTTCCCTTTCAGGAGGTCATTTAGAGGGTCCATCACTTCAGGAGGAATCAGGATGATGTTGCGGAGCCACTGCAAGGACCCTACCAGCTGTTGCATGTCGTGGAGTGTTTTGATGTTCCGAAGGATTTTTATCTGGGGAGGAGTTATGTAGGAGCTCGTGATTCCCACTCCTAGGAAGGTCACGCACAGTCCCTTTTTTATTTTTGCACTCGCTACCTCAAAGCCATTTGTCCTTAAGGTCTCGGAGATGGTAGACACCAGCTGGTCCACTTGTCTCGTGGATGGTGCGGCGATCAGGATGTCGTCCATGTACTGCACGATGGTTGCAGTGGGATTGCTCTGCCGGACTGGTGCTAGCGCTCGGTCCACGGTGATCTGGCAGATAGTCGGGGAGTTGAGCATTCCTTGGGGAAGCATCCTCCATTGGAAGTGTAGGTTGGGCCGCTGGCTGTTTGGGAAGACGATGGAGAAGGCAAAGCGCTCCTTGTCGTCTTCGTGCAAGGGAATGGAAAAGAAGCAGTCTTTGATGTCGAGCACTGCACAGGGTTGTGCTCTCGGTATCACTGAGTTCATGGGCAGCGAAGTTTGCACCGGGCCCATAGGCTGGATCCTCTTGTTCACTTCTCGCAGGTCATGCAAGAGACGAAAACCTTCACCTTCACCTGACCGCTTAGGTATCACAAAAATTGGGGTATTCCATGGGCTTGTGGAGGGTTCCAAGTGATTCTTGTGCAATTCATGTTCAACTAACTCAAGGAGGGCAGTCATTCGAGGCGTTGACAAGGGCCAGTGTTCCACCCACACGGGTTCAGCTGACTTCCAAGTCAGCTTCATGGGGAATGGTGGGTGTGCAACAGTGGCCCTTAGAATAAATTTGTCACCCCAACATCCAGCAGGGCTAGGGCGTCCCTCCCTAGCAAGGGTGGGCAATCCGACATCACATATGCAATGAAGGTGATAGTTCTCCCCGGTCCTCTCTCGGTGCAAAGGGTTATTGCCACTGGTTGGATGCTCTTGTGGGCTCGGGACAACCCCCCGACTCCACCCACCATGGGGGCTACTTCTGGCTTCCATGATTGAGGCCAATGCACATCTGGGATGACGGTGACATCTGACCCTGTGTCCACCCAAAAGGGAAGGCAGATGGCCGAGTCGTCGGAGCTGTTATGGAGACGACACACTGCCCACACGATCAGTGGGTGCTTCCCCACCTTCACGGTGAGGGCCACCCATGGATCCTGTTCCCATGCTTTCATGGCCAAAGCCACCCAGGGGCCCCTCCCCCAGGGAGCTGTTGTTGGTATTCCTGAGGTGCAGGTGGGTTCGACTGAGCCATTGGCTGGGTGACAAAATTGGTCATTCCCCGAGGGGGTAATGATGGTGGGCAGGAGAGCCCTGTGCCCCACCGGGGGTTGCTGTAGCTGGGCCGCTGCATATTCCAGGTGGGAGGAGGCTGAATACGGCCCGGCTGCCCCCTCCCCCTCCCGCTTCCCTGATGCTTGGATCTGCATTCCTTGGCTAGATGTCCCTTCTTTCCACATGCCCAGCATGGTCCCCTAGGTCTCCCCTGGCGTGGTGGAGCAACTGCTGGTGGGCGCTCTGGATGGGGGCAGTTTGTTGCTGCATGCCCAGCCTGGCCACACTTAAAGCATGCCATGACACTCGTTATTGCAGTGTGAACTGCTGCCTGAATGGGGGCTAGGTGTTCCTCTTTTGCAACGTGCTGGATCATGGCAGCTATATTAGACCCCTGCGGCAGTGATCTTAAAATTTCCTTGGTGGCTGAATTGCATTGCTGGCACAGGCACTCTGCCAGCACAGGACCCTTTGCCTCTGAGGGCAATGATGAGGAGTCCAAGGCAGCCTGTAGTCTGTCTACAAACTGGGTAAAGCTTTCAGTCTCGCTTTGCTTTATTGTGGACCAGGGAGAGGGCTTGGCTATTACCTTGGATGCTGTGCGTATGGCCTCTCGGGCAGCACGAGTGGTTGCTGCAACTTCAGGTGCCCACAAGCCCTCAGCCTGTGTTTGGGGAGTAATCATTGTGGGGTCTGTGCCCATAAGCCTCTGTATGCTGGAACCATGCAGTGGATGATCTGCCCCTGTTACCAGGGCCAGCTGCTTAAGGCAGTTATCCTTCCACTCTTGCTTGAAAACAATCATTCCTGCCCCATCAAAAATCATTCTACAAGTCTGCTTAATATCAAAAGGCAACATGTCATCCCCTCCAAAAACGCCGTCAATCAGTGTGGAGACCATGGCCGAATTAATCCCCTTATCTGCGATTGCTTTAATAATTGCCTGCACTTCTTTTGGGTTGACTGGGGAATAGGTCCTTTGGTTTCTGCCTGCTCCCCCCCCCCCCCCCCCCCCCCCCCCCCCACGGACCGGGAACACCAGTTTTGCTGACGGGGTCCACTGAGCACAAGCTATTTTTATTTTCCGCCAGTCTGTGAGCGGGGTTTGATCTTTCTCTGATATCCCCTTTACCCATGCGGGAGCGCTGTGGCTAGTGACTTTATATACTGCTGTTCTATTTCTGTTAAAACCCGAATCCGAGTCGGAATCCCCCGATCCCCCCTCGAGCTCCGAGCTCCAGTCCGAGTCCGAGCCGGAAGTCGACTGATCGGTCATTTCCGGGCTGCTCTGCCTTTTTCTCAGGCTTCAACCCCGCCCCTTCTTACGTGGGTCGGCCGTCCCCTCTCCCTGGGGTCCCCCCGCCTCCTGCTGGGGGACGTCCTTGCCCTATAAGGACTTAAAGTGAACTGAGTGCTCTGATTGGTCGCACGCTCCTCCACGGGGGCCGCCCCATCTCCCCGCTCGCCCACGCCTGCGTTTTTAGGCAGGCTGACTGCATTTCTGCCCTCTGTGCCTTCTTTTCCGCCCTTACCACTTTCTTTTCTGCCCTCACCACGCGGTCCGATGCCATTTTCAGACTCATACGGCGGAGGGGGCGCGCTATTATCCCCCCCTTCGGGGTCCGGCGACTTTGCCGTCTCCCGCGCTTCCTTCGCCAGCCCCTGCCAAAACGACTGCGCGCATTATCCCCCCTCGGATGGTAACTCGATCTCCTGGGGGGAGTGCGGCGTTTGTGATTTCACGCCGCCACTTTGATCAAAGCCCTCTGTGGTCTGAGTCGCCGCTCCCACCCCCAACTGCGGCGTGGCCATTAACCACACTTGAGCAGCTTTCCAGATCTCTTGCTCCTCTCTGGCCTTTTTTAAGGCCTGCACAACCTTGCCCCAAGCCTTCAGCACTTTCCCCGATCCTGATGTCATAGTTTCCTCAGCTAAAACCTTCGTACAAGTATCCCAAACCTCTTGGTGGAGAATATCCACCGGACTATTGATCGCCCCAAGCTTGATAAGTCTCCGTATAGCGAGACTTAAATCTTTCAGCTTACAATCTATGCCCCATTGAGAATGTACTTGATTGATAACCTTCATCATGACTTCCATGGTCCACTGTGGTTCTGGAGGCGTCCCTCCCACTGCACAAGGCCTGCTGTGCAGCCATGAGTCCCCTGTCCAGGTGATCCCCGAAGTCCGGGTGTTGATCGTTCCCGGGTTCGGCACCAGATGTTGCCGTCACGGCGTAGCGACCTGGTTCTAGAGCTGGCACGGCGACCCACGTCCAGGGTCACTCGGTCCACATGCTACAGACACCAGTATGGTGGATAGCAAAATGGCGTTTATTAAAAAGTTTCAGGGGTTTATAAAGGCTTTGGCAGTCTGTGTCACTTTCATCCAATTGGATGTTGCCAGGTGCAGCACCAAGGTCAGACTGCGAGGTGAGGGGGGGCTTCTTGTCTGCCCGTACAAACCGAGATCTTCCGCACGCAGATCCCTGACTGTCCACATGAGACAATAAAAACAAAGAGTTACAGATGTCCGGGGTCCTTTTTCGGGCTCTCGATATTGTCCTAACTTAAATTGTCCAAATTATTATTACTCTAATTGTATTACTATTTTTATAATCATTTTATTACTAAAAACAAAATAAAATAAACAATGCAGTAATACAAAACAACACTGACAGAGTCAGAATATGACCTGACACCCTGTTGGTCAGGGTGTTGGTAGTAGTCTAATTGAAATGGTGGCTGCAGCCCTCCTGGAGTGGCAGATGTGGTTCTGTTGCAGCAGTGAGCCTGTAGAAGGGTGTAGTCTTCCTCTGAAGATCTAGTGAAGACAGCTGCTCCTCTGAGAATTCAGTGGAAAAGGCTGGCTGTGGTCTTCCAGATCTCTGATTATATCTAGTTAGGAATGTTTGGCTCCTCTCTCTGGGCGGAGTTCTTCACAATGGGATGATGTAGTTTTACTAGTCATGCAGTGACACTCAATGGCCTATTAACAGAAGATATCTCCCCTGGGGGGAGGATGGGTTGTGGAAGAGATAAAGAAAACTGCCCAATTAACAGAAGATAACTGCCTCATCAGATAGGAAGAGAATACACCTCCTATTGCTAACTTAAGACATAAATACATTAACCTAAACCAATGTTACACTTTTTAATGATAAAACATTAATTCAAAACATTCACTCAATAAAATATTAATAATTTTTGTAATATATGATAGAGATAATTCATGCTATTAATGTATAAAATATTGTAAGATCCAAACTATGTCTTTTGACCACCCTGGCCGAGAGTAGTGTCTTATTCATACACATCTAGTTCCTGGACTACGTTGAGATAACATCGCGTTCTTTAATGTAAGAATAGAAGCTTCCAGGGTGACAATCACCGGCTTCCCTGGGTCGCCAGGACCACTCAAGAGTGATTATCGCCTTGAAGATTACATCTGCCATGAGGATTGATGGCGCCTTGAAGATTACATCTGCCATGAGGATTGATGGCGCCACCCATGCATGTGAATGCTGACTTCCCCGAAGTTCTCTGACAACATCTAGACACCTGGACTGGATCTTTGTCTACCTCTGCACATGTAAAGCCCCGGTTCTGCATGTGAAGAGACACAAAGAACATTCGGTCATCTCTGCCTCGGGCAGAATAAACTGTATAAGAACTCGCTGCGGGAAGCAGCATTCGTGAACCAAGGGGGAGACTCTGATATTTTGGAGGTCAGATCCAGGTTCACCCATTGTTGATCCTGGGCTCGACACTGACTCTTTGGCTGTGGTGGTTTTTGAGACCGAAATTCGGTCTCGCAGACAAATTAACAAATCTTTGCTAAATTTTCTTATAAGTTTGGCTCTCAATTTGATCATTTATAACAATTTTCCTCTTAGCTTTGAGGTAACTTACAAGCAACAGAAAGATCAAATATGATTAATATTTTTGAAAAATAAATATTGATAAAAGAAAACTCCAGAGGAAAAAGAATCCATTAAAGAAAGTAATTGAAGGAGCTGACTTCTCTCAGTAGCCATCAGGATTACCCAGGAGAAGAGAGCTCAACAAGAGAGGCCATCTTTTAAAATATTCCACCTTTGCACTGTTATGTGTATTACACTGTACAATGTGAATTTTGCAAAATGAGAGGCTGACAAGCACTGCAGCAGGAAATAAGGTCTTTCAAGAGAAGAAGTAATCAGCTTTCTGGGATTTCCCCAGAGCCTGGGGGCCTGAGAGACATTTGTTCCACCAGAGGCTGCTCTTGGAATCTGTGACAAATCCCTGCCCCTCCTTAGGTCTCTTTTTGCACCTAAAGAAAACACAAAAAAGCCTTGGCCCAATAGGGAAGGGCTGATGTAGGAACCACCCCATAAACAATTCAGATGCTGCATCAGTGGAAGTCCTTATAAAGTTTGGGATGGATTTGCAGCACAGGCACAGCCACAACTGTGCAATATTTCCCATTACTGGTGGTTTGGGGTTTATTTAACAATCCCTCCAAGCATAGGGAGAGAGAAACCCCATCCCCTTCCCATGCCATGAGGAATTGTTAAGTCTGCCTGACCAGAGTGAACTGACCTATTAACCTACAGCCAGTGATGTTAAGATAACAACATTTAGCATTTAGATAATTATGTGAATTTTCCAGATACCTTCAAAATTACACACTACCCTTTTTAGATGTGTAACCATGGTGGACTTTTGTGGCTGGTACAGGGGCTGCTAAAAAAATGTCATTCCACCCAAATGCCAAGTTCTGCGGCCAAGCTGCATGTTCAAATTGCTATTTTCCATTCCCAACCCCTTTCAGTCCTTGCTCCTTGCATATTTTTCTCTGCATCTTCCCACTCCCCACAATGAACACAAAGATAAGCACACCGAAAACCTTGCTGAGCAGGATCAGATTGTGTAAAAAAATATAGGTATTAAAGAAAAAAAAAGACACCCACAGTCTGTTTCATCAGTGCTCAGAACAGACTTGCATAAACTCCACAAACAGCAAGATAAACAAAATATTAGGATAAAAGAAAAATGTTACTTTAAAAGCAAAGATCTAAGGTTAAGGATTAAAAGAAAAAAGGAAACAATAGTGAAATGAAACAAGTGTAAAATAAAAACAGTAGGAATAATTTTTTTATCTTGTGGGTCAGAACAACTGAAGTGAGACAGCAACAAATGAATCAATGAATACTGGCAAAGTACAGAGAGGGCAGAACTAACAATGTCTGACAGAAAATAGAAAATGGACACAAATTCAATGCATAACAGCGAGACCACTACAAGTTATATGATTCGGGATAATTATTAATTCTTTTTAAAAATCTGCAATCCTTACACATTTTTTAGAGGTTGGGGGTGATTTATCTGAGGGGGACTGAAACACAGAAATATGAATGCCCTGTTGTAGTGGGTTTGACACTGAATGCCAGTGCATCTATGAAAAATTATTCACTCATTTTCCTCTGCCATAATTGAGCAGAGGAGGAGGAAAGAACAATTAAAAAGTTCATGGGTGAGATAAGGATCAGGAAAAGACACTTTAAGAGCAAGACAGGCTCAAAACTTAGAAAGGCATGAAGAAAAAATTATTAACAGAATTTAAAGATAATAATGAGAACTAAAATAAACCTTTAGAGCTCTTTTCCCCTACCCCAGCCCTTCTTTCCTTCCCACCAACAGTGCAGGAAGACAAAGCATGGAATTTTTATTCAGTTCATCACTTCTAAAAATCTTTCTTCAGTTCACTTAGGGAAAGGAGTGTCTTTTGCTATGTCATGGAGTCCTTCCCAAGGGAGACAGTTCTTAGAAACTTTTCAGCATGGTTTTAATTTTCACAAGTCACAGTCCTGCCCAAAACCTGCTTTAACGTGAGTACCTCTCACAGGCAAAACCAGTTTTTCCACAACTGCCTTTTTTTGGTGAGCCATTTAGTTTATGGGGTGAAATTTTTAAGGATGAGCTGTTCCAGTATAAAAGAATGGGTCCTCTTCCTCTATCTCCAAAAGCAAGCATTCTCTTGTTTCTCTTTGTTCAAGCCTCTAACTAGATTGCCAGTTTCTCAGCATCTGCATGCTCCAGCGTGAACATCCTCTTCTCACGGGCTGTGGGTGAATGCTGCATCCCCCCATGCACTCAATGAATTATAGCGATGTGGTGTTTGTGAGATCTCCAGGACGAAGGAAGAGAATTGATGAATCTGACTCCATGTTCTTAGAAGGCTAATTTATTATTATATTATATTATATTATATTATATTATATTATATTATATTATATTATAGAATGCTATACTAAAAGTATACTAAATAATAGAGAAAGGATACAGATAGAAGGCTTAACAAGAATGATAGTGAAAGCTCATGACTCCTCAGAGCCTCGACACAGCTGGCCATGATTGGCCATTAAGTTAAAACAATTCACATGTTGGATGAACAATCTCCAAACCACATTCCAAAACAGCAACACAGGAGAAGCTGAGGGTTCTCAGCTTCCCAGGAGAAAAATCCTGGACAAAGAGGATTTTTCAGAAAATATGACAGTGACACAGGGAAACAGTTTATTGTATTATAGTCCTCCCCATGGCTTGCAGAAGAATCTCAAGTCCTATGACCAGACCACCTTCTCCTCCCCTTCCCCCTCCTTTGCACTGATCTTAGTGTCGCCATGTTGTTTTCCAAACATGTCTTCACTTTTTCCTTTTCTCTGCCTCAGGAGAGAATTGATGTTCATAGGTTCATTTGTTGTCAAGTTCTGTCAATTAAAACAGTTTTTATAGAGTTCTGCAGTGCTAAAAGGTTGATCTTATCCAGGCTCTGCAATCAGGGAATCGCTCTTCATGCTTCTCATATTATTGGTCACCTGGTCTCCACCAGCGGTACGCAAGCCACGCTGGCTGCCAGCTCCACTCCATGCCTTTTCTTTATGCAGGGCACTGAAAAAAAAAAAGCTGTTGCTGCTCCTTTTGTCCTTCTGCCCACAGCACGGCTGGCTAAAACAGGCTAAGCAAATAAAGTTCATTGTGAGCCATGCCAAGATAGCGGCAGCCATGCAGCAGCACCCCGGCTGTGCTGATTTCGGCTGTGCAGTTCCAGCTGTGCAGCTGCTCTTGGCCCTGGCTGCTCCCATCCTCAGGGATGCAGGGCTGCTCCCAGCGCTGGTCCTGGCTGCATGGTTGCTCACACCACCGGGATGGCCCCTGGCAGTGTTGTCGGGGCAGCATCACCAGGAAAAGGACTGGTGGGCTCCCCAGGAAGGGACTGGGCAGCCCCCTCACCCCTCCAAAGAGAGCTTCCCGCAGTTTCTTCTTTCTTAAATATGTTATCATAGAGGCACTACCAGCTTTTCCAACTGGCTTAGCAGTGTGCCTATTCTCAGAGCAAGACATAGATTGGTTTTGCCGGGTATGGAGGGAAGCTGCTATCAGCTCCTCACAGAAAAATCACTTCCATGGCTGGCTTTTTTCCTCCTCACAAAAAATCAAGCTATTTTAAACCACCACACCTGTGTATTGTGAAACACAGAAATCTCTGGAGAAGAGATTTCTGTGTTTCACAATACGCAGGTGTTGTGGTGTAAAATAGCATCAACCTTCACTGTCCTGAAGAGCCGCTGCCATGAGACAAATATTGCCAGATATTTTTTTTGCATGCACTTAAGGCCCAGGTGTATCAGTGATTGATTTTTGATGGTGACTTCAGACACCACACAAGATACGAGCACAAAAACAAATTACAGAGCAATACTTATTGGCAAAAGGAAAGCATGAAGTATCACACTTGTTAAGAGTGCCTCAGCATGAACAATTGTTTAACTAATGCTCTCCAGCATGTGCATGATGTAATTTTAAAACAGAGATATCCTACTCTGCATAGTAGGACCCCTCCCCAAAACCCTAAGCATTACTTTGATTTTTAAAATTTATTTATTGCATTCTTCACCTGGACAAGACTGAGAAAGCCTTCTCTCACAAACTGTCATAATTGCTTTTGAGTTTATTTTCTGTCAGCAGTTGTGCAATGGCCCCTGGCAGTGTTGTCGGGGCAGCATCACCAGGAAAAATTATATTATAAAAGGGATATTAGATATTATTACTGCTGTTTAAGCAATGTCCTAGCGTTTTGATTCTTTTTCTTGTAGTAGATGAAGTGCCTCTTTCTTCCAGATGCATCCCAGCACGCCAGGAATATCTGCACTGATTCTACAGGGAATAGACCCCTTCTAATTAACCATTTTGTGCTTCTTCAAAATGGAAGTCATACAGAACATGGGAAAAAGCTGAGGGTAAAAGAGTCTGGTCCCCTTAGTCCCTTCTGGTCAGTACAAGTCTGCAAACTTTATGCATTACTCTGTGCATTATTAATACTAAAAAGGCAAGAAGGGACTATTTATACAGACTCCAAATATGCTTTTAGTGTAGTACATACTTTTTAGAAAAATTTGAAAGGAAAGGGGACTTATAAACACTCAAGGGAAAGGTTTAATACACAGGGAATTGATAGTTAAGAAAACTTGAAGCCTTAAAGAGCTCAAAGAAAATAGCAGTGGTACATGTAAAGGGACACCAGAGAAGGAGGGATATTAGTCGGAGGAAATAATTTGGCTGATGAAGAAGTAAATCATGACCTTACAAAAAAAAATAGAAATTCAGCAGGAGACACTTTCCCTTCCACTAACAGAACTGGCAGCTGTAAAGAAATTAAGAACAACCTTTAAAGAGGGAAAGTGGGTTTTTCCTGATAGCAAGATTATGATGCCAAAACCAGTGGCACGTCAGATCTTAGATAACTTGCATAGACAGACACACTGGGGAACAAGAGCCCTTTGTGATCACTTTTTAAATTGTATGGGTGTATAGAAATATTTGAAATTGAAAGCCAAATTACCCAGGGGTGTCTCACCTGCCAAAAGGTAAATAAGAGGTTGTTAAAGAGCCCTCCCTCTGGAGGACGCAAAACAGCCTACAGGCATTTGAAAAGATCCAGGGTGATTTTACAGAATTGTTTAAAGGGGGTCAGTGGAAATATTTGTTAGTTAGATCAGTTAACTCAGTGAGTTGAAGCATTTCCAGCAGCTCGGGCTACAGCTCAAATGGTGGCTAAAATATTGTTAGAACATGTAATCCCAAGAATGTGAACATATGGTGGGATTTGTTGATTTATATTAACCCTGATTTATTAAGAAGGAACTAGGCATCCTGGAGTGGCCACCGACCGTAATTCCCTTGAGCTTGGAAACAGAAGAACGCCGGTGGAAAAGAATAAAAGACTTTTTTTAATTGGTGAGAACAGCCTAAAAAGATCAAAGATCTCTGGGGTCACCCACCAGCAACATTATTAAGATTGGTTACAGAACTGCAATCCCAGCAACTGAAACTGATAACACCAGTTGTTAAAAAGTCCAGAGACAAGCAAAATGTTGGGAGTGCAGTAAACATGATTTAAGGTGTCATCCATGGATATGTATTGTTTGCACACTTTGTTTTAACTCATGGTGGAGAAGTAACTAAGATGGAGGAGGAGAGACAATTGATCTGCTTGTTTTGCTATAGTCATGTATTTAGCTGGCTAACTATAGAAGGTATTGCTAATGATTTTTTGGGATACCTTTGAGAGTGGGAGATGGGACCCTTCCAGCAGCAATTGGATTAATAGAGAACTTAGATCAATTGGGTTTTGCTATATTAGCTATAATGCAAATAAGAGAATGAGCAATTCATGATATTATAGACCAGTGTCTCATAATCAATGTTATTGCAGAGAAGAAGTCTATATACCACATCATAAGAGCATTCTGAGGGCATATTAGCCCCGCGAGTGTGTCTATTGGAGGCAGCAATTTAATAAACTCTCTGTCCTTGAAGCAGAAAGATAACTAGTTAAATCTTATGGTGGTTGGCACATCCCTGAAATTTTGGAAAATATAAGTTTATAGTATTCTGGCCTAACCTTTTCCCTGTTTTTGTCATTTTAGTTATTTCTTTTTACCAGCCAGAACTGGGAAATGGCATTTTAAAGGACACAAGCAAACTCTGTAGAGCTATGGGTGCCAAGGAAACTAAAAGCACCAGTGACTAGATCCCGGGATATTACCTTTGCTACCAAGAAGACTAACATCTTGGCCCTTGGTAGCAACCCAAGGGGCCTTGAGAAAGGTAGAAAGGTAAATTTCCTAAGGATTATTTTCACTGTGATCATTTTGATACCCTGGGCAGTTGGCCAAAGCCAGAAAGCCACACCGGACAGAGTTTAAACAATAAAAAGCAAATAAAGCAAAAGCCAAGTCCCAGCAATTTTAACATTTGTAACTATTGCAATCACCTCATGTGGATTAAGGACAAGATAGAATCTGTGTTTATGACACACCCATATGTTAGTTTTGTCTGCTACAATTGCAGCAGCTTTATAGATGTTTGTGTTAAAAGAAAAATGTATTGAGTAAAAAAAAAACAAACATAATTTTGAGATATAATGGATGAGCTCCTTATCCCCATAGTAATCAGATTTGCCCTCAATATGAAAGATTCTTTTGTTTTGAAAGAGATGATAATAGAGATGATCCAAGTGTAAGCATAAGAGGCCAGGCATTAAGAGAAAAATTAAAAGAGAAAATAAAAGAAGAAAAAGAAACTAAAGGGAATAGAGGAAAGAACAGGAGAAAAAAGTCAAAAGAATTGGCTGAATTGTATAAACAACTAAAACAGCACTATAAAGATTGGGATTTGCCAGCCTCAAATAAGAACCTGTTTGTAAGATTGATGCAAGAGATTACTAGAGAATTGGGATTATCCAAATGTTGGATTTGTGGAAGTCTAAAAATGACTGAAGGATGGCCATGGAAAGGTGAGAGCTTAGCTCCAGAGCAATTTTTAAAGTGGAACCACACCCAAATTTCTGGAACACTGAAGAGACCTGAAGGATGGATTTTAAGCCATCAAGTAATTGGAATCATTTGTATAACTCGAGAAGGAAGGAAATTTAATAAAGTAGTGGGGCATACTCCTTGCAAATCCACATTAGTGGTTAATATGGATAATCCTTCAAAAGTTTGGCGACCTGAAACCCCTGTTGGATATTGGGGACCAATAAAAGAAATAAATTGTGAGTAGGACAAACAGATTAATTTATGCTGGTACAGAAGTCCTGGAGCTAATACCTACCAATCCATCCACAACCTGAGATCTTATTGGGAACAACTGGAGAAAACTGATAAGAATTGGAAAGCCCCAGATGGGATATACTGGATTTGTGGGCAACGGGCGCACAGTGAGTTACCTCAAAGATGGGGAAGAACCTGTACCTTGAGAGTAATACAACCCTCCTTCTTTATTCTACCAAGGTCTAGGAGCAATGTGTTAAGAACTTCACTGTATGAAACCCTGCAGTGAGATAAAAGAGATTTGAATTTCAATTTTCCAACAGCAGGAAGAAACCAAAAATGGGGGGAGGACGAATGGACTGCAGAACAGATTATAGCATATTATGACCCAGCAACATTTGCTCAAGATGGGTCATGGGGTTTATAAGACCCCAATTTACCTGTTGAATCGATTAATAAAGCTCCAAGCAGTTGTGGAAGTGGTGTCAAATCATACCTCTGGTGCCTTAAAAATGTTGGCCAGGCAATATACCAAAACAAGATTGCCCTGGGCTATCTGTTAGCAGAAGAAGGAAGAGTTTATGAGAGATTTAATGAATCTGAGTGTTGTGTAGAAATTGATAATTATGGGGAAGCTATCACAGAACTTGCAGAAGAAATTAAAAGGTAGCTCATGTGCCAGTACAAAAGTAGAATTCAATCCTGAAAGCAGATTAGAGAGATAACCTCTTTGAAAGTGTTTGATAAAAATTAGACTTCATGTTGTTATGTTCAATTCTGAGACTTCTGTTTCTGTCTTGTATGATTCTGTGTTTTATTAGGCGAATTCATTCAGTGATTCAAGGGATGCAGATTACAACAATGCCTCTAAATCCAGAATCAGCAAAGAAGGGAAACCAAGATTTATAATGGTACTACCAGCTAAATCGACCTGTGTTAAAGAACAAGAACCTAGAGAGATAAAAATAGCCCAGGAGATGCTAACCAAATTTGAAAAAAAGTGTAAAAAAAATTAGAAGCAGAAAGAAAAATGCTGGAAAAGTTTAAAGCAAAAAAGAGACAATGAAAAAATCTAAATTTTGAAGAATATAGAGGATATCAAGGCAAAGCTTTTAAATGCAGCACGAATCAAAAAGAGAAATGTGGAATTTGTGGTAAATAGGTGTGATTCGTGCTGATAAAATTGAAACAGTAATCAATATTGAAACAGTAATTAATATTTGGGAATAAATAAAACAGTTAGAAGTTGTAATGCCAAGAGAAGAGAGGGAGAGGCTCCACCCCCCCTTCCCAGCAGATGTTCCCAAGGAGAGGCTCCACCCCCCTTCCTGGCAGATGTTCCCAAGGACATCAAAACCAAGCAATTACTAAAATTTGAGCAGAACCTGGTTGAGTCCCAGAAACTGCTAATTATAAAGAATTTATTACTCTGATATTAAGATGTAGTGATATGTTAGTTTAGCTTGGATTGTACTGGCTTGGTGCGCATGTGATATGTTAGTTTAGCTTGGATTGTACTGGCTTGGTGCGCATGTGTAACCCAAAGGTGGAATAAAGGACACAGAGGAAGACTACTAAAATCTTCATCAGAAGACCCCCAAAAGACTTGTGCGACCACCAAGCCAACTGATAGCGCATGCGTGGCAAAGGTGGTGATGAGGGCGGAGATAAAGGTGTGATGAATCGAAAATGGGAGGAGATGATATTAACCCATGGAATAAAAGAAGGAATCTTCACTTGGCAAACTTGTACGTGAAGTAGCAAAGGTCCAAGAGCCTTGTACTCCGTACCCTGCGGTTATCTTTGCTTATGCACTATTATTAGAACCAAATTATCCCTTGTTATAATAAGATTATATTGTATCCAATTTTATATTTATATATATATATATTTAATTAAAATGGTTACTATCTGTAATATTGTTTGGTTTTTTTATGATGGGATAATTAGGCAAACATAACATCATGGATACATCCTGTATCACTGATACCTCAACAGCTGATCCCCTGGGCATTGCACTGCCACATCCCTTCCCCTACAAACATCCACAGACCTGGAAAAGGACTCAGATGTCCTGCACTCACCTTCTCTACTAACACAAGGGAGACAAGTAAGTCAGGCAAGATCTTCACTCAAGTTCACTCATTGAACACTTGAGACTGGAGCTAAAGCCAGCAAAATACTTGTATTCCTTTATAAAGTATCACAAATAGGCAGATGATGAAAGAGCTTGCTGAGTTTAGGAATAAAACATAAAAAAGCCTGTCAAGCCAGGACTAGCCAGTGCCCCCAGTGACTAGGTTACAGGCAATGCCTCAAACCTGATGCCCCTTTCTTCCCTCAGATTTTCATGGGATATCTGTGGTCTCATTCATGTACAGGAAAATTGTAGGCCAGGCTTTTCTTTTAAAAGGGATCAAAGAGCAAAGACATGATAACCTAATCATCACCATTCATAGAGCACTGTGGAATCCCCAGCAAGAGGGTCCTGATTTGACCCCAGAGCTTCATGAATCCCAATGCCAAAACTGCTGAAAAGAGCAATGTTTCATGCAGGGAGCTGAATCTTGATGAATCAGCATGGTATCCTCAGTCTGTATTGCCTGGACATAAGGAAGAATCTTCTCAGCTTTCTGACACTTTGTCATGCAAAGCAGATGAGTGGAAGCTTCAGTCCTAAAGGCAGAAACCAAAAACAAAGAGTGGTCAGAGAGAAACACTTTTATTTCTCCACCTTTACTGAGTCAGCCAAAACTTCTTTCAAGACGCTTTAGTGGACAGAAAAACTCAAGCACCTGCAAACTTTGCAGAAGCCGTGTGAAGACTCAGAGACTTGGTGAAACAGAAGGTTCCCACATCAACCACCACAATATGTCTATACTACAGAACACAAACAACACTCTGCTGTTGAAAAAAACCTGAGCCAGACAAGTGTTGTATCCTCACATAAAGACCCCTGAGCCAGCATAGTTGAATTTTATATAGGCACTGCAAGCAGAATTACATTTACTCATTTTTTCAGTAGCAAATTTTCTTCCCCTTGTATATTCCAATGTGTTTCTTTATTCCATCAAACTAAAGCACCTTTCCAAAATTCTGCCCACTATTCTCCAGTACACAATGAACATGTTTGTAAAAAGCTCATTATATTATGGCTTTGCACCTAAAGTGCCTATGCAAGTTTAAATTGACTGCAGAATTCTCTTAACTCTGTGAGAGTTTCTTACATCTACCTTTGTGCTCATTGTCCAAGAAATAGTGTTAATAAATATATCAGTTCTTCTCTTCCCTGCAGCTCAGAGCATTGTAACACTTATTTACGCATTTTTATACACACATACAAAGTGTCATATATGTGGCAATCATTGATTGTTCTATAATGATTAGGGGATTCATATATCATAGCTCTGGCATACTGATGTTATCATCTTCATGTTTTCAGAGCCAGGAGGAGTTCCATTTTTTAGGTTGATACCATAATTCTCTTTTGTCAGTTCCAAGCATGTATTGACAAGACTGTCAAGAAGTCACCTTTCATGCATTTATTTTCTCTCCCTCAGTTAATTTAAATATTTTCAAATTATAAGAAGGATAATTTAGCCTTTAAGGTATAAATAAATCCAATGGAGACAATGCATTTAAATTTATTTCTTTTACAGTACAATTAGTCATTCCTGTCCAACAAAGCATTATTTTTATATGGGCTATTGTCTTTTAACTAATATCCAGCTTTTCAGTCCAGGACCTAGAACTCAACTGATTCTTTTATTAAGTAAGTTTCTATGCAGTTCCATGACATAGAAAAATTATATTTATGCATTATAAATATTGTATCTTAGCACTAGTACTTTAGAACTCTCCATCACAGATGTCACTATAATGAAAAATACTATGGGTGAATTTCTACAAAAAGAGCAGTAAATAAATAGAAATTTAAATGATATTTCCCCAAACCAACTCTTTTGACTAAGAATGACTGCAAAACGTAACCAGAGTCCAAATATCAAATTTACCAGAACTGTAAAACCCACATCAATAGGATATTCAGGTAGAAGAAGGTGTTAGTGCAAGATAATCAAGAGAAGAGGTCAGCCAGTCCTCAAGAATATAAGCAATATATCAGTAACAAATTAGGTATTTAATTGAAACCAAATGTGTCAAGACACTAAAACACTCCCAATTTGTTAATAATCCTGATATCTAATAATGCAAATTGTTCAGCAAAATTAAAGGCCTGTAGGATAAGCCTTCATATGTAATCAAATTTTCCTGTTTCCCTTCCATTTATTTACAAAGAAATGGATAGAGCTTTTCAGACATGAAGCAATTTCTATGAAATAGCCTCTTCTCAGCTGCAGAATAAGCTCACTAAAAGAAGTGCTTCTTGAAAATTAATCCTTATTTCCAGTCACCACAAAAAATGCCAACTCTAAAAAACATTTATCACCTCCTAGTGACTTCAACAGTTCCCATCTCTGTTAAAAAAAAAAAAAAATCTGTAATTATTGTGGATCACTGTCCAAGATCACACAGCTACAGAAGCTGAACTGGGTAGCACCACAGACCTTTTGGCCCTGGTACAGTGAAAGCCAAATGAGAGATAAACTCAAGGCAAGAACTGAAGTGAAGACATCATCAGTGTCACATCATCAGAAGTGACAGTCTGGTCACTTTGACCCTCTAAGGCTGTTTTGATGAAGGAAGATGCAACAAGGACTTTACTGGCAAAAGAAATAACAAAGTACATCACTAGTGCAAGAAGAATAATCAGAAAATTGTGTTTCTAAAAGGGACGGGGACAAAGGGGTCAGAGTGGAAAATTTTGTATGAACATAGTGACCTATAAATACTGGTAAACTGTGTAATAAACTGGCTTTGCTTTGCTGGCATAAGTGGAGTCTGTGTCTAACAATCCTCACAGACCATTTCTTACCATGTAACCACCAACCACTGTGGGCTTTTACACATATGTAAAGCAGATTGTACCAGAGATGTCTGCATTTGTAATAAACAGCTGCTAATATTTATGAAAAAAACCTCCTGGCCATCATAACCCCATGGTGACAATCATTTGCTGCTTTTTCTGTTTAGAAGCAAGAGCAGCGGACACATCTTTGTGAGTTCCTTCAGGCCAAATGCATGTGAATGCATTCAATGGGAATGATTGCATTCACACACTGGCTCCTGCCCAGCACTGAAATATCATTTCTGGAACACTCCTAAATGCCTGATTTTTCACCAGGGTTTCATGCAAGTTTTACCTGAAAAAGAATGTCAGGTTGTGTCTATTACTAACCTAGACGGCTTAAGGTAGACATGTTGTAACAAGAACTAAAATGGCTGAAGCTGCCCCAAAATGTAGCAAGCACATATTTTGATCAGAAGATGCTGAACACATTGCTGAACACCAAAATTGTTTCCTCTAAACAACAGCAAAAAATCCATCCTAAAGGCCTGAATCTCATGCCAGCTAACATGTCCATGGGAGTATGGGGGCTGCACTGAGCACAGCAGTTGATCCCATGTGGGAAAAGAAGAGGATCCAGGCTGGGCAGTTTACTGGGATCAACATCCGCCTGAATCTCTTATTTTTGGTTAAAAATCCCCCTGGACTAAGCTATCCTCAATGTGTCTAAACAGTAAGTTAAAAGGTTCCTTTAAAGTTACAGCTGCTGATGCCTAAATCTCTCCTTCTTTGATGACATTATGCACATCTATGAGAAGGATGTCCATGATCTCTGTGCAGAGCAAAAACCGGATGTTACCATTACAGCTTTTAAATCTTCTGTCTCCAGAAAAGTTCAAATCTCCACCACTAAACATTTCCTTTACATACTCTGAAAGTATGATGAAGCTGACCTTCAATCTTCGGTGGTTTTGCACATATCTCCTTTTTCTCCTTTTGATTCTGTGTCTGTTCCCTTTCAGAAAAGTTCATTTCATCAATTTCCACCTGTGATTTGATGCCCATAATCTTTTTGGTGTTAAGGTTTGAGCACCATAGGTGCAACCTTGATTCCCCAGCAAAAAATCTGGAGGATCAAAGAAGCACATTTTTCAATTTGTTACAAGGAAAGCACTTGGTTCTGTTTGCTTTTAGAGGAGTGGGCCACATAATTTCTCTAAGCAGAGTCAATTAATTTCATACTACTGAAGTAAGAATCCCTCTTTCATTACAGGTACAAATACAAAAGTTTAAAAGGTGTTTAGGGAATAAGAAAGGACGATCTCTATAGGAGATGATCTTTTTTCAATTATAAAAACTTAAATTGTTTATATTTATATAAATTTATGTTGTGTATTTTAAATACCAAACATGGCGGGGGATACAGGTTCCTCTTAAGGAAGTTTAGATCTCAGGCATTAAGCAGCACCTAATTGTGTGGCCATAATTCAGAATTCATAAACAATCCCTGTCACAGGCTTGTTTTAATGAAAGCTAAAAATGAGTGATTTAATCCAGTTAGGTTGGTTATTTCAGTATATAATGAAGATCAAACAATTCTAACCCCACATTCCTAACTGTGGTAAAAAAAAGACACATCTTTGGGGATTTGAACAAAAATAGGGTGTTTATTTAAAGAGGAAAAACAAAGATGAGTAAGGGATAAAGGAGAAGGGAATAAAGAAAAAAAGATAAAGTCCCGGGTCCAAGGATTGAGGAAACCTCTAGCTGAACCAGCATTTGGCCCCAAGCAAGAACCTGACAGCACTGCAGTGAATGCAGATAGTCTGCCCTCAAATCTGTAAAAAAGGTCTCTAAGAAGAGATATTGACTGAAGTCTGCGCTGTCATGTCCCCTGCTGTAGCTAACTCACAGTCAAAGAACACTAAAAGACAGCTCTTCAGGTCAGGTTGTCCCTTTTATGTTCTTAGCCCCCTCAGACTACACTTGCAGTTCCGCCCCCATAGTCTCTGGTGATTGGTGCTGATAGACAATGAGGTAAGATCTTCTTTCCAATAGTGTGCTGTCATTGGGAGTTTTTTGGCGGGAAGGTCTCTCATTAGTATGCACAGTTGCTATGGTATCAAGTTACAAGTTCCCTGGAGTGGGTTAGAAATCTTCTGTAAAATGCTGTATGCTGCGTGAGAGGAAACTGCACCAGGATCTTTGAAAGTGTGATACTTAAAAGAGATCATTAAACTTACAAACACTGTAATTAGGTTAAGAACAAAGGATAATAAAAATAGTATGGTTCTTATTTTGTCAACTATTTTAACAGGATTATTAAACATTCAATTGGAATGTACTGAAAAACTAGTATCACTTTAAAATGATTTTATAATATTTACCTCATTAGCTTGAACACTTTTAATTGTTCAAACTACTAACTTTAAACAGTTATAAATGCAAAAGCTAATTAATGGTTACAAATGGAAAATAGTCACTAATGCAAGAGCCAATTAAAGGGTTTTATAAATGACACTACTCACCAAGCAGATTAGCTGAGTACAGAGAGCACATTAACCTTAAAGCAGTAGGGTATTTACTTATAGAAATATTTTTATTATAGGAAAGGTAATGGCAAGGTCGTCGCCTTCCAATTCCAACAGTGTACACATTACTAAAATTAATTATTAACACCTGAACAACATAGGGTATAAAAGTATGCAGACTGGATATTAATTTTCACATTCTGAATGCAGTGTCTCTTGTTACTAAAGGATGTGAAGAACACCACAACTTCAGTGTATTTTTTATTAGTACAATAAGTCTGACTGTATGATATAGTGCTGTTATGCTTAAGATACCAGTAAGTGTACAAGGTAATACTCAATAACACATTTAATAAGGAAGGCAGCCTTTCTTGGGCACTGAAGGAACCAGTAAATACAGATGAGAGTGAATCAAAAGTGGTTGCAGCAAAACTAACACCTTAAAAGCATATTTTGAAGGCACTAAGTATTGCTACAAAGGATTAGTGGAGAAAATAAAACAGTTTGCTGGGATCTAATTCTCTTTGACAGGAATATGATGGAGGAGGAGAATTTAGGGCGTCTCTTCACCCTTTTAGAACCACTCTTCAAGAAGTAAAATAACTATGTGTCTTAAAAGGTAAGCTAGAAGGTAAAACATAAATATCATTAGCAATGTACTGCTACCTAAAACCACCTTCTTTATCCCACCCGTTCTCACTTTCAGACAGAAAAATGTGGCAACACTTTTCAGAAAAAAAGCCCACACTAGATAAGCACCAACATTCCTGTTCTACCTCAAAACACTGAGAAATTCTAGCATATGATCGCATGACCAGCCCAATTTTCAATCCTCAATTGAAATCCTCCTGCTGTATGGCATTTAAACACTATATATCCACATCCCCTAAATTTAGGCGTTAAATTAACCATAATCTCAAGTATAATCAATCACTGCTCATGCAGAACTCAAGGTACCATGCCAAGCGTAAATTGTAAGTTAAATATCAAGAATGTGTGTGCTGCATTCTTGCATTGGATTAAACAACTATTGAAAAATCTTTTCAGCATTCCCTAAAGTAGTCACTGCTTCAGCAATTATGAACAGCAAAAATGATACTTCTTTCAAAAATCTTCATAAACACTTATCAGATCCCAATTTTACTGAAGGCCTCATCCAGCAAAGTGAAAAAAAAAAGTGTAAACCATACATTTTGGCCAAACATTTGCAGTATGTAATCAAACATCTTGATTTCAAGGACAATGGCAAAGTCAGATCACAGAAGATTCAGGCAGTTTTTGGAATACCAGAGGCAAGGTGGCTCTGGCTGATTTCCCAGGATACCAACTCAGATTTCATGAAAAGGCTCCTCCCTGGTGTTTCTTGTCCATTATCACCTCAAAAAGATGTTTAAAAAAAGTCTGATGGATTTTGGGTATGGATTAACTTAGATTACACAAAGGCTGCATTTTAATTTGCTGGAACTCCACATGAGTATCTTTCATTCCAGCATGTTGTAAAACTCAAATCAAGAACAGAAAAAAAAAAATTGCAAATAGGAGATTTGGATGGCTGCTGATTTTTAAGCATACATGATGCACTCTTCATAATGAAGACCAAGCCACCCTTTCAGAAGCTTCTTTATGTCCATCTGCACACACCTGGATGATGCTAAAACATCAGTCATCCTGCTGGGAATGTGGAGGTACCCAGAGCTGCATCAGGGCTCACACTCCCTAAGACTTATGCTAGGGAGGGTAAAGGTGCTCAGCTATACACATCACATTTCTTTCACATTTCTCTCAGGTTTTAAGGGCTTGAAGCCCACAAAATACCAAAAATTTTCCATCCTTATTTCTTTGAGTTCAAATAGGGGAGATCACCCCCTCAAAGCTTCCATTGAAGATAAAGTCTTCACTTTTTTATAACTACAAGATAAATTTATATCAGTTACTTAGAGGAGAATGTAATAGTAAAGTACCCATCAGGTTTTTTTTTTTTTTTTTTTTTTTGAGCAGTTAAAACTCTAAGGAAAATAACACTACTTTCACACAATGTTTAGATGAGCAGTGACCTGGAAGGGGCAGGAGGTGGCTGCTGTTTTGGTACCTGTTAAAACACTCGCTGTGTAAACAACAAGCATAAATAGTTTTCCTACTGCAGTCAAAACTGAATGTTATTTGTTAACAATTCTGAATTTTCCAAGAGCCAATAGTAACCTTAATGGGGTTCAGCATGGTAAGGGATTAAGAGCCTCTTATTAAAAACATGCCCTCGAATTAACATGCCCAATGCACAGATCATCACCCTGGTCAGTTCATCGTGTCATTTGACCATATTTATAGAGAGATAAGAAATGAGTCACTGAGGAAGTGTTCTCAGAAACTGAAATTTCATGTGCACCATCACTTTGCATTACAGTGGTCTTACAGAACTCATACCACAAGGATCAAATTCAGGGCAACCTAAGCAGAAAATAGATGTATTTAGTATTCAAAAGAAGTAATTTCTGGAGATATTCTGTGTATCATACTGTGCAATATTACTTAATTAACTACCAGAGAGGGAAAATCTTCATATTAAAAAACAACTACCTGACAAGAAGTGATTGTACCTCACAAGTGTGATTGTACCCAGAATCACAGAACAGAAGAAGGAAACTTATATGTCCTAATATCTACATAAAGCTCCTATCATCCTAATATCTACATAAAGCTCCTATCATCAGTACAAACGTGTTGGAGTCCATAGGTTTGGGGGTTTTTTGGAAAGCTTTGAACAAGACAGGCCCGAGAGCAGTGAAAGACAGTGAGATGCTAAGCCAGCAGAAAAAGATCGAAGCAGCTTTTGAGACGTGAGAAATAAAATAGTAGGCTTATGTTCAGTTACTTTTCTAGGTTGCAAAAAGTGTATTTTAAGTATACATTTAGAAGGTTAAATATGAATAAGGCTCTGTGCTCTGTCTTCTGTGAACGAAGCATTGTGTTGAAAAGAAAACTGCTATTGTTTTAGCCGAAAGCTACGTAAGCCTCAAGCCATTGGTGGCTTCCTGTGATTAGTTGAAACTGAGACTTCGTTTGTCTTATGTTATGCTGTAATGCTAAGCACCTTTGGCACTCTTTTTGGTAGGGGAACTGTCAGCATCTTTTACTGCATTGTTGTAACAATGGGTCTGATGCTGGAAAAATAAAGTTTGAGACACTGATCAAGAGTGACCCCATTCCCGTTCGTGGCTGTAAATAAATGGCCGGCGCGTCACAAACACAGTCTGAGTGAAGTTCTAGAGTCCCTGGGATACCTTAAATGAGAACACCAAGCAGGGCACCACAACTTCCTGCAGAACTCCCCATACCCAGGTGGATGATGAACTGCACCTCCATCTCCTGCAGCAGTGACACACTGGATTCTCCATATGGAAACATATGGCTGCTCTCAAACTAAGCAAATGTAGCTATGCAGACCTACAACATTTTTTTCATTTTTAAATATGCAGCTATGAGCTTAGAAGCCCACTGAGGTCCCCCTGCTTGGCTTAGTTGGGAGGAGCTGGCTAATAAAGATGAATGGGAACGGTGAAACTAGCCTGGAAAATAAAAACTTTAATAACGAGAATAGCAAACATGGTGCAGGTACAGCTGGGGGCAAGGCAAATGAAGCCAGGTATAGGGACACAGGTCCAATCACAACATGAACTCAGGATATGGCCTGATTTGAACTAGGCATGGAGCCAACTGGAAACAAGAACTGGAAAGTGTTACCGTGATTGACAGGGGCCTCACCCAGCCACACCACTCCCGAGACCGCAGGCATCTCACTAGCCAGAACCTGAAAGGGCATAGAGCTATAGCCAATGGAATTATCCAGAGCGGGTCTTTCAAATGCCCTTTGTAAAGGAGGGCTTGGGAATAAATGCTATCTGTTGCCACATGAACTTGGGGGTGAGTGGTCTTTGTCTCCTGCACCACTCCCCCCCCTGTAACACTCACAGAAACATGAGGATGTTTTATTAGCATACTACTAATTCCCATGACTCTTTCCCACCGTGGCCTGGCCTGGTGTCCCCCCACCTCACTGCTCTGCCTGCCATGGTCTATGGCCAAAACCCTCTGTAAAAGCATCTGAGGTAAGGAATCCCAGCAGGACGAGATCCCAGAATTCCCCCTGCCTTTTAGAAAAATATTGAGTTCAGATTTCTGAAAAACTCTAAACTGACAACTTACAAAGTAGGGTAACCACATAAACACAATAACAACAACTACAAAAATCAGTAAATCCATTTTGAGCAAAGATAAAGCCCAACCCGATAAGTTCTAGTTTTTGAACAAGAAGTAAGGGATGGCTATTTGCAAGCCTCGAGGTGTGTTTTCTGCAGGTTCTTTCTGGGGTTCCTCCTGTAGACTTTCTTGATCTTGCAGAGGCTGCAGATACAGCTTGGTTTCTTTGCTGGAACCCAGGTCTTTTACCTGTAGCGATACAAGCATGCTCTTCCCCCCCAAGAAATCAGAGGAAAGGGTCGTATTAACTGTTTTAAGATCCTTAATTAGTACTGTGGGTCATTTGTTCTAGTAGGTGTTTAAGAGAGCCATATGTTCCTTCAATAATTGATTGGCCTGCAGGAGAGTGAGGCATGGCTGCGATATTTTTGATCTCCCACAGATTAAAAAAAATGCTCTACCTCTGGGAGACATAGGCAGGCCCATTATCTGGTTTTATTTTTGTGGGATGCCTAGAGTTGAAAATGCTTGTAGAAAGTGTTTAATAACATCTCTTGCCACTTCACCTATGTGAGCAGAGGAGGTGACTGCTTTTGAGAAAGTGTCTATTGAGACATGTATATATTAATATTGCTTTGCCAAATTTGTAAACTGTGAAGCCCTGTAGGATTTACTCCTGCCCTGAGAGATGGCAAAGAATATTCCTGGCAGTCAGGGGATATAGTGACAGTGCGTGTTAGTGTAGGGGTGTTAGCTTGTTTATTACCTTTTGTTAGGAATCCAAGTAAAGAATTATGAGAATCTACATGCATGACAGTAATAGGGATGCTGTTTGTGAGAAAAAATAAAAATTGAAGTTTTAAGCAAAGGTATAATTGATCATTAGTAACTGTTTCCAGGAATGAATTTTCAGGTCTCTCAATGGTACCTGTAAAATAAGCAGAATTAGTTACCAAATTAAAAAGCTTCTGTGATATATGATAGTTAATTCATGCTGTATAAGTAGATATATATGTAGGTATAAAATATTGTAAAAGCTATGTGCCAACCTCCCCAGCCAGGAACAGAGTCCTATTCAAATTACAATTAACTCTGTGCAGCGCCGAGATAATATCAGGCTTGTTTTACATCTGAATGGGACCTTCCCGGACCATCAACGGTGATTTCCTTGTCCCCTGCACCTGGGAGATAACATCGAGGCCTTCCTGGCCCCTGACTCCAGGAATTTCATGAGACTTGGACTCAGCCTGATTGCATCTGTAGCTTCCAGGAACCGATATCAACATATTATATATGAAAACCAACTCTGCCTGTGCTCCAACTTTCGTCTGCAAATTGGGATCTGTCTATAGAAATGGATTTGCATTCAAAGAAATGAATAGAAAGATGTGGTCATCTATGCCTCAGGCAGAATAAACTGTATATAAGCTGGACCCCTGAAGACATCCTGGTGAACCTTTGAGGGGAGGCCGTCACTCTGTCTGTTGAACCTCTGGTCTCACCCAGCGTCTGATCCTAGGTTGACGCTGTCTTTATTGTGGAAGTTGCACGAAATTCTATTTTTTTTGTAATTGACCCAATAAATTGTTGTTAAATTTTTGATAAATTTGGCTATCGATTTGATAATTTATAACATTTGTAACAAAACAAACAGGACTGAATCTTCATTAATGAACTTTAGCAAATGCTTAACCCAATTAATGGTTCGTAGCAGTCTTTGTAAATTGTGGAGTGTTTCTGGTTTCTCATTTGGCTGCCATGGTTGATGCTGTACAGTCTGAGAGAGAATTTTACGTCCCAAATATTTCCTGGCTGATGTTTGTTGTATCTTTTCCTCTGTGATGGTCAGTCCTGCTTGTTGGATGGCTGTGATGGTAGCTTTTAAATTAGCATCTGAAATAAACAGGGCAGGAGACTTTCTCTCCTTTTAATCCCTTTATTAAAAGTGATCAGCTCAGGATTAAGGGCAGGGGTCGGCGGATCTGCAGCGTCCGTCGAGTCTCCCAGCGTGATGCCGAGGAGGCGGGTATTTACAGCTCTGGCCACTAAGGGCAGAACTGAGTGATCTTTTCCGATTTCTCGGCTCCAGCCCAGCCCAGGCCCTGTGGCTCGGACTACTCCTGGCTCAGGGTGAGAGTCCATGAAGGTCTTCAGCATTCAGCATCTTGCTCCTCACACCTAGACACCATTCTAATCTTCTAATTCTCTTGTTGGCTCATTGTTTGGGGTCTTTTTTGGTCCGTCTGGAATTGTCCCAGGGTACACTGGTAGGTACTTTTCATGTTCCCTGCCCTTGCATCTCATTTCAGGGAGACCTCCGCCTCTGTTGCCTCAGGAGAAGGCCATTAGCTCAGCCTGGCTAAGGTTTTCTACTAATACAAATAGAACCATTAACATTAACGACTCGTAATTAACATAACAGGGGCACCTTCGCAGCTAAACTGGTCTGGTCAGTTTTTCAACAAGCAGGCCCTGTTCTGGCTGCTTTTTAAAACTTTTCTTTTTACAAAAAAAAAAAAACACTGGCAAAATTTTGTTCATAACAGCATCTAAAGATGGACTATTTCTAACTGCAATAAGTATACGATCCATATGACGATGAACAATTGTCTGTGAATGATTCTGGTGAAGGGAAGCCAGGACTTTATGCGTGGTTTGCTAGGCCTTCACTTTATATCTATAAAGTCTAAAGCAGGTGTATTACTATCAGGCACTTGAATTAGTGCTTTCCTTGTTGCATTATTATAATCAAGCACTGCCTTTGGGAGATTTGCAGACTGCTCATTGGGCTGAGAATATGGCACTTCTCCAGCTAGGTATTGTAGTGCACTGACCGTGCTTGGTCTTCAGCATAGAAAAACAACAGCTGAATTAACAGTCTCTTCTGCCGCTCTCCCACAGTGTGAATTCAAGTGGAGAGATAGCAGCACATTCATCATGTGTTTTAAGTCATGAGGGACTTTATCATAAGGATAAAGAGAGAAAGTAGCTAGCATTAGATTGTTAAAGAAAGAAGAATTTCTTCCATAGTTTTTGGCAGTCTTTCCCAGTCCCTTTATATTCCTGTAGGCTAGAGGTTTCCATGTAGGGCCAATTTTCCCCCTCCTGTTCATTACTGTATTTGGCTGGGTCTTCTGCCATGGATCAACAGAACTGCTGGATGTAGGAGAAATGAGGTCTTCAACCGAGGAGGGGGGGCAGTTTGCAAGCACAGTTGTTTTTGTGAAAGCAGAGCTTGTTCCCCAGTACCTCTGCCCACGTGGCCAGCATGGGGATCGGTGCTTCTGGACTGCAGTGGGTGTGGCTCTGGTTTCCCCAGGAGGTGAGTGGCCCAAGGCATGCTGAGAGTTGCAGTTGGAGCAGGAGCGGCATGATGCGGGGCCACGGGCACGGCTGAGGGGAGAAACCTGAAGCAACACACTGTCTTGTATTGAATACATATTAGCAGAGTTGTTACCAGGCAATTTAGCATCATTTTTACATGAATAGGAGGGGAGGAGAGGTGATGGAATTGCAGGGGAGATGGGGGAGGGGAGGGAATCCGAGACAGCCTGGCCATTGCAGTCTTGGACCCCAAGGGGTGGAAGAAAAGCTGAACTCGGGGGCGGCAAAGTTACAGGGCAGACCAGTGTTTCCTTCAAGCATGCTGGCAATACTGATCCAGTTCAGCTCTGGGGTAGAGCAAAGGATGAGGGGGAGGGGCTATGAAGGGTTAAAAGCCATCTCAGTTTGGGAAGGGGTTGCAGGTGGCAGGAGGGTCTCAGACCCCCTAGAGTCCTGCGCTGGCAGGGCGAGGGGGAATGGGGTGGGGTCAGGTTTGGAGTTGCGCCTTTGGCTTTTAAGGTCTCAAAGGCATGTGAAAGGCTGGCAACATGTGGGGTGCTAGAGGGTCTCTTCTGGTAGATAGGTCATAAAGCTTAATTCCAACTGAGTCCCAAAATGCTACAGTAAAGACTTTACAGTCTGTGCAGTCTTGTGCGGTGCAGCCCAGGGTGGTGCTAGCTGGCACTGCGGAGCCCGCTACAGCAGCCAGGAAATTGGGAACCATCCATTTTAAAAGTATTTTTAACTCACATTTTCCAACCTGTTTCCCATGGTCTGCTAAAAGTATTTTATAACATCTTTATAAGTCCCTCTCATGTGGACAGTTTTAATCCCATCCTGCAGAGGAGTGAAACTTCGATTGGAGTAGGCGATGCCCCTGCATTGGGGAAGAAGCAACAGGGGAAAATTGTCCACTCTCTGCTTACCCTGCATTTCATGCAGGCATCCTGAGGCAACAGGATGTCATCTGAAGGTCACTCGTAGATGTCAGACCTGACCCAAATAATCCACGGCAGAGAGAAAGCCCAAGCGGTTTGCCAAGACCTGGCCAAAACAAACTGAAGAGGGTACCTCAATGTGAGGTCCCTGTTTGGGCACCAGATATGGGCTTAGAAGCCCACTGGGATCCTTCTGCTCAGCTTAGCCAGGAGGAGCTAGCTAATAAAGACAAATGGGAATGATGGAGCTAGCCCAGAAAATAAAAACTTTAATAACGAAAATAGCAAACATGGCACAGGTAGAGAGACTAGATTCCAAAGATGCTGGGGGTGGGGCAAACACAGCCAGGTATATCACTGGTCAAATCACAACATGAACTCAGGATATGACCTTATTTGAACGAGGCATGGAGCCAACTGGAAACAAAAACTGGAAACTTCACCAAACACCGGATGGATCTATTAGCATACTACTAATTCCCATGGCTCCACTCTTCCTCATGGTGGCCTGGTCAGGTTCCCTCCCCTCAGTGCCCTGCCTGCCATGGTCTATGGCCAAAACCCGCTGTAAAAGCTTCTGAGGTAAGGAATCCCAGAAGGATGAAATCCCACATGCAGCTTTTTCAGTTTCTAGTAAATAATTCTTGCAAACCAGTAAGTGTTATAGTTTGCTGGGCTTTTTGATGGCCATCTGGACCCAAAACAATTGATTGCTGTAGTATATGTTATGAAGTAATTTACGCTTAAAGAGAGAATGTACAAGATTGTAAAATCCAAACAAGTCTCAGACCACAAGCAGCCCAGGGACTCATGTCTACTTTGAAATGTCGAAATTCCTGAGGGCAGCAGGAGAACAATACCTCTGTTTACCTATGAATAGACATGGCCAGAGTGATGGTTGTTGTCCTCTGGGGTAATCAGGAGACACTCAAGAGTGATCATCGCTCGACTGATACCATTGATGGAGATAACAGAAGTTGCTAGAAAGATACATCTGAATACACGACTTCCCCTGACATGAACAGCGCCTGTCACTACTCAGGAAACAGCAATTGACCAGCCCTGCACAGTGAAAGAAACTGTCATGCATATGCGGGGTTACAAAAGAAATTGGGGCACCTCTGCCTTAGGCATAAAAAACTGTATAAAATAGCCTCACTGGAAACGGCATATGTGAACAGAGGGGGATCCCATGCGATAGAGGTCGGATCCAGGTTCACCCAGCGCCGATCACAGGCTAGACGCTGTCTCTTTGGCTGTGGGTTTTTGAGGACCATATTTTGGTCATGGAAATAAAATCTTTCACATTTATTAATTTGGATTTCTGACTAATCATTTATAACAATTGCCAAAGTATTGTCTGTAATCATCATCTAAGAACATGTGCTTATACCATTCTAGCTCATTCTAACAGCCAGACGTTACATACACCACATAAAGAAAAAGTTAGAAAAGAGATATAAGCAGCAAAAATCCCCACAGCCATGGCATGAATTTGATAGCACTGTAGCAATGTATTCAAATGAACCATTTCCCTGCTTACATCCTAACAGGTCCCACAGAAACACACCTGCATTTGTATTTGATAAGTTATCAACAGCACTTGTAAATCAGTGTACTTACTGTTGTTTGTGAGCAAAACCAGGTAGAACAAGCCAATAAATTCATATAAATCTGCACAGTTTAATATAGCAATTAATTTATAAAGTGGATTATACAACAAGGGAAGTTAAAATATGTTGATGCACAGGGAAATTTAAGTGTTTAGGTATAAATCAAGGTCTAGCTATCTGCTGGGTGCTGTATGAATTTTCCACGTTGTTTTACAAAAAACATGCAGATTTGATTTCAAGTCAGTATACATAAGCATTGCTTTAGTAGTACAAGAAACTTCAGTTTTCTTACCACAGCAAAAATTTGAGGAAGGAGGAACTCATGTCCAGTGTCAATGATCAAGGAATCCATTCAAAGATGTTTACAAAGCACCCTTTTTTCTTATTTTTTTCTCACTTAAATGTTTTTTATTCTACTCTTTTATCAAACACGACTGTAGCTACAGGACAGACCTGGCCCTTTCCAGCTCCTCTGGTCAAGGCAATGATTTTGGAAGTCAAATACCTTAAACTGTGTAAGTCAATTTGAATTTGGAAGCATGATCTTGCCCAAAAAGTTCAATGCCAGAGTGGCTCTTTCTTCCTCCAAGGGTCAGAATCACAGCAGGAAGAGCAGTGCCCACTTTGAAAGCCCTTGTGGTTTTTAAGAGCCAGATGAGTAATTTCAGGAAACTATTGCAGTTTCCAGTGTTGTCACGATCCGTCCTTATGAACGGGTTTTGTGATGGTTCGTGGGTTGATCTCAGAGTGCAAGAAAACCACCAACATGGCACAGGGGGTTGCAGTGATAATCAAAACAAATGCACCTTTATTGAATAACCACAGCAAAATGCGTTGGGGAGGAACTGGGGAGAAAGAGAAAAATAAGGAAAAAGAAGGAGGAAGAGAAAGGAAGGTATATAGCTACCAAACACAGAACCAGCGAAGTCCTTCAATGTCCAGCCAACAGAATTCACCAGGTCACATCTGGGGAGATCTTGGGGTTGCAGTTCATCCAAACTTTTATTATACTCTTTTTTGATGGAGGAAGGATAAATCTTGAAACTGAATCAAAGGTGGTCTATTGTATTTTGGGAGGAAAAAAATGGTATTTAGAGAAGGATACACACAGTTCATGTTCTCAGCAGTGGGCAAGAGCCATTGTCTTCTTGGTCCACTGCTCATACCTGCAACATCCATCTTGCTTTGGTTAGCTTGCCTTCCCCACACACCTCCCCTGTTTTAGGGGTTTCAGTCCCAGTCCTTAGAAAGAGCCAGGGGGCCTTTTCACATAGGGATTTCATGTCTCAGTCTTTGATGGAGAGGCTTCTTACATATCAGTCTGTCTGTCACGGCGGTTGTAAACGAGCGAGGGGTCTTCTGTGGGGGACCACCCAAAACTCAGGAGAAGTCCAGCCAGGCTGAGAGGCGGGACAACTTCCAAGGGTATTGTTGCAAAAAGGCAAGATGCCCCCTTCTTCTTTCATTGGGTTCAGTGTAGCATACAGCAAACACACTTGTGAACAATAGCTTAGCACTGTGCTCAGGTCTCGGGGCCCTTGGCATGTAACTTTCTCCAACAGGGCCAGAAACTTCCGACAAGGGTCTTTTCTTCAGTGGTGCCCAATGATGATTGTGAGGCAGATGAGAGAAACTTTGGACAGTCTCACAAGTGTGGACTCTGAATTTGTGTTAAGAACTGAATAGTGTTATTTCCTCTATTTTCACTCGGTGGCTTCCTTTATTTTATGTAATTATTTTTAAAACCCATATAATAGGAGTTTATGAAACTCCCTGCACACAAGATATACCAGATACATGTACTTGGTTATGACCATGCTTATCACCTCTAGAGTTCATAGAAAGATAGAGCAGTCTTACCACTTTATTCCCCGAAGATCCCTTATCTTATTGTATAGAACCTGGACATAAATCTTGTACAATCTACCAGTGCACAACTGAGGAGAGGCAAGGGATGGGGAAATTTAGAGCTGAGAGCTTAAATAATATGCCCTGGCAAGAAAAACAAGCAGTGCTAGAGAGAGAAACAGTGTTGGTGCGAGCAGCAGAGGCTCTAAACACCAGTCTGGAAACACACTGGCTTCAGGCTGTACTTTTGACTTGAGAGAGAGTCACATTCCAAGCAAGGCTTGAACACAGGGCTCTGAATTGCCCTAAGAACAGTTAATTAAAAAAACAACCACAAAATACAAAAAACCTAACCAAGCAAAAAAAAAAAAAAAACCCACCAAAAAAACCCCAACCCCCCCACAAATAACATCCCACACAGCAAATCAATATCCCCAAAACACCCATCTTCAATTCTATGAAACCACCTCTAAAACCTCCTCCCCAAACACTTTGTCTTGTCAACAGAGACCCAACATTCACCTCACATTATTCCTCCTTATTGTCACTTTCTCTCTCAAAACACAGTCCACATCTTCATATGATTGACTCAGTCAGGATATGTTTCCATTTCCTCAGCCTCCCAATGTCCTATTCTTATTTCTCAATCTTCCTTGTAAAAACAGATCCCATGTCCATTGCTGTGTGTTGCAGAACACTGTGTTGGGTCTGACAAAGGTAAGTTCACAGCCCTTACTGCGCTTTGCTTTGCATTGGTAGCTGGATGAGTGTTGATAACAGACTAGTGTTTTGGCTACTGCCGAGCAGTACTGTCCCTCTGACATTTCTTCCCCCACCAAAGTGGATAGGAGTGGGCAAGATCCTTGGAGGGGACACCACCAAGCCAGCTGACCCAAATTAGCTAAAAGGATAGTCGATACCATATGATGTTGGCTCAGATATTTAAGCTAAGTTAGAGAGGAAGAAGGCGGGGCATTTGTGAGTTTTCAGTGTTTGCCTTCCGGAGGAACCGTTATGCATCCTGAAGCCCTGCTTCCCAGGAAGTGTCTGAATATCACTGCTGATGGAAAGCAGACTGACTTTTTTCCTCTTTAGCTTTTGCACATGCAAATCTCCACTTATTTATATCTTTTACTATAATAAAACTGCCTTATCTCACCCTGCTGGTTGCACTCCATCTTATTCTCTCCCCTCTCCCAGTGGGAAACGGAGTCCTACAGCAGCTGAATGGGCACCTGGCATCCAGCCAGGGTCAACCCACTACAAACACACAACTCACCACTCTCTCACAACCTTCCTGTGCACAGCACAGATCACTTGGAACGGTCATCAAGGCTTGATAAATTACAGTTTTTCATTAGTTCATTATAATATGTTCATTACATTATGGTGTTGCAGAAAAAAAATTGTTTACAATTCCCTTTAAAACAATCCATATGGTTGTTGCAAGTGATCAAGCATTATTTTAAAAGCTTCCTCATTCTTTTAGGTTTTATGTTAAATTAGAATCAGATTTAAGCACCCTATAAAAGAACCTGTCCTCCACAGGGAATTACCAAGTCAGGGACATAAATTGTAATACAGAGAATAAAGAAATTACCCTCTTACCATATAAATTGGATTAGATAATCACAAATTTATCATGCAGAGTCAGAGATGTATCTTAGAATTTTAAAAGACCGAGATTCTTTAAAGTCCACAGAGGAACAGGAGAGAATGGAAATGCACATCATTAATTTCCTTGTGTAACTCTCCCTTGACATCACCACATTGGTTTTCTCCTCAGCACTGATGCAGCATCTTAGTTTACCAAGGCAGCCTGTAGCTTTAAATCTGGTCTCATCTAAATGCACCTGTCACATGCATTACTTTTGCCTCAGTGACTACATTTATTTTGCAATTACTCCATACTCAATGATAAATCAGAAATGGAGACAATGATCCTGGACAGAAAGCCCTGTAAATGCAAAAAATGTACAAAAATCTGGTTGGTTGTAAATTCAATTCCTCTCCTAACTACACAATAATATATTCTTGGAAGTTTCCCACTCTGTTGACTAATTAAACAAACAAACAAAAAAGAAACAAAAATCCCCCACAAAAAGATGCTTAGCTTTTATAATCATCTCACTGAAGAAGTTTTCTGGATATTGTCTTGGACAAAACTGTGAATGAAAGAGCTCAGGCAGAACCCAGGTCCTGATGCCAATTTCCCCATAACACCTTCAAATGCTGTCATGCAACACTTCATCCCTGCCAATGTTTTGTTTGCTTCTCAACCTGAACTGTTTCTCTTCTCATTCAAAATCCTCATCAAAACAGCAAAAATTCTCATCAAAATATCGTGTAGCAGTGGATCTCCATCTGCATCCTTTGTATCCCTGAGCACCATTTGGATGGTGCAAAAGGAAATGAAGGTCTGAAATGAAGCCCTCAAAATACACTGATAAAGAACAGGGTTGAAATGCTATTATTTACAGAAGAACCAGGGTAAAAATATTTATTTAATTTTACATAAATATCTTTGTTTTTTATATCCTATTCATAAACCATTTCTATGTGGGAGAAATGGTTTAATTCAGTGGGAGTTAGATCAGACTGTAACTAGGAACCAAAGTTCACAAAACCACGAGCTGAACTAACCAACACAACAGCCACACTGCTAGAGAACTCTCAGAAAATCTTTTGCTGGAAAGTTGATGTTTATGAATTCAAGTCATCTACAAGACTGAAGAGCATACATTATTCCATCACATGTTGGCAGTAAATTCGCACTTGCTCAACTGGCTTCAGATCTGATTGTTTCAGGTGGCAGAACAGGAAAAACTGACTAAATATGAAAGTTCTACCATTTGTTCACAAGCAATTTGCCAACAGAAAGATGCCAAAATTCTTTCGTATTTATCAGGAGCTGCTTGCTCAATTATTGATTGTGCATGACTGTAAGAAAAAACCAGCTCATGATGTGCCAGGATCACAACTGACAAATAATCAGACTCACACATATAAGTCACAGAGGAATTCAAGTGGATAAAATAAATACACAGTCAATGCTGCCAGCTCTCCCACATAAATAAGCAACAGTTTTATTCTTGCAGTGGATTGAACTGAGAATTTACCTCTTCTCACAATTAGGGAGCACTCAGGACAAGCAATGGTTTTGATTTCAGAGGAATTACTTTGTGGATAAGAATCTGGGGTGATGAACAAACCCTGAACAATGGGAACCACTGAGCAAAATCTGCCTGTCAAGTGCCTAAATGGAGCTGAATAGGCTTACCCAGCTTGGTTTTGTGATATCATTCACAAATTCAAGTGAGTCTCATTCACGCTGGCTCTGCCAGGTTTATCCAACAGGAAAAACCTGAATAGGCAACAGCACACCAGTCAGTTATCTGTAGGACATACAGAGGTATTGTCAGGAAAAAAACAAATTAACTCATAAGGGGAATACAGCCCAATTGCTGGAAGTTTTCCACATCTCAAATGTTCAAAATGCTAAGACAGAAAAATAAAAACATTTTCAAATTTAAAAAGTGTTTCAATTAAAATGACTTGTGCACTTTATTGTGGAGGAATCAGAATCCTAAAAATGCACCCAAATACATGAGAAGGACTCTGCTGTTTGTTAAGACCATCACAAAAGATATTACATTTTTAGTGCTTGCCAGCTGGCTTATACACTACATAATCTTCTAAGCTATTGGAGCATTTATAATGGCTCAACGTTCTTAAAATCAGATGAGACTAATTATATTAAGACCTTAAGTTATAATTTAGCTGTAGAACAAGATGTTACAAAAAACGGGATACAAACAGGCATTTAGATTTCTAGGATCAGGAAGAAATTCTAATTAATTTTGACTGAAGTGGTCAGCAAGTATCATGAAAAGCAGCCATGGAGTTTAAAATATTAAACTATTTATTCAAAAGGCTTCCATAGTGTGTTTACTCACTGAAAAAATCAGAGCCCCTCAGAAAAATAAATAATTTTTATTTTAAGAAATTTATGAAGGAAGTTTGAAAAATAATAATAAACACTGGTGGTAATTGCCTCTGGAGTTCCAGCCAGATGATTTAATTTAGTTGGTTGGAGTGTCCTTAATTGCAACTAATGCTTTCCAATAAATAAAGGGTGAATTAAAACGGACAGTTGTTCTTTCAAATGAGGATTCTCTCTTTAAAATTCCAGTCAGCTTTACAAATGAATAAAAATGCAGACAGGGCAAAGGATAAGTTCTGCAGCACTCAGATGAAACTCACTTCCAGGACAACTGCCATTTTGCTTGCAAGTGGCAGCAACATCAGCATTCCTGTGCACTGCTGAAGAGTTAGAAAGCCTCTGCTTTAAGGTCCTTAGGAAGTGTAAATTTTACTCCACACTGACAGTGCTTCCAACAGCAGGAGATAAGGAGAGCACTGTACATGGCTTTGAAAGTTGTTCCTCAGTGGAGCCTCTCAAACCCTGCTGGCTCTGCAGTGGTTAGCTGAGAACAGGTACAGGGTAAAAATACTCAGGGAAATCACCTGCTGCATGCAGGCCCAGCTCTTCACACAGTAATCTACCAAACTCCTGCTCAACCTGTGGGAACTCACAAACAGGTGATTAATTCTCTTTACACTTGTTCCATGTTCAGTATTAATCTACAGTACAGATTTTAAGGTAAAATAGGCTGCCAGCCTAATAAAGACTACATCAACAAAAGAAAAACCTATGTCAAAAAGTATATTTTAAATATAGAAATTAAAAAAAGGTATTTATGAAGATAGAGTGCTCCTTTTGGCATTATTTTAAAGTCTTCCTCATGGCTTTGACTACACATAGAGCCCATCATATGATTTTAAGTATTTAAAGCTACATGCATTACAGTGCTGTTCAAAAAACTGTATTAATTTCTATAGATATCTTTTATTTTTTAATTATTACAATGGTTGCAGATAAAGGGAGCTATTTCCATTCCAGTGCCAGTTGATTTACAGACAGAACATTTTCATACAGCAGTAATAGCAAGTACAGACAAAAAGGAAAGAAAAAACGAACAGTTATATCACATGCTTTTGGTTATCATGACAATCTCTTTTACTGTGAAATCCAAATTTTGGGATGCATAGAGCAGGGTGATATGGACTGAAAATAAAAGGCATAAATGACAAAGTTTAATAATGTTACGTCTTCTTGACACCACTTCTTGCTCTTATCTTGCTCTTACATAAGGTCCCAGAACACATATTTGACACTTGTTCCAAGTTTTAAGTGCCCTTTAAATCACCGAAGACAGTCTTTAGGACTAGGATCTCATAGGCAGCTCCTCCTTCGTCAATCAGATCCTACTGATCTACTAGATAGCACAGAAAGTACTACTCCAACTCTGAGGAAAATAAATACAACACCCTGGATCAACACCAAGAATGACCAGGGCTCACAGGAGAAGCAAACCCTTCAGCACAAAATTATCTAATGTTTTGTGGTAAGTCCAAGAGGAAAATAAAAATGAAAACAAAACACAAACACACACACACCAAACGGATGTAACACTGAGAAATTCTGGAAAGCCTAAAACTTGTACCCTGTTGCTACTATTCACTAAATGCTGCCACTGCCCCATTAACAGATGACATATGGGATGGTAAATCACATTGGAAATGTACTATAAAAACATCTCATTTGTGCATTTATGGAAATGGTGTATTTTGGAGATGTGTCATTCTATCTCAAGCCAAAATAAAATTAGTAAAGTTAAAAGATATATTGCAGCCCTTTATAAAGAAAAACAGCTCAATATTCAGAGTATGAACAGCTTGCAGAAAATGTAGAAAGCTACATGAACAGCTTTGAAGATAGTGGACACGTTTTCTCTTCCTCCCTCTACAGGTGCAATTCTGATTCAGAAATAAAAATAAGAAAATTAAATTTTAAATAATTGTGGGAAAGAATCACCCAATTTCCACTGCAGTTCCAATATGCATCTGTGTTAATGACCCACTTTCCCAAAAGTATTCATTGCCTCTTTTTTTTTTTTTAATATTTTTCCTCCACAGGCAGCAATTTACACACAGCTTTCAAACTGCTGGAATATATTATAACAAACATCTGCACAGCCTGCAAATTGAGAATATTCTCAGTGAAATGGAACAAGAATACAGTCTGGATGTAAAACCAGATTTTAAAAGTAAATTACAAGGTGAGAGTCATTTACTAAAATGGTCTGTTTAATCATCCTCTCAAAGCACTTAACATTTTGTTTAACTTGCAGAAGATAAAAAATAATCCAAGCAGGAAAAAGTATGTTGTGTATTGGTTTAGAAGAGCCTGAGTGTAAGCAGAATTGCTCAATACTCTCTAAATAGGAAATCTGACTTCATTAATTCAGCTGGGCACAGAAAGCAAAGAATTAAAAACTCCATTAATAAGAGTGGATGGGAGAAAACATGAAAGACATATTTAAGTCTTCATTTTGGTAGCATTTGAGAATATCTGTGTCCCATATGTGCATCAATAAGATCCTCATTTTTGGTGAGTCAGGTAGCATCCTACTTCCTGGAAATCACCTCCACCTCATAAAACGTCAGTTTGTTATTTTAGGTGTAAATAATCAGTAGTACAGTGGCATAAAGCCTAGCAGAATTATTTATTACAGAAAATTAATTTTCCCAGCACTTCCAGATTCTCCAAATTTCACAGTTTCAGATGGTTCATAAAGAACACAGACACCATGGATCTGCTGAGGTTTGTAGAAAGACTAAAAGAAGAGCAAGCAAAGCTAGGTCTTAAGGGTAGCAAGGAGGCTGATAAATCAAACCTAGATCTTTCATGTCACCGATATTACTGCTCGGTTTTAGAATTTCAAACAAAAAGATAGAAATTTCTGATCAAATAATACAAAGTTGACTAACTTGAGTTTGTACTCTGTTGTCATAGGTGTCAGTAGTTGATTATCAAGCAAAAATTATAAATAGCAAGCACTCTCCTAAGAAATTATTTCTATCAACTGTAGATTTGCCTATGCAAGAATAGAAGAGCCTGTGAGGACATGGATGGCAGTGTGAAAATCCACTTTCTTGTAACTGGTTGGTTTTAATTCACCACTACCTGGTGATTTTAATTCACTCCATGTATTTCTCCCCACAGCCAGAAATATAAATTGGCATGTACCTAAGGGAAAGGCATTGTGTCTGAAGCAAGGATGGATTCTAACTTTTATTCTCAAAATCAGAGAAGTCTCCCATCAAACAGAGAGAGGCCAACACTTTAAAGGCCAGTGTGAACTCGCCGGTGGCCAAAGGCTATGTTTCTGCTCACACCGAAGTGAGCAGGCTGAGAGGAATGGGCTTTGTAAGGAAAATACCAACACAACTCCACCACAGCAGCCGCAGATGTGCAGTTCTAATGCTGGAAATTACAGTGACAAGGAAAACAATGCTCTGGGGAACCAGAGAAGTGGATTAGTGAAGCTTGGCATAAGGAGTTAGGCAGACAAGCTCTTGGAGGAGAATGCTCCTGGCTAGCTCAGATACTGTGTCAGTATTCAGGTGGCACTAATTACAGCCTTATCAGCCACACTGTATTGTAATCAAACCATGTTTCACCACGGTCATATCATGACCATGGCATATCAATGTTTGTCACCTGTAACCCCAGCACAGTTCAGGCTTTTTCACTGGATGTATAAATTGCCTAATTTTTTCATTAATATAAGTCAAAGCCTTCACCCACAATTTTCTTGATTTGCACAAACTGAACTGGTATTATAAGAGTGGTTTTGACCAAGTAGTTGTCAGTCAAAGATTTAAGTTAATTACCACTGACTGGATGTGAAAACCTGTCCATCTTTTTTGATTTTATTTTGCAGGTGATGACAAAGCAGCAACATCTGTCAATGCCAGGTACATTGACAATTAACTGAAGATTAGACTTCACAAAATACAAAATGTTGGCAAAATTAAAATTTCCTATGGAAGTGTATTATTTATGTTAGCTACAGTAATTATTTTATTTATTTTAGACACAAAATATACTTAATATTTTAGTTATCTGCATTTTGATAGCTACTTATTGTGTACACAAACTTATTTTGTGGAACATAGTGCTTAAAGCCAAAAAACCAGGCAAAAGTCAAAACAATAAAATCATAAGTTAAAAGGCTGCCATACTATGAAAAACAAGGGAAGCATCCATGTAGCCCTGAACAAGATGTTGGATGCCTAAATAATGAGAAATCTGAAATATTGTCATTGAATTTCCTGCTAACAGGAAAAGGCTGACTTCCAGAATATTGCCCAAAAATAATTCAATTACTATAAAAGAGGAAAGCCAGTTTATAACAGATATGCTATTCAGGCTACCTATTTCTGGAAAAGGCATTTCTGTCTTTGGAGAAAGCTTTTATAATTCACGGTCATGATGAGAAGAAACATCTTTCCTTAATCAAGCTGTGTACCTAATCAAATGATTAATCACTGTGACTATTACGTGCAAATTAGGCCTTATTACATACAATTAAATTTGGGAGATTATAAGATACATGAATTTGAAATTTAAAAAAACCCCAACCAAATACAAAAAAAAAAATCCCATCACTTCATTATTTACTTGCAACCAGACTGAAACAAACCTTACATGAAGACAAAGGAGGAAATTGCTCTAAGGAATGCCACACCACTGAGCTCCTGAGAGACTCAAGCAGGATTTTTTAAGCCTTTATTCAGGTAATTTGTAATTAGCCTGATTACCATTTCCTTTCCAGATACAAATATAGCTAGAGCTTGGAACAGACAGACACAGTGCCAATTCAAGACATCCTTGCCAGCTGGATTTTGCCAGAATAACACTGAAGGACTAATTTCCTGGGAAACCAATTTATGAAAAGCATAAAACCTTCCATATCCTGAACAAACACTAAAATTAAACAGTAACTTAATGACTTGTTAATTACTGTCCTAAATGTTTAGTTTTGTTTTAAAGCTTAGAAATCATAAACAAAGAATGGAAAAGAATTAAATCTGAGAGCTATTTGTGCAAACACATCAGATTGTATTAGGCAACAAAAAAGCCATTAACGACACAGCTGAGGGCCTGCTACTCTATATATGTGTGTATTTATATACATAGATACGTACTTGTGAAAAACAGATAAAACATATGGTATTGTTTCAGCAGCAACAGCTTCCTTTAGGGTTTGATCTTGCACTCACAGAGATAAGTAGTGAGTCACCATTTACTTTAGTTGTGCGCCATCAGGAATTTAATAACTCAACTATTGTAACCCATTTATTTCAGACTTCTAGATGCATTAGTCAGCACAGACATAAAAGGCAGTTTAAAAGTGAGGGGGGAGTAGAAATTAAAATCCAAACTCGTAATGTGTTCAGTGGAAAAACACTTTGATGGAGAACCTGGAGCCCTGTCTGTTGCCATAGCTGGAAGCTGCAGGGGAAGCCCCAGCATGTTTTGTCTTTAGCATCTCATTGTTCAGCATTTAGCATATGGAATAGGAAAATGCAACCAGAACATGGTGCACAATAGATTTGTCTTTAAAACAGACTGAGGTACCCAGGATGCACAAAAATAAACATCTCCAATTCCATGATGTCCAACCTTTTACCAAAAGGCAACTTGCTTGTCTTTACATCAAACTTTTCCCCCCTTCTCTAAGCTTTCATCTTATAACTTCTTCCCTTCGTGTTTATTTTTCCCTTTCTGCATCTCTCTTTTTGCATCAGTTATGTAAGATTGTGTACTGTTTGCAATATTGCATTAAAATCCAGGTGCGGTGAGAGCAATAAACACAGGCAAGGGCTTGCCCTGCTGTGGTTGGGCATTCAGAGCAGTGTGCAGGGTTCAAAGGCAGTGCTTTCAAAAAATTCTGTTAATAGCAAGCAGCTGTCAAATATTCTAGGAAAAAAAAAAACAACACTGCTTCCATCATATGTTAAGACTAAAAATGATGCAGCAGGGAAGTAAAGAAAGTTTATGTTATGACTTTTGATTTATGTGATAATTGCAGTGATTGACAAGAGTCTGAGAAACAAGGAGGAAGCTATGGAAGTTTATAATGCACTGACATTTGCAGGCAAGGATAACTGTCACAATTGTCAGAACTTTAATAAATATTTAACTTTTCAGCTCCTTCAATAATGAGATCTCTTCTACTTTCTGATATTTAGTTATCATAACTCCATTATCTGTCCTTCCTAGCACAATATACAATAAAAGCATTCACAATGAGTCACCTTTTAAAATTGATTTAAAAAAATAAATAAATTGCTGACATTTCAGTGTAAGGTGGGCTGAGCTTCAGAAATGCTTATGGAAATGGAGCAAAACCTCAAAAATTTCAGAGTTCCAATTATACCCTTCTTCACATGGGCATAAATCATGGGGCAGAGTAGCAGGAACTACACACAGAACAAAGCAGGATTTTCTTCAACAAATCTAGGTTTGAATTTCTCCAAAGCTTGACCTATTTTTTGTTTCGTTCATCCCTCACTTACAATGAAAATCCAGGAATTAAATCAGAAGCTTAGAGAATCCCTAAAGTAGCTACAGTTTTTCAAGAACAAAGCAGGCAGACCAGCACCCCAGAGGGCATTTACCTGTTAAAAACTTCTTTACGTACAGCAAAGATGAATGTAACTCTTCTACCTTCAAACTGAGACCATCGAAGTTTGGTAAATAAAACAGAACAGTCGCTAAAGACTAAAAGATTATAAATGCAGGGGGAAAAAAGAGAAACATATATGCCAATTTAGTGCAGAACTGTAAAGCAATACCCAAAGCAAGCTCCCACATCATCCTGGCTACAGAGAAAAGAATGAATTAGATAATCTCTAGAACAACAAAAAAAATCCTGTTATTTTAGAGATCATGCTACAAAAGAGTGAGTATTTGAGATTAGCCATAGTTAAGGAAACCACACCTCACAAATCAGATGTAAGAAACTGTATTCACACAAGCCATGACTGATTATCACAAAACAGAACTACAGGAGCACAGTAAGGAAACAGAAAATAAAGCACTTCCATGTGTTCCCTGTTAATAAAAGACCCTTCTCACCAAGTATTTCACCCCATGTGTCAAAAATGACCAGGATCTGGGACCATGGGAGAAGTATTTCACCCCATGTGTCAAAAATGACCAGGATCTGGGACCATGGGAGAAGGATCTCAGCATGACACAGAACTTACACCACTGGGCTCACTATCTGAATTTTCAGTTTGCTAGGGAAAAAAATATAATTGGGAAGTCATTCCTACTAATATATGCAGGGAAACAATATCAGAGAAAGAGTTTTCCTCATCCCCGAAAAGGGGAAAATTACCCAGTCTTAAAATGTGCATAACCAAAGAGAAGGGGAAGGACACAAAGCCTGGGATAAGACCATATAGCATTTCCCCAGCCAAAACATCATTATTCTCCCATAAGTATAATAAAGACATAACATTCTAAACCACAACTTGACCTGATTGCACAATTCAGATTTAAAGTCTGAAAATTCAGGTAGAGGATCAGGCTGTTCCTTTGAGAATTACTGTTTTCATACCATAGGGGTTGGTGGTGTTGTTTTGTGAGGGTTTTTTACATGAAAAATTAAGCATCAAATCAGTTTGAAATTATTTTTGATTCCTACTTTGGTTTAAAACAACAAAATGAAAAACATCAGCAACACAGAACTTGTGTTAAGGAAAAGAAAAAGTATTTTGACAAATAGTACCTGCTATTTCAGGCAGGAAATGGGATTTGCATAAATTCTATTATGATTTTAATATGCGAGGGTTTATCTTGTTTAACAACCCCCACAGGCAGTAAATTAAATTATAGATTTGCTGCATGTGTTATTAAATGAAAGTCGGAAATTCCACTGAGAAGATTTACAGCTTTATCTGGTGAGATTTAGGAAAAACACAGAAGGGTACGAGGCAGCTCTATGAGAAGAAATTCTAGTCTTATTTCCTTCCAGGTGGCAATTCCTTCCCACAAGTCAAAAAATAGTTCATTTTGCCGAAGTCCCTGTAGGTGCAATGTTGTACCAAGATGTTACAAGAGGTTTTGGGAGGCCAGAATTCCCTTTGTGGTTTAGATGAGCAGCCAGGTCAGAGTTGAATGTAAAACAGTCACCCACTCTTAAACCTTGTATTGCCTGTCTACTTCGTGCCTGAAGCATCATGTTTGTAAGTTCCCTTTCCTAAAAATTTAAATCCAAATAAATAATATTTAAATTATTAAAATATTGTTAAATTATCTTGAGTTTTTTATCTATTTAAGATCAAGTCTCATTAAGTCAATAAGAATATTAATTAGCTAGGAGTATATGGCATCATATGTTCATTATTCAAGTGTGTCATAACAACACCCTATCAATATAATCACGCAGATTATCCATGGCCCTTTTATTTGATATTTTAAATTTAACATCAAACAGTCTCTGTGATTAAGAAATTTTTTTATTTTTGTTCAGAAAACCAGTGCTGAACATCCCTAGCCCTACAAAAATGGTACTTTATTTATTGCTGATTTTCTGGCTTTTCCCCCATTTTTCCTTAGCCAAATTTCCTCATTTATGAAATGACATTCATAAAAAAATACAAATCAGCTAAATCAGATTTTTTAAGTTTCTCTCTTCATGAAACACTTTGTGCAATATATTAGTGACAGCTTCCAAATCTCACATCATTTTGAATTTTTTTTTTTTTAAGCAACAAACTTGCAGAATATTCCACTAGCAAAGAGCAGATCTTTCCCGGAAAAAGCATTTATGGAGGTACCATTTCTGCAAAGCCTTCAACAGTTAAAATTACAGACAAAAAAAAAAAAAAATCAGCAAACTCCTGCAGTAATCTCTTTCCACCATCACCCAGTGCCAAAGCTCCTTTGTACTTGGCTACAAAATCTTTGAGGTCAAGATTGTCATTTTCATTTTGGCACAAAAGTCTTACATAACTACAGACTTTTGCAAGTTGGAATATATTACAAGACAACATGGAATCATGCTTTCTCAATTTCACCTGGAATTTAAAAATACGTATTTTCTGTGCTTGAAATCTTGAGCCTTCTGCCTCTAGCTCCAAGTATCTCTAAAGTATAATGAATCCCACTGGTCTAATTTCAGGTTACCAGCTCATTGGTTCCTGTTAAAAAGACAATTTTCCCAAGCGTTTTTCAAATCTACTAATTTAATAGCATTATCATTGTCTTCCAACTGTGTTAATGGACTCCACACAAATAGACCTTTGTAATGAATATGCCTGCTCTCATCTCAGCTTTTAAACTCTGAAGAATTAGTTCCTTAGAGCTGAAAATGTAATTCATATGTCAAATTCTGCTCCCACTGAAACAAGAGTCCTGTTGGCCTCTGTATCTGTCCAATGTAATCAAGAGTAAGAACTTCATTGTGACCCAAACCTGAGCTTTATCCTACATTTCTCACATAATGAGCACAGAACCTTCCTTCTGGTCAATGCACAATCCTGCCTTTGCATTCCACCAGTACAACAAACCCTGAGAGACCACCCCAACTTACTTGTTTACACCAATTCTCTTCAAAAGTCAAGAGGAAAATATATGCTCTTTCTTGTCTGCATGCTACTTCTAAATCGCTCCCTCAGATACCCAAATAAATTAATTGCTATTTCATCAAAAGACAAAAGAAAAAGAGTTACTGGCCACTCATGACACATCGTCAAGTAAAGTAATCCTCCTGAATGTTTCATACAATTATAATTCACATAGTACAGTGATTTGAATCAAACAGAAGATGAGGAGTAACATTATCTTTTGAGGAAATGTCTGAATATTTGATATAACTCTATAGAGGAACAACAAAACATTATCAAATAGATATTGTACTGAACAGCCAGACTTGTGTTTTAATGAAATCAATGCAATTGATCGAGAGAGGATTTAACACTAAAAACACAATCATGTTGTTTGCAGTCTGATTCTGAGACATTTCCTTGAATTAAAGAGCATGGGCTGTTTCCACAGCTTGTTGTATTCAGAATTACAATTGGAATGTGGATCTCCCACATAACAAAAGCAGTAGGGTCGTCACACTTAAAATATCACAAGTATTGTGGAGTGCAAGAACCATTTCCCTCTAAATAATTTGTCTTGGATGCATCGTGTTAGAAGAGGCTGTGATTACTCACAACTTGAACACAGAGCTACTGTTGAAATCTCCCATTTACCAAATAGAGTGACTTACTAGATGCTGAACCTCTCTGAATCCCATCACCAACAGCTAACAAAAAGCTGTCTAACAGCAGCTAGAAAAACTTTAGGGAAAAGCTTAGATTCTACCTATTAATCTTCCAGGTAGCTCATGTTTAGGAAAACAGAATCCACTGAAGTTCTCTCTACACAACACAACGGCAGAGCTTTCCAATGCCAGTGCTCCCAAGAAAATGTATGCTCCCTGGTGTCTGCTGTGAGATGTGTCCAGGAATAGAGCAAAGCAGGCGCCAACTTAGGAATAAAGAAGAAAAACTTTATTAACCTACAACTATCTATAAAAAGAAACACACACAGAACTCAGAATGAAAACCTTCCAAAAACATTCCTCTCCCCCCCATCAAATTTCCAATACATTCACACCTCAGATCATCAACTCTCAGTCCATCACCACCCTTTAGATTATAAATTCTCAGTTCATCAAGGAGAGAGGAGTCCCTCTTGTACCATAGGCTTCCCCTGGAAACACAGTTGAAACCTCTTGTGTTTCCATGTCACATGTGGCACTACCTGGAGATCATTTGCCATGGTGACATCTTCCTTCCATGCCCAGTGCTCTCACCACTGCACATGGACCAGAGCTGCTTCTAGGGTTCCCCTTTTAAGGATGCTTTTTGCCCAGTTCAAAAAAAAAAAAGCAGTGTCTCACTTTCGGGGCACCAGTCCCCCTCCAAATTCACCCCCTGGGGCCGAGAGGTCTCGAGAACAGAGATCTTCTTCTTCACTGAAGACGGAGGGCACCACCACCACCCTCCTCACCTGTCGTCTCTGTTCACGTACTCCTTCACGTAACATCACTGCTCTCTCTTGGCTCCAAGCCATTGCCTCCCCCTAAATGCAGTCTCTGTGTCACAGGAAAAATGGTTCTGTCCATGGCTATACAAGGAAAGTCCAGCCAAAGGCCACTCCATCACTTCCTCTCACCTAAGATTCTTCTCCACTTCTCTCATGGCCCATTTCCTCTTATCTCATCTCTATCTCTCTTCTCATTCAACTCCAGGAGAATCAGCATTTGTAAGGTTTCCATCATCTCAGGCTCTGCCTGTCCAGAGCTCCCACGCTGCCCTGCCGGGCACCTTCTCGCTGCGCCCCTCCCCTTCTCCTTCTTGGCTGGCTGTGCTATCAAATTTCAAGGTGGCACAAGCACAGACACCAGCGCTCTCTCTCTCTCTCTCTCCTGAGGGGGTGGCTGCCCGATGCTTCTCAGCGCTCCTCCACCCTTCCATCCTGCGGGGGCCTTCACCTCCTTTCTCTGTCCAAGGCTCCAGCCTACCTTGCCTGGCCACATGGCTTCCCCTCCCTTGCCCAGCCCGCAGCTGGGCAGGGCAGCTCTGACCTCTTTCACCGATGGAACCCAAGACAGCTTCCCTGTGGGAGTTCTCTGCTTTTAACCCCCTGTGTTCTCAGAGGCGTATCCATGTCCTCAATAGCCACACCAGGTGCCAGTATTCAAATCTGAGCACCTATTGGTTTGACCACAGCATCCCAAAAAACCCACTTCCTTTTCAAACCAGAACACAAGGTGATGTTGCTGCTGATTACACACTATAGGGATGGACAAAGGAGCAGAACTCTCACTAGTACAGTGGAGAGGGATAAGGAGACTGCTTGGAGACAGCAAAGGAATCCTTAGGTTGGGAAAGGTCTGACTCTACAACTCTTAAGGATGCAGTGATGATCCTTTCATGGCAATTTTTCTCTATTGTCTTAGGATTCTTTTTCCTCCACTTCAGTAAATACACCATCCCACCTACTTGGAAGAGACTGATAGACAGCTGGGTAGGAACCATTAGCTGATAGCACCCAGAGGCTTGACACCATTTACACAGAGCACTCAGTAATACCCATTACTGAGAGAGAGGCTGAATTTAACATCAGTTCAGCCCTTAAAAATAAATAAAATCCTTCTATACAGTTTGACTTTTTCCACACTGAATTCTCTCCAAGGCCATTTTTAGTAAGCCCAGCTGCAGGGCCTGGTGCTAAACATCAATACAATCTGTAATACCAAACACTTTCACTGGCATGAGAGTCCGGGGCCGCCCTCCACAGAGCCATGTTTCTGCATGAAAGGGGACATGAAAGCAGTGTTTTGTTCCATTAGGAGATGAGAATAATGAGCACTCTCTCTCCAGAACAGAGAGGGTCAGAATGTACACAAAGGTTTTTAATTTCCGGTTTTAGGAGCCCCAGCTCTCTAAGGAGGGATTCACCGCTCCAAGGAGGTGGCTGCAGCAGGAGCAGCAAGAGGGGCTTTCAATATCCACACACACAGAACCTCTTCCCAGTTTCCACCTGAACTTCACCAGTTGCCAGGCAACAGCCACATGTTCCCTTGTCCCAGATATTAAACAAGGAACAAAAAAATTCGATGTAGCTTTCTGTCTATATAACCAAGTACAGGTATAGACACACAGCTTCCAGGCACAGACAAGCAGGGAGCTGAGTCAAGACAGGAAATCAAACCTAGACCCCCTCAAGGAAAACCCTGGGAACCTCTCCCCACAAATAAACACTTTGGGTTTTTGTAAAATAGGGTCACATCATCCTCACAGGCCTGTCCTCTTCCTAAACAGGATTTTTTGGGAGGATGGCAAAGCACAGGTTTGGCTCTGCCATGAGGGGACAAACCCCTCGTAGGCTACATTGGATCGACAGACACCTTCAGAAAGAGGTTCAGCTCAGTATCCTTGTGACTTATTGGAACGCAGGTGACTTATGTGGGAAGCAACAGAAAACATTTTAAAAAAATTAATCCAAATCAAAATGTCAAACTTACTATCCAAAACAACTTGCAGTTTATGTTGCTGCCTTTCAAAGGCAAACAGAGGCTGGGCACTCCTGGCCCTGTTCCCTCATACTTCAGCCGGTCCAAGCTGCTGTGGCACAATTTTACCCATGTGCGACACAGAAGTGGAGTTTATAAATGCTTAGTGAACAGTATTAAGTTCTCACAATTTATTTGTTCAGTAAACACAAGGGAGTGTGGTTTTGGTGAAAGGGAGAGGTAATGCACCTGCAAAGTCAGATTGTTTCCTCACCACAAGTAAAACTTTGCACTGACATGAACTTCTGGAAAGAAATTTGAGTAAAGCCTACAAATTTCTACTATGGACAAGTCCTGCAGAATGTGAGGCCCAAAACCTTTTTAATAGTGTCCCTGAAGCAACACACAGTGTGCTTTGTGACATGCAGAAAAGAAAGAAAAAAAGAAAAATAGGAAAAATAGAAAAAAACCCTCCAATTTTTCTTCTTGGTATTATCTGCTACAACAACTCACAATACACTGACAAGCCTGAACACAAGGAACATGCATTAGACAGGATCAGGAAGAAAGCCTCAAAATACTTTGTATCTTCTATACCTCTGCTGCTTATAAACTATTATTCTGTTCTCTCTAAAGGACATTTTCAAGTGTGATGTTTAATGATCTGTTTTTCTTGTTTCATTTTGCTTTGATGACAGATGTTTTTCTCATTTATTTTAGAGAAATAAAAGTATGCAGGGAATCAGGGAAAGAGAAAATATGTGGAACTCAGGTTGCCACGGTCTCCATACATTGGTATTGATTAAAAAAAGGATAAAGAAATACAAGGTAATATTTGAATTTTAGGAAGGGGAAGGAAAAATGCTCATTGTGTTAGGAGCAATAAGGAAACATGGAGAGTCTAATAAGAGTTCAGATATCTCTGTACCACAATTTGACAATTCCTATATAGTGCTTTTTTACTCCTGGCCATCTTATTGTTGAAAGCTAAGAAAAATATTTATTTATTTTAAAATCAAAAAGCCCAAGCCCTTACACTATTGTACGTATTTAACCAGTTATTTCCTCGCAATAGAAGACCATAAACAATAAAGACCAGCCTGGACAGAAAAAAAATCTCTACATTGATATCACTGCTTTTGAATTTCCCATCTCTTTTGCCTTGTTTAGGCACATCTACACTCCTTTAGCTTCAAGCAAAACAGAACCAGGAATAATATAATATCTACATGGTGTTTCCAACTCACCTAATAGTAAGGATTGCTGGAAATGTCAGGAAAACAAACGGCAAATATTTCAGCATATTTATAATAGCTGGTTCAAAAGTGAAATTATGACCAAAAATCCTTTCTTGTCACTCCACCCTTCAGAACATTGAGAAAAAACAGGTTTTGGTAAAACAGACACAGTAAATAGAAACTTTAAATCAGAAGGTTTCTAAACTTGCCCAACTTCCTGTAAAACAAAGCATTATTCTACTTCATCTGTAATTTCTGGCATTTACATAATAATGTGAATTAGAACACCATTAACTACCTGTCCAGTGCAAAACGAACGGTCTGTATAGAAGCATGCTGCTGATTCCTATCCCTTCATTCATAGTGACACTAAAAATTTAAGCAAATACCTTCATTTTAAATGGAACTTCATGGCTTTGGCAACTCATGCCAAAAGAAAGCAGATACAAAGCAATCACAAGATTTTTTTTATCTTCATTCATATGTAAAGTTGGAGTGAGGAATGCTCTAAAACCACACAAAATCTGCATTTCCCAAAAGTGATCTTTTTTTGCATGAATATTTGATAAGCACAGTCCTTGACTATTACCATTTTAAATGACAAGAGATGAGAAGAAGCAAACTGTAGATGCTGATCTCCAAAAGCAATTAATGCCACACATTTTGCCCTTCTGGAGGTTTATCATTTTACTACAGGAAAGCTCCTCACAAAGGAAGGGGCATAATACAGGTCTGAACATCTATGGACAGTTCCAATGTACCTATCTATGCATTGCCCTTAATGAGAAGCAGAGCAAAACAGCTCAGACCCAGTTCATTACATCCTCTGGTGCTCATAAATCCTGTATATTTAGAGTTAGGAAGTACAAAGATAACAGGGTTAGAAACCTGCATGTAATATATGTTGGGAAATAATTCATGCTATAAAAGAATGTATTTTATAAAGATTGGGAAATCCAAACAAATCTCTGACCACAAGCAGCCTGAGAGGCAGACGTCTATTCGAATTCCGAAATTCCTGAAGGCGGTAGGAGAACAATCGGCAGTTAGCTTATGAAGACACACCCAGCGTGGTGATCACCATTATCCTGAGTCATTGGAGGACTCCTAAGAGTGATCATCGCCCTCTGGATAACATCTATCAAGATAGCCGAAGTTGCCAGAAAGATATATGTGAATATGCGACTTCTCTGGATTCGATCAACGCTGGCTATCAACCAGGAAACGGCAGTTGTCCAGCTCTGCACTGTGAAAGAACCAACCATGAATGTGAAAAGTTACAAAAGAAACTTGGACTCCTTCGCCTCAGGCATAATAAACTGTATAAAACATACCAGCTAGAAGCTCTTGTGAACGGGGGAGGGTCTGATGCAATAGAGGTCGGATCCAGGTTCATCCAGCGCCAAACCCGGGGTCAACGCTGTCTCTTTGGCTGTGGTGGTTTTGAGGACCGTATTTTGGTCCCAAAAAAATATAAATAAATCTTTTCGCATTTTTTATAATTTGGCTTTTGATCGATCATTTATAACACTGCATTTTACCAGTATGTCTGTAAGAAAGAACAGTCACTGATATACTCAGTTTGTTTCTAATAGGCCTTGTTGTGGAGCTCTGCAAGTCTCACCATTCAGAACCTTTTCCATTCTATTTTTGGCCTAATTCATGAATGAAATGAGGCTTAAGCAACTACTGTACCTGTGTGTCTATCAATCCCTGTAATAACAACTTAACTTGCTATCAAACCTTAATAAAGTCAGCACAGGGGTAACAGCCTTTAAGATATTAATTTCCTGCACCTTTAATGGAATAATTGGTAACTCCATCTCAGGTAAAACCTGTTCTGCAAGAACAAAATCTTCAAGGTATTTCAACAGAAAAGGTGTAAATGCAAATGTTGGATGGTGGGTGCTGTTACCTATTATCTGTTCCCAACAAGCAGCTCCTGTGGCAAAGCTGGTTGGATTAGTATTCAGGCAATGCAGTCATATCCACACACCACACTCACCACAGCTGGCTCAGCAAAGAGAGGCAGAAGGCTCTTTTGTAATGGTTAGTTCAGCGAGATTTATTCAGGGTGCGCCAAAGAGAAACCCAGATGAAAAGAGGATTAGCACATCCTGTGGACAGCTTAAGAATGGGAAGGGGGGGTTGGAGCTAAGGGCAGGGCAAAGGGGATTGGTCTCCAAGGGAGAGGGGGCAGCCGCCAGGGGTACCCAACCAATGAGGAAACAGGGAAAGGAGAAACCAGGGGAGGTTGTGAAATATGGCAGAGGTCCATGAGGGAGGTCCATCCCACAGGAGGAATGAACTCTCTGGTAAGTCTTTCCGAGGCAATGTCCTTGGGAATTGGCTGTGGGGAGAGAGTTCATGGGATACTACAAAGAGGGGACATAGTTTACTTACTTACCAGCCTACATTTTCCTGTCTGAATACAGTTACTGTTAGTCAAGCTGTCAGTTTGTCACCACTTCATAGATACACTCTAAAGGCATATAAATCCCAGCCTTTTAACAGTGGCCTTCCCAAGTAAATATTTACCAAGTTCTAGCCTTGATAACTGGGGGGGTGGGGGGGTTTGTAGGTTTAATTACACATTTTTTATATTTTCTAAAACATTCTAACAGAAAAAAAACCCCAATATTTAAAAGTTAACAAATGTTTTTAAAAGGAGTTCTTTTGGATAGCAGTACAGCAAGAAATTACAAATTAATCTGCTTTTGACTTTGTGTGATGATTTTGAAATAATAAATGTCCAAGGCATGCAACTTCCTCCTATGCCATAATGCACAATGTTTTCAAGCTAAAGACTTGTCCTGCATGCAGAGAAATCAAATCTTTGGGAAACATGCAAACATTTTAGCTAGGGGAAGGTCAGGAATATGCCCCCCTCCACCTCTGTCCTTTGGTGTTTGTTACTTGACCTGTTAGTATTTCAAATATTTATCACAGTTACAAGCTGCAAATCCAACTTCAGGCTCACACAAGTCTGCACAATGTGGTCTGCTCACTAAAATTACATAAAATAATTCTGTAAAGAACTAGAATATATTATTATTCCAAAGAGGACTTGAGAGTAGTGAGTAGCTGTTAAATGCTCCTAAACAAGGAAGCAAGAAGCTGCTCAGCCTGATACACCACAACCAGCAAAAAAATAATGTATTTCACATCACTGCCTTTTTGCATGTCAGGTCTCCATAGTCACCTGTAAATAACACCTAAAATTGCTGTGACAATTCAGGGCTGCTGGACCCAGACCAGACACACCCTCCCCCAGCATCTTCCTTTAAATTTGCCCCCTCTCTGCCTCACTGTGCACAGTGGAGCTGACAATTAATCAGATTTTGGGCACGGAGCATTTGGCAGGTTTGATCTGCTCCGGGACACCAAATAAATGAACTCCATTTTCACAAGATCCGAGGTTTATATGTTGATGGGAGACTTGGGCACCTTGCTGGCATGAAGAAGCAATAAAACATGAATTACTGTTGCAACACATTTTGCTTTAGAATGTTAAATGATAGTTTGAGGCTTTGCAAGTTGCAACTCATGAATAGTCAACTGTGATTGATTTGTTTTCCCCATATAACATCAAATAATCATCCTGGTATGAGCTCAGCAAAGGCTGCTTTTAATGGGGAGAAGAACAACAGAGATTTTTCATTAAACTGATGCTTTTTCCTTGGTCCTAAAATTAGGGGCCAGACGGGTTAAGATATAAAAGGTTTTTACCTTGGTATTTAATAAGGATCCTTAGGGTGCAGCATTTTGCCAAGTTGGAGCACACCAAAATGCACACCCCTGATAAATTCTGTATACAGTTTTATAGACCTCACAAATTAGCATATCTAACAAAGATGCCCCAATGAGAGGCTTGAATGAATAGCATGATATTCTCCCATTCCAAAGTATTCCCCCCTGGATGGGCCAAATCTTAGTTTACAGGATGAGTACCAGAGGGGCCTCGGTTTCCCAAGATAGTGCAGGGCTTTCCAGCCTCCAGCTGTGAGGAGGATGTTTGGTCCTCTGGCTTAACAGAATACCAGGACTATGCTAAGTTATCAGACTTAAGGAATTACAAGTATGCATGCTAAGAGCACTGAGAATACTTTAAAAGTATATAAAAGGTACATAAAAGAGAAGACAAAAATATCATCTTGGCATCAAACTACCATGGAATAGGAAATCTGATACATTTGAAATATTCTACTAATTATCCAATTAACAGAATCATCCTTCTGAAATCACTGTGCTTTTGCTATGTCTTTACTAGTTTTGGTCTTAAACCTCACTTTGCTCAGATCCTTACAAAAGGATCCTCCTCTTTTTTTTTTAAATCACTGTCTACATCTGCAGTTACAGATTTTATCTGCGATTATGAAAAGCAAAGCACCAAAGGATGACATCTCTTCATAAAGCAGGTGACATTCCCATACACTGCACTAGAGAGCCAAGACACCCAGTCAGGGGGAAGGATAACTAAACATTGGATTCTGCTTGGAATATCCACAGGAATATCTCTCTGATCTAATCCAGGTGGTTTGCTTAAGAAAATACAGGTGATCTGCAGCCCAGAAAAAGTGAAATCCAGGTATTTCAAATCCCCTGTCAGTGCATCTCAGGCAATGGGTTCTCTTTCCTCGCCTTTAATACTGTGACAGTTATGAAAAGAAATATATATATATATGGTTACAGTTATGAAAGAAAGGAATGAAATCGCAACAAAAATCCCTCACTAGATATAATGATTTCTTTACAAATCTCTTTATATAGATACTTCATTCTTGAGGAGGCCTGAATTGTCAGAAAACTCCAGTCTCTGCGAGGTGACAGCTATCATCCAATCTGCAGGTGAAGTAGTGATTATAAGTTCTTTTATTCTCGTTGACGTGTAGTGAATACTTTGATATTTCTGAGTTACAGCTCTCCTGCAGAAGTCCTGTATAGGAGTTTTGAATGCTTAATGAAGAAGTATCATCTTTAAATAGTATCATATTTTCCATGCACTTCTCCCACCCCTTCTTCCAATCCCAAAGAGCTTTGGATTTCTAAAAAGTTCACTCATGACAATCATCTTCCAAGTCAGGAGGTGTCTTGGTAATGTGTTAGTTCAGGTAATTTTGCGTTTAAGCAGGTGATCACCCACCTTTAAGCAGATGATCCTCATAATGTGGACTAAATGATGATATGCTTGATTTCTACACAAATATGACAGGCTAACAGCTGGACTGTGAGCCAGCCAATCCCTGACAAGAACGTAAGCAGGTAGCTAGCTATTGGCCAGTGAGTTGGGTGGTAACCAAATCATAGGCAATCAGGTTCAAATGCAGAGTCTTTTGAATAGCCTATATAAGAGCTATGCACACCATTAAGACTCTCTCTGCTGCATGAACTCCGATGTTGTGTCGTCTCTCCATCTTCCCCGACCATAACACATGAAGTCCAAAAAGTTTATTTTCCATGAATGCAGTGGTGGAAAATACTGAGTACTTTGACAAAACAGAGTTCTACATACAAAGGAATTTAATGCAGAGAATAGGCTTGTGCTTGGTAGCTCCAGTTCAGCCTCTCCCAGGAAAAGTTTTATTACCCCTTGGTCTGAGCAAAAGTTTGATTGAAACTGCAGAAGTTATAAAAATACAGCCAAAAAAACCACAAACCAAAGTATTCATGGTTTTCCTAGCAATGAGGTTTGTCATTCTAATGCAAATTTACCACAGTCTGCAGTGGGAAAAGGTATTGGTTTCAGGGCTGGGAGTGAGAGCAGAGGAATGCTAAAATCCCCAGTTTTCATCCTTTTTTACATAGTCTTTCTGCGGCCTCAGGAAAGAAGGGTAAGTCAGACAAAGATTTGTTCAGCATCTGTTGATAGCTCTAAGTAGTCAGTGCTTTAAAAAAATCAGATTTTGTCTACAAAGAAAGATCTATTTAAGTGTCATTAATCTGGTGGTTGTTCTAAACTTCTCCGCCAGGATTTGAGGATAACAGAGAAATGTCATAAGAAAAGGGAAAAACATCTTTATACAAACCCTTTCCATCATTTCCAATGTGAAATGATATCAGAAAATACTCAGCATCCACTGCCCCAGGATATAAATAGAGTTTTAATGGATTTATGCAAGAAATTTGTGGAAGTCTATCCCCTGTAAACAGCTCTTCTTCCTATTCTATCAAAGGCTATTTCAACATCAAGCAGCCCCAACCACCTCCCGTGGTGAATCCAATTTTGTGTCTGCAATCACTGCTTCCAGATGGTGGATATTATCAGTCAAGAATCTGTCTTTAACAACAATTCGTTTGATCTGTACAGCCTCTTGCAAGGAGCAGATCCCTCAGGCACAAAGTACTTTTCACCAATATTTCTCAATTATCATAAAAGAGAGCAGCATAACCCCTGTCTTGAAAGGTTCTTCACAAGTTTAATTTTTAAAAAGTAGAAAACAAAACCAAATGCAGATTAGGGCCAGAATAATTGAATGCCTTCCAAATCTTTTTAGTTAAGGGTGGTTGTGGAAACCCAGGGCACTGGGAATATTTCTCTGTCTGCTCCAGGGTGCCCTGACCCCCAGGAGAGCACTGACTTTGACCCTCATTCATGGAGAAAGTTTCCTAGACTTCAAGATAGACTAGAATCCACAGAAATGTGAAAGAGATTATAAAGAGTAGTGTAGTTGTATCACTTGGTGAAAAATTGAGGTTTTGGGATTTTTAGTATGTTGTGGATGGAAGCAAGATGGAGGGCACAGGGTGTCCTCCTGGATTTCTTCTTCATGCTTCTTCCTTCTTCTTCAAGGGTTTGGGTGGCATTTTGTAATTGGGCAGAAAAGTCCGCATTGGGGGCTCTTTGGGATCAGTTATTGGGTTAAAAGAGAAAATATTCTAGGTGTCAGTTCTTAATTGGATAGTTTAGTCTTAAAAGACCTTGTACCAAGAGATTATTAGCCATTTTGTGCCTTCTAATGAAAAACTGCTGATCTCACAGTAGTGAGACTGTTTTACTGATAAGAAATAATAAACACTTGAGTCCAAACATGAACTACCATCTCAAGTGCCTTCAATTCAGACTCAGAGAAACTGACAGCTGGTACCACCACAGGCAGGCAAATATAAAATCCATAAATACATGCACACTACCTGAGCCACCCAAACTTTTGCCCTTTTCTAACTGTACACTTGTTTCAACTACAGTCAGATAACTGTCATCCAGTTTACAGTTTCTTGTTCAGAGTCAGAGCTTCAAATTCAGCTAAATCTTTAATATATGTATATATATACACACAGAGCATGAGTTTTACACTTGTCACATGGGGTGTGCTATGAACTTCTCGTGTGCACTGGAAAATTTAGGCAACACAAATTCTCCTGAATTGGTGAACCTGCTCAGGAAGATACATGTAATAAAAAGAAGTGAACAGAACTTTGTTAGTTAAGCCCCTTTGAACTTAAAGGAGAAAATTTGCCTTCCTTACTTTGTAATTTTTTTAAAAATGCATAATTCCATTAAGGTTTTCTTTCAATGTTACTAGTCTAGAATACACTGCTTCAAATGGAAATCAAAGAGGGAAACTGAAATGTATTAAGACCCAATAAATGAAACGAACAGTCACCTCTCTTCAACCACATCTTCATCAGATGAGAACCACAACTTTTAGAATGTGATCAGGATTTATTAAACAACTTTAACACCAGCAAGAAAAAGAATATCCCCAGTGTTATTTCATGTTCTCTGATTATTAAATACATGGGGACTTTTAAACACTTTTTTTCCCCAATATACCCTTTAACAGTAGATTCAGATTCCATCTCTTCCTGGAACATGTCTGAGTACATTTGGAAGAATTTAGTGCAGAGATGCAATAGAAGACTTTGTCAGAGTTTTAAGCCAGTCTTGCTCTTATACTTAGAGATAGATGGCAACATTACTTCATCAGCACCACTGGCAAAGCTTGAATTCTGAAAGTCTGTATTCCTATTCAACATATCTTCTGAGCCTGTTTTTCCAAAAATAGGATAGCTTTTCATGCTCCATCAATTCATGGCACATTGGAGCTATCAGGAGAAGAAGGGCTCCATTTACCACAATTTATTACACATACAGAAAATAGTCTGTATATTTTTTTAACAGCTCTAAAAAACTCTGAAGAAACTCATAGTTTAAAAATGGGTTGGTCCATGTTCTCCAAAATTCTGATTCTGTATCAATTCAAGTCTTATTCTGGTGGGTTCAGTGTAAGTGAATGGAGCTTCACAGGCCAATCTGCACTGCAATACTTAGTGCTTTATTTGTATGTAAACATAAATTTTAGACATACATTTATATATAAATATAAACAAAATCAGTCCCCAAATTTCACATCAGCATGCTTTGAATTTTAATCAATCCCTTCAGAGCAATTGGAGGTTATGAATAGAGAAGACAAGTTCTGTGCACTCATTTTCAGAGTGCACTTTCACTCTTATTTAAGCATCCTTTATTTCCTGCCCCTAAATTTGAGTATAAAAACCCTTCCTGGTTTCATGTCAGAGAAAACTCTTGATAAGAAACCAACAACCATTAAACATCACAAAAACATTCAACCCCCTGTGAATTATCTATATTAACGTGGATCACATGTCAATACACAGTAATGTCTAGATAAAAGCTGACAGTATTATAAGAATTGAAAGAATTTAAGTTTAAAAAGAGAAAAATAAAATCACATCAGAAGCATTGTTCACAGATGTGTCTGGGTTCTTCACACCAGCATAAAAAGATAGAGGTGTGGAGGGCAGCAACCAAGAAATTCTAAGTATCTTCTTAATACCAAGAATTGTCAGCTAAAAGCCTGTCAAGTACAATTATCTTTTTCTTTTAAAGAGAGCCAAGGTTGTGATTTTGAGTCAGGAATCATGAAAAGCACTGCCCCTAAGAGCAGAACTTGATTTCTAGTATATGGCTTGATTTCTAGTATAGGGAGGCTGAACAGGTTGATCACTTAGAAGGAAAGTCTATTCAAGACATTATATACCTTCTCCATGGAGACAAACCTCAGTGTTTTTTTTCTTTTTGAGACTTGGGTGTACACTCAGGACTCTGTTGTGATGGGCTAGGACAGCACAATGTGTGTTTCGCCATCCACTTTTCTGCCCTGGTAACAAGGGATCACACAGAACTCGGCTCTTGTCTGCACAGTTCCCTCACATCACACTTAAATCCAGTACTGCAGGCATAGCATGGATGGATTTTGCATCAGTGCCTATAAGTTTGAAGCAGATCAAAAAAGGATTGGATTTTGGGATAGAGAGCTGCATTAGCAGTTACTTCCCCTGGCTCAAAGGGTCATAAATTCCTCACCTTTGCCAAAACATGCAGTTTGTGAAACAAACAAGGAGCTTGTGCAGCTCCCCACCACACAGTCCTGCTGATCCTGCCCCCAGGAGGGCAAGAGGGAAGCAAAAACCCACTTAATTGAGGGCTTCCCAACAGCCATGCCACTAGGTAATCCTAATTTCAAATGGTGGCATTATTAATATTCCTAAGAATTTACCAATCTATACAAAGCATTAAAATAATTTTGTGTTTCTATTCCAGACTTCTAGTGAAATGCAGCCAATTCATTTCCCAGTATTATAAGAGCTTGTGAAATGCTCAATTTTATCATGTGATGATACCTTTTATAAAAGCTTACCAAAACAGCCCCTTAAGAGAGGCTCAAATCTATGCCCAGTAAAAGGGTTTATAATTGCTGCACTCATCAAAACAAATCTATTAAGCAAGCAAATTACAAACACAGAAGGTTCAGCTCTTTTGAAGCTTTCCTTTATGGTTAGCCCAGCAGAATTGGATGTATTGCAACCCTTCCAAACTGTGAAGGAGAAATTCCTCTCATGAGTGAAGTCATCCAGACAATTCCCAGCTGGATATTTTTTTATTTTCGTATTGATATTTGTTGTGCTCAGGGGACATTAGCAGCAGAGCAATGATGGGAAAAGAGACCACCCCTGCTAATAGTCCCTAACTGCTGTAAAAAAAATGGTTACATCTCTTGTGCATATATATATGTGTGTGTGTGTGTGTCTGTGTGTGTGTGTGTGTGTGTTAGATATGATAAATAATCTAATACATATCTAAATAAAAATAACATGGCTTTGGGCAATCCCTGTTGGTTAAAGAGATGGAGGGAGAAAAGCTCATCAGAAGCTCCTAAAGATCATCAGAAGCCTTTGCTGCAGAAGAAATGGCTCTCACAAAAATTATTTCCTCAGCCTCCTCCAGAAGTCCCTCAGGAGAACAAACAGGCCCATAAGCAGAAAGACTGAGAGAACAGTTTTACCGCCTTCCTCTGCATTTGTGTTTATTCAGGGAAAATTGCTCCCTACTCCCAGTTAAAAGTTTACCACATTCAGATTTCACATACCAGTCTCCCTTTACATTTTTTTGTGCAAATGGTCAAAATAAGAAGCTGCCTTAATTCCATGGATAAAATGCCCCCTTTTTGCAGGGAAGCAAATAACTTTCCCAGCCATTTTTATCTACAGGACTGAGCAGCAACTATAACACAAAAAGGGGAGCTGCAGATCTCTGTGCTTGCAGGTTGCTGAAGCTATTTTTGCAACCCAAATGTGGTCTTTGGATTAGAGGACAGAAATGGGATCAAGAACCGGAGAGTCATTTCCATGGCTCAGGAAGTTTTCTGTGCCCCACTGGTCAAATCTCAGCACCACTTTGGGCCTCCCTTTCCTGTATAATCAGGTTTCTAACACTTCATAATCCTCCATAATTTCAGAACCACATGTGGATAAAGCCTGATTAAGGCACCTAAAGATCCTCATAGCAAGGCACTCCAAGGAAATACAAACTATACAATTACTTGCCTAATAGCAGCAGAGTCCTCAGCATTTCCTGTGTCTTTGATGTCTGTTAGGGTGGGCTCCCTCAGGTTTTGGAACTCTAAAACTACCTGGAAACTGTGACAGTTTTCCTAGTGTTAACTTGCCTGATCTCCGCAATGAGGCAGGAGATTGTTGGCACAGAGGAACAGAGGCTTGTCACAGGTCACCCTCACAGGATTTAGGTCCAATACCCCCACTAAAGACACACCACAGGTTCCCCATGCTGCCTGGCTGTGCAGCCTATTGCTGCTGCATGTTTGACTTCATTTCGTGGTTTGGTGGGTACTTTTTCAAACACACAACATTTGCTGGTTCTGAGTTTTCTCCAAATCTCAAAAGCATTCAGACCTCACAAATTTTGACACATAATTCCTCATAACTGTCAAGAGGATTATGAGCTGGTGTAGTTCAGAACCATTTTCCAGTCTGCTGGCAGCCCTTCCCCATCCTTCATCCACCAGTCCTCAGAGTGGTACCAACCAGATGCCTGAAGAAACAGACCCAGAGCACTACTGGAGCAGGTCCATTCTCCATCTCTTAGAGCTCCTGAGCTATTTTCCCTTCTTCTCCTTGTTGCTAGGAGGTCAGAGCAGGAGAGAACTGAATGTGTGTGGGAAAGTCCTTAGGAAATTTAAACCAATAAGGAAAGCATAACTGCTCTCTAACTTTTGAGGTATACAAAGGCAAATGATCCATGAGTTTCTTCCCAGCACACATGTACCACTAGAGGAAAAACTCCGTTTGACTGCTCAGATTGGTGGTATTTCAAACCCTTGCTCTACATTTCCCATCCCTGAGAGAAGCCACACAATGCCATCAAGAGAGAAAGGTCTATTTTCTACAAAATTATCAAAAATTTTTTAAACCCCAGCTCTTCTCACCTGGCAGGATAGAAAGAAAGGCTGCCTACATTTTTCTGATAGTTTTTAAGAATGAATTCATAGTTTAGGGTCCCAAAATAACTTTAATCCCATGCACATAAAAAATATCCCAGTGCTATTAAAACACAGGAGAGCTAGCAAGAGATAAGCAAATTTTGTTTAATACATATTCTCAAAAGAGCACATTGCTACTACATCAAATTTAATACAGCCAGCTCTCCATTTATAAACCATAAGCAAAGCCATGAGGATTAGATTCTTCCCCCCCCCCCCCCCTTATTTAAAACTGAGATTCCTATGGTTCCAGGAGCTCAGTTTTCAGTAAAACCAGCGAGCACTGCTAGACTGCCATCCCTGCAATTGGCTTAAGTCCCAAGAAACATTCAGGAATGCAGTCCCAGGCTCCTCTTCCTCTGCTCAGTTAAGTTCATTTCTGTGCCTGCCTGCTGCCTTTTTTAAAAGTTGAATTATTGACCCAAGCTATGAGGTGGCTACCTGCTACCAGTGCACAAATAGCCATGGTGTTTCCTGGGTACCTACAAATACAACCTCACACTCATTTCCTCAACAAAAGAGAGTGAGAGAGTGTCAGCCCCATCTTGCAGGAGATGGTAAAGCACCACCAGTTTAAATTACTTGCTCAAGGTCACAGAACTAAAATTACCAAACTAGAGTTTGAGTCCACTTCATCTATAACCCAGCCCAGTGCTGCTGTCAGGTAATATCTCTCATCTGATATTACTGAAGTTCATGCTTTCTCTAACTACAATCATTTTGGAATGCAGATAAACAGTTACAAAAATATGTAAACCAAGAAAAGATATAACCTTAAAATCTATTTGTTTTGACCAGAAGCATCCATATAATTTTTTCTGCAGTAGGGATTCCACTAAATCCCACCTAATATTGTCACTAGTTGCCACTTGTCAAATCCCTTTGGCTGGCAGAGCCCATCAGTTCAGCACCTGATTTACAGGTGTCGGACATTATTTTATACTTAATGCTTCAACCTTGTTTCTTTAAATAAAACAATACTTCTCTTGATACCATTAAGACAGTTTCTCCAGGTAGTACAGGAATAGATAATGTTATCTATATACATTCTTCAGTCTTGGCATGAGATGGTTTAACTGTATTTGTTAAAAGAAAGAAGGAAAAAAAAGGAAATAAAAAATAAATAAAGCTGATTCCTTAGCCAGGAAAAAAAACCGCATGGATTTATTTATGACTATAGACTAAAGTCATTTTATTTTCATTAAAATTTTAGTATATGATGGTACTAGAAGGAATTACTGTAAAAGGCTCAAATCCTAAATCAAGCCCTGCTTCAAATAAGGCCACTGGCAACATGAAGAAATCCTATGAAGATGTGTGACCCTGATGGATACACACACAATGGAGAAGGTTTGGCTCTGCACCAGCACAGCAGAGGTGACCAGGACTGAACTGCCTACACTAGTGTAATTGTCAATATCATTACTCAGATTTTGAAACAGAATCTGCTGAAATATCACAAATTTTCAAATTTCATAAGAGCTGCACTGAAGGTTTCATTTGCTCCAAGTGAATTCTCTTTGTGTCAAAGCCTCACTTTCTAGACCTCTTCCATATCTTTCTGTACACACCATGTCATTAATCTCCAAAGCATCACCTACAGTCCACATGTGCTCTTTAACATCACTACGATACTTCAGAGCGGTTAATTTCATCAGCATAACTGAAATTCGAATTGCTGGAGTAAAAAGTTGTGATTTAGTAACATTAAGTTTTTGTCACCGTTGTTAAAATATTACATTGAAGAGTTAGAATTTTTCTCCCAGAAACCTACAGGAATGCTCTGAATTTACATTACAGCAAAACCTAAGCAGGAAAAAGCTCCAACATCCATTTACTTGTATTCATTGTCACAGGGCAAATTTGAGAGTGTTTGAAAAGCTGGTTTTATGGTTTTAAGGTGATCAGTTTCTCAAATGGAAGAATCAATATCTTCTGAAAAAAAGGCTTCACTTTTCTTCAGCTTCCCTCTAAATATAAATAAAAAGCACTTTGCAAGAGTCTGGCCTATTCCACTGGACAAGAGGAGCCCACCCACTGCTACAGGTCTTCACCTAGAGTATAATATTTGAAAACTAAATCAGATCTTCCACATATTTAATCCCACTGTATTTCAGTGGAGTTTTGTACCTTATTTATCTTCTGACTAAAGCTCTACTCTTGGCACTAACTAATACTTGAGAGCATATTTGTATTGCTAGAACTGAGGCACAGCTGTATCCCATTGGCTCCAGTGAGCACAATGCACATGAAATTGGAAGCTGTGCTCAGCAGAGTCCCACATGAGCACAGGTTATGTGATGGACAACAAGAAAAGAAAGTTGAGCTAACACAGAAAAACAGGTGCAGCATCCATTTTGGGCCAATTTTCTTATTTTACAAGTTTTCAAGGGTCCTCAGGAAAACTCTCATTGCCATTGCAAACATTAAGTCCTTATGGTGAAGCAATGAGTTCCAACAGACCTCTCAGACAAAATTTAATGTTTATATTTTAAATTAACAAGCTGCAGAATAGGTAAAGTCCTTAACTGCACTTGAACAGCAGTTCTGACAGAATACTAAGAAAATACTTCAAAAGTTTTCAGGACGGGGGGGGGGGGGTGGGCTGAAGAAATGTGACTGCTGATTTAAAAACCCTTTTATGGTTACATTTATTGCCATTCTTATTGTAACGTCTAGGCTTGCTCTACTGCATGAGCCTTAGGCCTCTCTCCCCACCAACTTCAAATAGGAAATTTATTACAGATATGTGTGGCTTTTGCAAAAAAAAAAAAAAAAAAAAAAGTAGACTCAGACCAGTACTAACTGCAAGCAGCCCTAAATACAGAATACTCACAGCACAGCCCATTAAAAGCCAGCCCAACAGAGCTAATAAGCAACTATCCCAGTTACTGAAAACACCCAACATGATGTATTTGCATTACAAAGCTGCAGATTAATTTCAAATCACCAATGTCACCACATGTGAAAAAAATCCTCATATTTTGCTGTTTACAACAGGTCCCCTCTGTGTGCATCTGGTGGTACCTTTATTAATGGGAGGTAGGGTGGATTTCAAGTCCACAGATCAAAAAGAAACAGGAATAAATGATGCAGCATGCCAAGGGACAGGTTTCCTTTCAAGCCAGTGACAGCTTGGCCATAACTTGACAGCCTGGCTTTGGTACCTTGAAGGGTCAGAGATAAGGTGAGCCCCTAGCAGCTGGAGAGGACTCCCAGTGCAGAGGATGTTTTTAAACCTCTGCTCCATGTTTTTAACCTCTGCTCCATGTTTCCAGCAGAGTGAGGCAGGAGGTAATAAAAATGAGTATGTAATGAGTCACTGTGTCTTGATGGCTCAAGACAGGCTTGACACTGCCAGGACAGCCATATCAGCCTGAAATTGTGCCAGCTCTATTAGGAACCCCAAACCACATTCCATTCAGTGTCAAAAAGGAAACAGAATAGAGATGGGGTCTGGGCAGCAGCTATGCCAAAAGATAAAGAATGTTCTGCATTCAGCTTTGAATCCAAGCTTTTCGCTTCCCTACCTTGGTGACAATTTGGATCCAAAAAGATCAAGAGGATTTAATGCAATGTCTTATTCTTGTAATTCCTTTTAATCAAAGAAATTAAACAAAAGACTAATTCTTTAAAACTAATCCTTTCATACTTGCTATACACCACCCAAGAGAAAGGTATTTCTTTCAAGGCCTTCATGTCTGCTATGCCTTGACTCCTGTTCTCCAGGACTAAACTTGAGACATCTATAAAACAAAATGGAGATTCTGGCACTGTTTCTGTTCATATTTAGCTTTACAGTGTTCAGAGGTGCACTGTATTTTATTGAAAAAAAATCAATATTAAGAGCTGACACGGGGGGGTGCTAATGTTTGCTAATACATTACTATTTTATTGTTAGATTCAACTTTTCCACTAGGCCTTGAGGGGCTTCTTTGCCATCCCATCCCTTCATCTGATCTCTTGGGTTCTTATTTCTCCCTCTAATTCTCTTCATTACACACCTGCCTTGCCACAAAGCCACCTCTGTCTCCCTACTCCCTACATGATCTTCCTGGCCACTCTCCACTTACAACTGGACCAGAACATCCAAGTGGTGAGTCAAGAAAAGAAAGCAGCACTAAGCTCCTGGCTGCAGTGAGGAAAAAAAGACCTACATAGGGAATAAAAAGCCAGCAACACCATCACTTGATTATTTTTTTCAGCTATTCATTAAAGCATGCATATATTTAGTCTACTAATATCACACAGGCTCCACATATAAGCAGAAAATGTAATTCTTTCTGCTTTCAGTCTGGCATAAGCTTTAACTTGTGCAGCCTGCATAAACACAGAAATAACAATCCCATGACAGCAGTTAAAGGAAAAAATCTAGAAAGCCTCATGTGGTGTTAGACCACAGCACAAGCTCAAGCCAGTGGAAATACCAGAGAAAGGAGTTGGACTGCCTTCTGATGCTGTTATTTGTATAATTAGTGCTGTCCCAGCCTCAAAAGGTAATGAGGATGTTTGCAGTCATGGTGCTTGAGAGCAGAAACCCCTCACTCCCTGCTTTGATTCTGGAGGAAAGTGCAGTTGCCTAAAACATGCCTAGTCCAGTTAATCGCACCATCTTGATCATGTCCTCACTATCCCACTGTGTCAGCCCCCATCCAACAACAAACTACACACTCTACAGGGTTCTTTGAGGATTAATATTAACATAAGTAACTCAAGCTGTTCCCCAAGTTTAAAAAGTTACCCAATAACTCCCGCTTGTTTGTGTATTAGATGGTTGTGCTACCAAACACAGTTATATCAGGACCCCAGAGTCCTGTACCTAGAAATCAATCTGGACCCAAATTTCTTTCTCATAACATTATCTTCTTTTAACTTTACCCCTGTGATAGGGGAAAGCACAGCCTGTTTTTTCTGTATTCCTTTGTGCTTTCACAAAATTCTTTTGCAACCATTTCTACTAGCAGATGGCCCAGGGCAACCACTGACTATCAGATACACCATTCACCCCTGGAGAAGGCACTCAATCCCATGTCTAGTGGAGCAACAACACCATGGGCCTGATCAGTCTTCCAAACAGATAGGCACAAGCACAGGCACTACGAGACATTGCACAGACATGAAGTCTGATGGCTGCAGGCAGGATTTTCTAGCCATGCTCTCCCAAAAGGATGCCCACCCCAGATCAGCATGCTCTGCTCCAGAGGATATCATCCTCTGCAACCCATCCTCAACTTCCCTTCACTGCTGCAGCCACATGAAGTGGTGCTTGACCTCTGTAGATTAAGTGAAGCAGATTCAGGTGGAGACAGAGAGGTGTTTTAATGTAGTGTTTTAATGCAGTGATCACACTGTGTGGGCTCTTCTTCCCTGCAGAAGAGGCTCACACTAACTGTTGTTTCTGAAACAGCCCCATCAAAATCAGCACACAGTACTGCAGACAATTCTGATAACACTTCCATATCCATTCCACACAGCAAGAAAAATGGGGAGAAAGGAGAGAAGCTGCTTTACAGGATGTGGAAATGGAGCCTGTAGTAGTGACATACTACAGAATTTATTTTCTCTGTAGAAATATTTCATGTCATGCTCCTGACCCATGAAAATAGTTTAACAGGGAACATTCCAAAACAATTTTTACAGTTATTTTTTGCCCTCAGGACTGAAATATAAAAGTAACCAGACAATTCCTGCAGTTTCTAGTAAGAGATGAAATAAAAAGGCCACTATTAAACAGCTTTATAGTAACTACAGTATGCTGGAATCATCATACATATATTAAAATGTATGATGATTCCAGCATACTGTATGGCAAACATGGCCACCTTCCACTTGTCACAGCCCTAAAGTGATAAAGACAAACCAGAAAAAGTTATCCTGGTAATCGTCTGGAGCAGTGAATAGTGTATTTACATATTGCACTGGGCATTTTGTGGGGTTTAGGGAAGAAATACCATTTAAATAAGCACATGTACATTTCACATATACCTAGCACAGCACCTTTCTCTACCTGCTAGACCATTTATATTTTACTGGGATCTCTGCAGCCTGAAGGAGCCCAGTGCTAATGTAAAAGCTGCATCCTGCAGAGAGAATGGATGTTTGTTCTGTGATTGCCATCTTGTGGCCACAGAAACCTGTCCTGCTCCATGTTTACTGCTCCCAAGCAAATCCATCATGGAAGAGGCAACCTTTTGGCTACTCCTTGAGCTGTAAGGGATAATTTAGAGCTCTGGTTGACAAAAAGACAGGTTGTGGTGTCCTTGTTAACAGCTCAGCCAAACCCCCAGCCCTGTGCATCTGAATATTGGTGGGAAAGGATGAAGGTGAGCAGCTCCCAGGTGCTCCATGGGCTTCAGCACAGCAGGAGCAGCAGCTGACTCTGCTTTCCCAAGAGCATGGAAACTGTTTCTTGTTGTTGTCATTAATGAGATCGTTAAATCATAATTTGATGACTAATGAAATACAGCTGAGGTGACACAGCAAGTCATTACAATAAAAGAATTCAGCAATTCTGACAAGAAAATCTTTTATCCTTATTTGAACCCACCTGAGAAAGTGCACATATGTTGGTTTAAGTGGAATTTACCATGTCTTGATTGAACAAACACCAAATACTATTTTTGATGAGTATCTTAAAAAAAATACATCTCTTCAAATATATTCATTACAGAATGTATTGGCTAGGATTCACACACACTGCTACATGGCAGAAGCACAAAAAAAAATTACTAAAATTACCACCCACAGAGTGTCTTGCCAGGAGCTTAGGGTATTTCATATAGTGAGACACTACAAATCTGAAGGCAAATGAGACTTTCCTGCTATGGTTATAAAGTTTGGCATGCAAAACATCATTTTATCTACGCCACCAACAGAGTATTTTTGATCCTTGCTCTCAGACTTATTGTGTACTTTAGCACATCTCCAACATGAAATATGAATACATTGTAATTCCAACAACCACAAAACCCAGAGGCAGGAGCTTAGAAGGATTCCCAACAGGGACTCTAAGGGAGAGAAATTACCCACATTCTTGAATGCTCATTAAAGAGACAAATGTAATTCAGTCTTAAATTTGCCAAACAGGTTTGAAGTGAAAGGTAGCCTTAAGGCTTCCTAAACAAGAGTTGCAACATTAAACAAACAAATAAAAAACACCTACACAAACCCAACAGCAAATTCTCTCTTACAAATTGCCCTCTAAATTGGGCACCATTCTAGATCCTAAAGTTTGCTGGTCCCTTGTGGGAAGAGATGGGATGGAGTTTAGCTGCAGGCTATGGGATGTGCCTGCAGAAGCACATGGTGGCACAGAGAGGCACATGGCAGCACAAAGGAGCACATGGAGGCACAGAGAGGCACGTGGAGGCACAAAGGAGCACATGGAGGCACACAGAGGCCTGTCTCTGCTGGACCCTGGCAGGAGGAGGTGCCATGAGGCAGAGCCCTATGGGAAGGGAGCCTGCTGGAAGCTGACAGACAGGGGAACAGCACATGATCACCCCACAGAAGGACATTTAGAACACATATTGCTGACATGGCAACATGAGATAGGTCTCATAGTGAGAATTATCATGTAAGGAAATACTGTGCCTGGAAAAAGTGTATAAAACCAGCTCATTTCTTTGAATAAACAGTTTGGGTTCCCTGCCAGTCTTGAGTCTGTGTCATGGTCGCTTACAATCCTTTTCCTGTGTTCTAGGATTTTCTGAAAGCATCCACCTTACCCACCAGAAGAGATTTTTATTTTAAGTATTCCTATTTTAACAGGTGCTAGAAAATGTTATACAGAAAGAATCAGGTTTTTTTTCAATTATCCTAAGGCCTCATTATATAAGCAGGGCCAAATGCAGATAAGAGATACCTGTTATCTTTCTTCTTTACCTCTCTTGAGATCTGTTCTATCCCAGTTCTTGTGTCCTCTAGAACTTCCAGGTATGCCAGTTCTTGCAATAAATTACAACACCTAACACATCTAACACATCTAACCCTGTCTTGTCCATAGCATAATACCAAAAGATATTTTTCCCTATTTAATCCCCATTCTGAGATATTTAGCCTCCCCTTTTCCAAAGAACTGACTGGAGAAGCAGAAACATCTGCTAATGGTACCAAACACTTTCAACCAGGGAATGGCATTTGCAGTCTCCCAGCACAGATCAATATGTAAGTGCTTTTAGAACAAAAACAGCTTAATTATTCCATCCAAGGCTCACACACAAAGAACAGACTTGTTGGTTTAATTAACTGGGGGGGAAACCAGTTCTTTGTTTAAAAAAGAAAAAAAGTCCCAACCCCACTGCAACATGTAGACCTTTCTCTTGAGATCAGAACTAACCAACCAAGTATAAAGCAGGAGTGTGTTAGTGCTTGAGGCAGTCCTTTACCTGCTCCACAGACAAGAGGGAGGAAAATCTACAGCTAAAGCTGTTGCGAATTGGAAATAGAAAGAATCACACATATATACACACACAAACACCACTTTCCTCCTCCCTTCAGGACCTGCCTCTCCCTCAGCCTCCCATTCCTGAGCCATCCTGCTCTCACTAAGCTGAGCAAAGGACACAGACACCTCAGGTTTCCTCCTCTTTTACTCAGTGCCCCTCTGGAGAGCAACAATCAATACCAAGATGACAGAGGAGAAACACAAATCTTCAGCCTGACAGTTTTCCCCATCTTTTTCTAAATGTCCTCTGCAAGCAGTGAGAGCATCCAGCATGGGCTGCAATCCCAGCTGTTCTGTATTCATCTTCCTTATGACACTGGAAACTTCAACACTGAGCCAAACCCACCCAACTAGTACATCTCCCTCCTACAGCACAAATACTCCATAACACACAGATCAGACTCAATTTGCTTGCAGAAAAAAAAAAAAAGGCAGTAGAACATTAGGTGTGGATTTGTCTCACTGTGAAAAAACAACTTTGATCATGAGAAAAATAAACATTTTCAGTACATTAGAGAAAACTGAAGCAAAGCCGTATAAAGAGAGGCAACTAGTAACAGATGTACTCCAAAAAGCCACTCCCAATTCCACTCCGGATCTGCCTGCAGCTGTGTCTCAGAAATCCAGGGGCAAAGTAGCAAAGGGCAGAGGGGAGCCCTAAGCCATCACGAACCCCAGTTCCCTTGCACATATAGCCTCAATGCTGCATAACGCCAGGAGCCACATCTGTGCTTCAGAAATTCTCTGAAAAACAACATAGGGGGCTGTTTTATTCCTTAAAGCTTTATTTCAACTGACATAAAGCAAAGAACTTCTTACAGTAGCCAGCACTCTGATTCAGTAGCCGAAAAAAATATGTTAGGAGGCAGCCATAAATACCCCTCCACATATACACATCCTTGCAGAAAGGCTCTTCTCTCCAGATTGGAGCCTTATCCCTCAAACTACTCTTGTTCTTCAGAAAAACAACCCTTTCAGTGCCCTAAGAGGATGAGCAGCTCCCTACCCCAACATCAGCAGTCCCTGCTCCCTCCCCAGGGAGAAGGCATCTCCCAGCATCAGGCTGCTCCCTCTCCCTGACAGCACAACCAGGAGAAACCAAAGAAAATCTTCCCCTCCACCGCTCAGTCCTTCCCTCCCCTAAGGGAAAACAAACTCATAAACCACAAAGCAAATAAAGCTGATATCTTCCATCAAAGCCCTACTCAGAAAGGTTCCCTCAAGTTCAAGCAAACCAAGGGCTCTGAGTTGAAAGATATAATTAAAATCAAGTCTTGGAGGCTGTGGATGGCTGGAACTGGAGCACACACCCTCAAACCTCACACTTGCTTTCTCCCAAAGGAATCTTGGAATTACATCTCAGTCTTTTGGCAATCAAACATCAAGGGGGAAATGGCACAGAGACACACTTTAGTCAATCCCTAGCCCCAGCAATACCAGAGACAGAGGATTTACTCCATTGGAGAGACGGACACATTTATAATTCCAACAACGAGCACTGCTTAAAAAGATAATGCAAAGGTTCTTCCTCTGGGGTTACTACACAAATCATAAACTGGCTTTCTCAAAGACATTCAAAATGCAACAATAAAACTTCAATCAAAAAAATACTGAAGCACTACAGTGGGATTAACAATGTCCAGCACTTTGACATGTGATATGATCCAAAATTAACATAAGCGGCAGGAACAGCAAAAGAAATCCTGGATACACTGATGTAGTTTTCCCTTTAATTTCAGGAGGTCCAGAAACAAAAGAAGAGAGACTTTTCCTCTAGATCCCCCCCCCTCCCATTCTGACCTTTAAGATGTTAGAAAGAGGGTTAGTTCCATTTTGTGTATGATTTCCATGGAAGTTTTATTCCCCTCTTCTAGGACCCAAACCAGAAGCTCAGCACAATTCTAGTGTTTATTGGGATGCAGGACATAGACTTTTCACAACCATCTTGCAAGGCTGACCATTGAGGTGGTTATTTAAGGACTGCTGCTTGCAGGAACACATTTCCCCCCACCCCGGATGCAGGGAGAACCAAAGCAAGGCTGCACTTGGGTAAATCTATGACCTGGTCATGTATGTTTAATTTCAATAAACACACTGAACTTTCTCAGGTAAAACCACAAAATATTTCAGAGAAGATGCAATTCAACTGTGCTGTAGGTTACTTCAGCGGAGTCTTTGAAGCCAGATTTAGCAGTTGGCCACCATGACCAGTCCTAGTGAGAGAAGAGAGGATGGAGAGGGAAGGACAGCTCAGCTGGGGACAAGGCTCATAAAGATACCTGGGCCACACATCCAGGACATCAGGCAAGTGACATGAACTGCCCTCTATGGCTGTCACCATCTCTGTGAAATGCAGGAGTCTGGGTGGGTCTTTGGGACTGGACTAACCTGAAGTTAGGTTAGATTAATCTCATCTTAAGTGCTTCAATGTAATTTAAAATCTTCAGGGTAAAAACCAAAACCAACCAACCAACCAAAAAAAAAAAAAAAAAAAAGGAAGGAAAAAGGAAGGAAAAAAAAAAAAAAACAAGCCACAACTTATTTAAGAGGAAAGAGAAGATAAATTTCTTTCCTAATGGACTTAAAGTATTCTGACAGTGTTGTTTACTGCTGTTACTAGATCCTATCAAACAAAGCATTTATTTTAATTGGCTTCTTGAGCATATGATCAGTTTGTTTCTGCAGATCTTTGACACATCTACATAAGACAAAAACTGCAATGCTTAAAAACCAGGTTTTTAGACTTTTTTAATTACTGTAAATCACCAAAAGTGGCAAAGTTTTTGTGAAATTACTTAAATGGCTTATTTCCTCCTGATTACAGCATCCATAATACTGCCTGGTAGCATTCTCTTTGCTCAACTCTTTGACCGCCACAAGTTCATATTAGTTCAAACTCAGTATCGATGTAGGATAAAGTCTATGCTGAATTTGGTTACCTAGTTAAAATAGACCTTGTCATGACTGTATTAAGTTTCAAAGCACTGGGCTGGTACCCATTTCCCTTATGTAGGGCAGCAGTAATAAAAACATTTTTCCTCTCAGATAAAAATCTCTTTATAAAGAATACATCCAATTTTTAAAATACAAATTAGCACACCTTGAGCTTGTGTTCTCAGAGACATGGCTAATCAATGTCTAATGTGGTGAAAATAACACATTACATGTATTTTCTACTAAGGTGTCCTGGGTCTTTAGGGCAAATTTGGTAGAGAATCTCCAAAGGAGAGCCCCTTCAGTAAGCAAACCCACACGGCCCCCTCCCCCCAACCAGTTCAGGAAGGTTTCCTCAGAGAGAAGTGGAAAGAACCTGTTTATTCACAGGCACAGCACCCCCCAGCACACAAAATGAACAATACCGGATGACACCACTCTGAAAAAGATGACAAATTCAGAAAGTCTCTCTTGGGGGTGGTCGCTCTGTTATCAGTCTGTCCTGTGCTGGGGTAGCTGCTGAAGGCCACAAGGTGCCAACTCTCGGTGTTCCCAGGTCCCAGTCCGGAGCAGGTTCGAGTTGGTCCAAAAAAAGGAAAGGAGAAACAGTCCAGGAAGAAATTTGGATTGTTCAGCTAAACTAGCTAATGAGCAAAAGCAAAAGCAAGCAGAAGCAAAGCAGAAGCAAGAGTGAGAGAGTAAAGCGAAAAGCAAAAGCAAAAAAGCAAAAGCTGCACTAGCTCCTGCCCTGTCTCTGTGTCTCCCCAGGCTGATAAGAAAACCCAAACAAAACTTTCACTCTTCAGAGCCAGTCTTAAAGGCACAGAACATAATATCCAGCATAAACAGAACACATGAATGGCGATACAAGCATCATAACATCATCCTAAGACATAAGGTTATAAATACAGAACACAACTGTGAAGCTGTGATACAACGGACAAAATCAGTAAGAACAAACAGTGCATTCAGAAATGCCAGCAGAAATGAGAAATTAAAGTGAAATGAAGAAGAAACAGAAGAAAGATAATTAACTGCCTCTATGATCGGGGTCAGTTTACAGCTCTCACCTCTTATTTACACTGACAGACCTAGGCTTGGGACACCACATCACACTCACACCATCCCTGGCACTGCCTCAAATGCTGTCTACTGTTAAATGGTCATCAATCTGCAAAGTGTCTGGATGGATTTCTCATTATGAAATAACTTCTGGTAGAACAATATTATCTCAAATACTCCAAAGAGCCACAAAAGGATTGTTATTCCTTAAAACAAAACCAACCAAACAAAAATACTGCAACCAAACAACAACAACAACAACAAAAGACTTCATCAAAATTTCTCTTAAAGGATAAAATAGCTCCCTTTGGTCTGTGGAGGAAAATAAGCCCAAAACAACACCAGAACCAAACCCGCAAACCACATAATGGGGAAAGGGAAATGGTTGGGTCTGAGTTCTTTTTTTACTTTTCCTATTTTTACATCATGTAATATCCTAACTCCAGTCAGAATACTTTCAGTAGAGAAATAGTTTTCTAAAGTTCATTAAGATGAACAGGAAAAAGATGAGTGCCATCATGTGGCACCAAAGTGTGTAAAATTTGTGTTTATTTTCTCTAGATGCATAGCATTATTAAATGCATGCACAGAGTAGAAAAATCTTATAATTAAAAAAATCTGTATCTGCCAGAAGTCCTTTGGACTTGCAAAGTCAAAATTTCAGAAGCATCATTCCCCAATTAATTCAGTGTAACCATCTTTAAAAACTGCTATGTTAAAAGATGAAGAGACATGACTGAGAACTTCTGATGCATCATTACATAATGAAAAATATTAATAGCTCATGAAAATTACATAAATTAAGAACAAAATATGATTGGAAGGAATAAAACCAACTGTGTGGGGACAATTCAAATGGAGAAGGAGTAGACTGTACTCAAAGAGAAAATGCTGTATTAGACAGCTGTTCATCTCTGAAGAAAACCATAATAATAACAACAACTGAAGTGCATCATAGCCATGCCCAAAAATCACAAGGGGATGCTGCATGCGCCATGGTTCTGATGGAAGATGGCAATCAAGGGTGATGCTTCAAAATCACTTTACTAAACATGAATGCAGAAAATACAGAGGAAAAAAGTAACAAGCTCCTGACAGTTATTATATCCCAAGACCCCTCAAACCTGAAGAAGGATGTGTCTCCTGTTTAATGACCAGTAATGAGGAAGGTTACAGGGTCAAATTGTCTCTTTGCAGGACTAGGATGTGCCTCACTAGTAAAAAGTTATTTCCATCAGTGCTGCCCACATGCTAATAACTAGTTTAAATATAGTTATTAACCTCATAAAATCTACAAAGTTAGAATTGTTTTGTTTAATGACCAGCCACTTTTCAACAGCTGATAGCACCCACTGTGCCTTGGATCATATTTCTTATTAAAAAAAAAATCAAGAGAAAAATATAACTTCAAAATTCAACATCTTGGCCTTGTTTATGTTCGTCTTCAATCACCTCCTTCAGTCCCCCATGCAGGTGCACAGCAGCAGCAGACCCTGACACTGGCAATGGGTAATTTCCTTTGTTTTCTCTTAAATCTGTCCTTGTCCTCTTCATCTCCAGTACCCAACTCAGGGTCATAGTCCTGCAAAGGCGCAAATTAGAGAAATGCATTAAGCTGAAAACAAACACAGTGGTGTGTGGCAGTGGAGATGGATGCTTTGGAAACACATACTCGGAGCTCTCACTTCAGGCCCCACAAGAATCCAAAGCGTTGCCTACAGGTTGCACTGAGAATGAACCTCCAGTTGCTTTTGTAGGCAACGTGGCATTTTCAAGCAACATTGCTCCATACAAAAATAAGAAATAGGGAATTATAGTTTCTACTTCTCCTTCTGCCTCTCACAGAAATACTTTAAATAAGCCTCCCCAACTTCCCTCTGCTTCAATTTGGGAAGTTGAGAAATGTTGGATGTAAAGTATTGCAGAAATGTAATGTAGTCCCACTCTACCACCAGCTTCAGAACATTTCAGCATAAAGTGCTATCTTTTCCCTGAAGATTTGTATCCAAAAAGACAACAATCCAGAAGCAGTATTGAATAGGTGTCTCTCCAGACACAAAAAACCCGAGTCAATTATGTGCATAATTATGAGCAATTCTAGCTTTAAACAGATTTAAATTGAGAAAATATAGTGCAAAATTTACATCAAGTTAAAACATCCCGCATTTCACATTAATTTTCTTTTTGTTTTTTTTTCCTCCACTGCTCCAGATCAGGCTTTATATTCCTACTGTGTTACTGTACAAGCTGGCTTATACTGGGCAATCAATTCAGCTATAAATAAAAAACCCCACCTGATTCCAGAAATTGGTCCCTGGGTTGATAGACAGGGACCTCAACCAATCCCATTCCATCATAAGCTGCACACAATTCACTGGTCAGAGAAGAGCTGGGCAGTATTAAGAGCAGACCGTGCACGTTTTAGAGTGAGAGTTTGCCTTGGTGCAGCGCAAATTTGGGAAAGAATCCCCAGAGGGGTTCCTCTAGAAAAGCAGATTCAATTGGCCCCTCCCCCAACCGGTTTGGGAGAAAATACCTCCTTGAAGAAAAGTGGAAAAAACCCTGTTTATTAAATGATAAAACCTAAACAATATTAAACATTAACCTCTCGCTGCTCCAAAAGAGATGACAAACTCAGAAAAGTCCCCTCCCCAGGCTGCAGCTCAGCTCACTCAGTCTCTTATCAGTCCCTCAGTGCTGGAAATGCCATGGCCCAGGCCTGGCCCGGTGGGCCACAGGTGCAGCTGCTGGTCTCTTCTGGGTGTTCAGTCCAGAGCAGGTTTAAACAGGCCCAAAGAAAAGAGAAAAAAACCCCACAGTCCAGGGAATTTCTTTGCCTCAGCTAGCTAATACTAACTAAAACAAAGGAGAGTTCTGTGCTGCTGTCTGTCCATCCTCAGACAACAACAGTCCAGGAGCAGGAATGTGTAGGAGTGAGTGCAGTGTCTGAAAACAAACTACACACTTCTTCCCTCCCCGCTTCAGTCTCTGCAACAAGTCTTAAAGGTACAAAAATTATTATTCAGCATAAACAGAACAAGATGATTTGGGATAAAAGCATCATACAGTCAACCCAAGACAGACGTTTAAAACTCCCTATACAAGACTGGGTTCATACAATAAAATGCTCTCTATTGCCACATGGACATCGGGGTGTGTGTCGTCTCTGTCTCCAACCACCAACTCCATGAAACATGTAGCCCCCCACATAATATGTGGTCACCCCAGTGACATGATATGACTCAGCCACATCCTGCGGGCACAATGGGAGAAGACAGGCCAGCATGCAAACAGAGCCACCAGGAAAAAAAAAAGCTGAAGAAATAATCAAAAGGCATGCGTGGAGAGCCACTAAACCAGCAAAAAGCTGGAAATAACCAGAGGCGTGCGTGAAGAGCCACCCCAATTATACAGTGAGCAGAGCTGATTTGTGGTAGAAAGCCACTAAAAAAATCTGGATTTTTTTTGTACAAACCCGTTTTAAATGGAAGAAAAACTCCACTGGAAAACATGGGAGGATCTGTGTCCTTGGAAGAACATCCAGCAATGCAGGTATGGACTAACTTTCTATGGGAATGGGACAGATTTTGAAGACAAGACTTCATTAGAATTAATAATATGGACTACAAATTGGGGATGGGAACCTACCAAAGAGAAGGCATTAAATATACATACATGGACACATAGTGATAAATATATAATAGATGAAGCTTGCAAAGGTGACAAAAGTACAGTTAAAATCCTAAGACCTTGGAAACTTATACTGAATTAATAATGCAGATAAAAACCAGGATGCTAGCAAGGACTGGATGCCAGGAGAAGCAGCCACGCAGCGCTGTGCGGTGCTGAACGGGTGCCACGTGCAAGACTGCACAACAGCCTAGACACATCGCGGGGCCAGGAGGATGAGCTGAATCCCAGCAGGGAGCGAGGGCCCATGCAATGCTGACACCTCAGTGTGCACAGGCAGTGCCCTGGCCGGCGACGCAGCCCTCGAAGGTCGCAGGGATCCAGCAGGGGGAGCCTGCGCTCCACGGCGGCTGCCGGTGCTCAGATGGGCAGCATGCTAGATTGCACAACTCAGCCACATCACCAGTGCGCGGCGGAGCGGAGGCAAACACAGCTGCGGAACCCACTCTCGACTGCTGTACCAGGCTAAGTTGCCCTCTTGCCACCCTGGGCTATCATTCCCGGTCAAGCCACGCCACCACGGTGGCCAAGCACTCTGGGATCAACCCCCAGTGTCACGCAGTCCCCGGGGCTGCCCCCGCAGCACCTGCACCAGGCTGCTGTGCCGGGTCAGACCATATTGCCCGTCTGGGTGGGCACACCATGCTGCCCCGCTCCGCGCAGCCAGACCACACCGTTCAGTATGATGGAAACACCAAGACTGCCCCTACCTGAGACTGAGTGAGCCTGCTCCAAAGCTACATCTCTGTGGAGCTTGGCCCCACCGCCATTGGGGGGTGCGCCTGCACCCCCAATCCCACCTCCATCAGGGGCGGGGCCTCACCCCCAGCCCAACCTCCATGATGCATGGCCGTGCCTCCAGTTGGAGTGGCCACGCCCCAGTTCCAGCCTCTGGTGGGAGTGGCCCCGCCCCCGACCCTGCCTCCATGGCAGGTCTGGGAAATATCAGGAGTTCCTGCAGACGTAATACCTGGAGGCTGGGTCGCTATTCCTACCCCGCCACCCCTGCTGGAGTTACAGTATTCCCTGGAATATATGCCAGCAAGGGATTCAAGTGATGCCAGCAGAGAAAACCAGAGCCCTCGTCCCCCTGCAGAACACTAGCAACAGTCGCTTTGTTGCTGACAGGACCTGCCAAATCCTGTGTCTGGCAAAAGGTAAAGCCTGCCACTATTACGAGTGGAGACTATGGGGGGGCAGAACTCATTGATGTGTCCATGTCGGGGGGTTGGGTGCCTGAGGATGGGACACTGGGAGCTTATCCAGTAATAAGAGGCATTGGAATTTATCCTGATGAGTATACTCCTTTTCAATGGCCATTTGTATCTGAACTGCATCAGGTTATGGCCAAGCATGGTTTGGGTTCTACTGCATTTCTAATATGGCTCTTAACCACTGAGGAGATAACTCCCTTTCGTATGAAGCAATTGGCAAAACTAATGTTTACAACTGTCCAATATATGTTTTTTGAATGTGCATGGAAAAGCAGTGCTGGAAACACGAGTTAAAAAATCTAAAGGTTCTGCTAGAGGACCCACATTATGGGGCAGGGGTCCCTCAACTTCGGGGTCTACCATCAGTGGGAGATAAAAGACTCCCAAGCCAGGCTGCATCCATTAATACTGGCACAGGTGAAGGAATTGGGACTGCAGGCACTGTTTAAAGTAACTAACATGGCAAACCCTACCCAAACATATTCCAAAATCAGAAAAGGGGTCAAAGAACCATATCTACAGTTTATAGAGAGATTACAAGGTGCAATGGAAAAACAAATTGCTAATGTTGAATTCAGAAATTATTTAATTTTGCAGTTGGCAAAGGACAATGCCAATGAAGACTGCCAAAGGGTCATAAAACTGCTACCTGATGAAAATCCCCCTCACTAAATGACTTGATAAATGCCTGTGCTAAGGTTGGATCTAATTCTCATAATATGACCACATTAGCAGAGTCCATAGCAACTGCTGTAAAGCTACATTGCTACCAAATGTGGACAATAAGGCCACATGAAGGTAAACTGTCCCCCAAAGTCCTTTCCACAGGGAGTGTTTCAAGGACAGAAGGGAGCAAATGCAAGCTGCAACTGATGTGGAAGGACCCGGTCATGCGACCAAGGTATGCAGGTCCATGTTTCATGCTAATGGTCAATCTCTTAAGAACTAGGGAAACAGGAAGCCGAGCATGAACGGGAATCACATGACCACACAAGTAATTTCCCACCCTCCGGTAAAAGCCTATGTGATCAGCTCACAGGAAGGACTCGAGGAGCAGCTGGAATGTGTCCACCTCCATCACAGTAACCATAAGCACTACAAAGGTACATAAGGTCCCTCTTGAGGCTCGGGGCCCTATCGGGAAAGGATTAAGTGCACTGTTAATTGGAATGTTCAGTGCCACAATGCAAGGTATCATTGTGTACCCTGGTGCTGTTGATGCAGATTTTACCAGACAAATACATGCAATGGTTTCCACCTCTACTCCACCCGTGACTATCCCTGAAAAAAACAGAATTGCTCGACTTATCATTTTAAGTCCTGTGTCCCCAAAACAGATTCTAGGAAGCGAGGAGACCAAGACATCAGATTAACAGGACAGCCCCAGGTGAACTGGACTCAGGTCATGGGTGATCAAAGACGTAATATGGTTTATACTGTCATGATGCTGTCCTGGTTTAGGACAAATTAGGGGAAATCTCCAAAAGGGAGCCCCCTAAAAAAAAACCTCCAACCACCCCTCCCCCAATACCGGGTTCGGGAAGGAATTTCTCGGAGGAGCAAAGTGGAAAACAAAACCTATTTATTGATAAATAACAAAAGAACACTCCCCAACACAAGGAAAGAAAAGAAACCAGGCAGTGTCGTGGAGGGCGCTGAGCTTCTCTCGCAGACTCCGGGGGTCCTGGATGTCCCAGGTCAGGTCCGGAGCCGGTCCAGTATCTTCAGGGGAGGGTAAGAAAGAGGGAACGAAAGAAAAACAGAAAAAATACAACGCAGAAAGCAGAAAGCAGAAAGCAGCAAGCCAAGCAAGCCAAGCAAGCAAGCAAGCCAAAAGCCCAAAAGCCAAAGGTGCCCGGTCACCCTTCACCCCTCCCTCCCCGCCCCGCGGCAAGACGGCCTGGTGGGGGGGGGGGGGGGGGTGAAAGGCGCAGCTGCCAGACACAACACACGATATTGGGATAAAGGCTGCTGTCACTCCACGACAGATGCCTAAGGCAATGCCTTCACAGATAAAGGTCAGTGGGATGATTGACACAGGGGCAGAAGTAACTGTCATCTCTGCCAACATTTGGCCTTCATCGTGACCTACTACATGTCGCAGACATCTTTTCATTAAAATACTTCTTTAGGAGTTTTCCTTCTGAGAAGCTAAGAGGCCTCCGAAACAAAATGTAAACAGTGGTTATCTGCTGCTGTGACATGCAACAGGTGGATCCATGATTGGTCTCGTGTGGGTGTTTGGAGTTAATGACCAGTCACGGCAAAGCTGGCTCTCTCTCTCTCTCTGTCTGAGCCACAGACCTTTGTTTTCATTCTTTCTTTTCTATTCTTAGCTAAGCTAGCCTTCTGAGATGAAACTTTTCCTTCTATTCTTTTTAGTATAGTTCTAATGTAGTATATATCTTTAAAAAATAAATCAAGCCTTCTGAACATGGAGTCAACATTCTCGTCTCTTCCCTCACCTGAAAGCCCCTGTGACTACCATCACAATGACATCTGCAGGATCTGCCATTGCCAGCCTGGAAGGGACCACACAGAGCTGCTTGAGCAGCAATCCTGTGTTGATCAAAAATCCTGAGAGCCAAAAAGCTACAATCTGGCCATACATCACTGCTGCACCACTGAACCTGTGGGGGAAGGATGTTTTGTCTACATGGAGAGTCCAAGTGGGGATGGCCTTTTAACAGGGGCCACAGTTTTAAAGAGCTTAAGGTATCCCACACCAGCTCTGAAATGGCTTACAACTCAGCCTGTGTGTTCCTTGAGAAAGAGAAGCTAGACGCCCTTAAATAATTAGTACAAGAACAGCTAGCTCAAGGAGACATAGAGCCATCTATGAGCTCTTGGAACACCCCTGTATTTGTTGTAAAAAAGAAATCTGGTAAATGGAGGTTGCTCCATGACCTAAGAAAAATCATTTTGGTGATGGAGGGCATGGGAGCTTTGCAAGCTGATATGCCTTCTTCTACCTGCCCCTGACATATCCTGATTGTGGACCTAAAGGATTGTTTTTTCACTATTCCACTGCACCCAGATGGTACACCAAAAGTTTGCTTTTACAGTGCCTCCCATTAATAACACTGCACCAGTACAATGTTAACAATGACGAATTCTTCCACAAGGCATGAGAAACAATCCCACAGTCTGTCAACGGTACATTGCACAAGCATTCTCATCAATGAGAGAGCAATTTCCAGGGGCATAGTGTTATCACTACATGGATGACATTTTGATTGCAGCCCAAACAAAAAAGGAACTCTCACAGATTCAGCCAAACCCGTTGCAAGCATTAAAAACATTTGGGCTGCAGGTAGCACCAGAGAAGGTGCAGCAGCAAGCAGCCTGGAAATATTTGGGACTCAAAATAATGAACCAAATTGTACAGCCACAAGCAATTCAATTTTCAACCAGAACTCAGACTCTAAATGGTGCACAAAAGCTTTTGGGTACTGTCAACTGGGTCAGATTGTATCTAGGATTAACCAATTCACAATTAGCACCCTTATTTGTCCTCCTAAAAGGTGATCCTGAATTAACTTCCCCCAGAAAATTAACCCAGAGGCAAAAGCTGTTCTTGAAACAGTTGAGCAAGCTACCACAAATGGGACACACCCAGAGGCGTGTACCACTGTGTTCATTCTCATTGTTGATTTTCATCCTACAGGTATTATTGGACAGTGGAACACACACTGGCCTGACCCTTTGAACATTATAGAGTGGGAATTTTTACCTCACCAGCCAAAAAAGATTGCACCTATGGTCGCTGAGCTAATTGCACATCAAATGTCGTCACAGGTGTTCGCAATTGAATGCTAGAGATCCTTCTAAATTTATTATCCCTGTGACACAAGAGCAGTTTGAATTGTGTTTTGCTAATTGTACAGCCTTGCAAAGTATTTTGCAAAATTTTTCTGGAAAAATCACCACACACCAAGCCATAGATTGCTAAAGTTAAGTGAAAAAACTGCACTATCTCTGAAACCCCTAAATAACCAAACGCCCTTAAAAGGTGCTGCAGTGTTTACTGATAGTTCTGGGATAACAGGAATGGCCATTGTGACATGGAAAGAGGAAGGTGAGTGGCAAACATTGGAGGGATATGAGAGAGGGTCACCTCAAATAGTAGAACTATGGGCTGTAGCTGTGGCTTTCCAACCTTTTCCCCACATTCCTCTAAATGTTATAACTCATTCTGCATATGTGGCTGACATCACACAAAGATTAGACTGAGCATTACTAAAGGAAATTAATAATTCACAACTATTTAAATTACTAATAAGTCTATGCCTTACTATCCAAGCCAGAATGTGCCCTTATTACATCCTACACATCAGGAGTCACACAAATTTACCAGGTTTTATCACAGAGGGTGCTAGGACAGCACCACAACCAGATATGATAGCACGAGCAAAGGCATCACATGATTTTTTCCACCAAGGTGTTTCAGCCTCACAGCAGAAATTTCAGCTGTCAAACACAGAGGCTTGTAATATTGTTAGTACCTGTGCTGACTGCCAAGTCCTCACTGCACCACTACAGATGGGGGTGAACCCCTGTGTGTTTCATGCTTTGCAAATCTGGCAAGCTGATGTCACCCACATCCCTGAATTGGGCCATTTAAAATATGTTCATCTCAATTGATACCTTTTAATCAGCAATGTGAGCTACAGTACACACAGGAGAAAAAGGTTGGGATGCCATCACATGCTGGCAATCAGCTTTTGCAGTTTTGGGCATCCCTCACACCATCAAAACAGACAATGGCCCTTCATACATTTCACAGAAAACTAGACAATTTCTACAGCTCTGGGGTGTGTCATGCCAAACTGGTATTCCCCATTTAGCAAATGGACAAGCAATATTGGGAAGAGCACACAGTACTTTAAAATGTATACTTAATAAACAAAAAGGAGGTATGTGTGGTGAGACCCGACAGAGCAGAACATACTAAATCATTTAACAGCATTTAACAGAAATGTCCCAGAACCTTGTTACTTTAAATCACTTCTTATCATTTCTTATCACTGCAATCATCCTGTGATGTTCAGCTGCCCAAACCCAAGCCTCACCAAAATATGGGGAGGTCCTTGGGATCTTATTAATTGGGGACAGGGATATGCGTGCATTTCAACAGACAATGGGACATGTTGGATACCTGCCAGATGTGTCCAGCCTTGCACTATGTCCTGCTCGGGACCACGGGCAGCATCCTCCTGATGACCCCTCAACAGACATCACAGAGCTGCTGTGTAACCAGAACAATTGATCACCTACCTCATGGAAATCTGGAACTCTTGAAGTGACAGTTCATATAAGGACTTAATTTGTTTAGAAATTATTTTTCCTGGGGACAAACTGTTCTTTCTGTTTACAGATTGTTTTTCTGCTAGTTGGGTTTTTCTCAAACAGTTCTAAGGGTTAAGTGGCTTAAGGATTAAATAATTTCTTATTTTTAAACTTAACTCGTAACTTGTAACTATAAGTAGGTCTCCTGTGGCATGCTAGCCTAAAGGATTGGGATCTTGTCTAACAGCTCCTAGACGTGAATGCTGCAGCTCAGATGGTATGTGGAACGCATCACTAGCTGAAGAAGCTAGCTTTGTCAAATTAAGTAAAAGGCCTCGTTCAAATTAAACCCATGTTGTCTTCTGTCACCCTGTTTGCAAAGTGCCCTTGCAGATAGGTGACAGATACCAGGTTGCAATTTTTAATAAACAAAGGAAGGGGGAGATGTTACTGTACAAGCTGGCTTGTACTGGGCCATCCATTCAGTTATAAATAGGAAGCCCAGCCTGGTTCCATTAATCAGGCCTTGGATTGACAGCCAGGGACCTCAACCAATCATGTTCCATCCTAAGCTGCAGACATCTCACTGGTCAGGGGGTGGACAGTGTTAAGAGCAAAACAATGAGCATTTAGACTGGGACTTTTAAACCCCCCCTATATAAGACTGGGTTTGTACAGGAAAATGCTCTCTATAGCCACAGGACACTTGGGTGTGTGTCATCCCTATCTCTGACCACCAACTCCTTGAAACGTGCCTCCCCGCCACGTAATACTACTGTACCCCCTCCTGTGATGGGAAATCACAGCATAATTACCCCTTTTATCAAACCACAGTCTTTATCTTAAAACCAGATAAGATTTCTGCCTTCCACAACTCCAACAGGAAGGTTGTTTCCAAACCTAATCACATCAACTATTAAAAAATTTCTTTCTTCTTTCAAATTTGTCTATAAACAGTAACGTGGATAAATATGTTTTTCTTTGCACCATCATTGTCCTTTTGATTGGACACCACATTTATTTACTCTTCTGAGAGAGTTTTACTCCAGGGTGCCCAGCACCTGTGCATCTCAATCAAGATACCAGCACTTCTCTGCAACCATTTATGTTCATTATCCACCCAAGTTCCATTTCCTTGCACAAATTCCCAACATTAATAACATGGATATTGACAGAAAATCACTTTTCCCTCACCTTAGCCAGGAATTGGAAGCAACACATTGTATGTAAACATAAAATGTGTATAGATTATGAAGGAAAATTTTTCAACAGTAATAAATGCACAATGATTCATCAATCAGTTTTTTGAACAGATGACAATTAATTAATTTTAGCTGCAAGAAACAAGGAAAAGTGTTAACTGAAAATACTACAATATTGTTCACCTGTTTATTTTTATGGTCTATTTTTCTATTATCCAAAATGAAATGGATGGACTTTTCTTACAGCTTCCAATTTATACATGTTAATGTTATTATAGATTATATATACAGAGTATGTACAGATTACTGAAAATCTTCATGGTCATGTGGATTCCCAGACTGTGACATAAGGTCTGAGTCCTGGCCTACAAAATTTCTTGTTGTTGTTGTTGTTTTTGCAATATTCAACTCTACTGTGTGTGCAAACTGTATAAAGAAAAATTAGCCCAATTTCCAAGTGTGTGGAAACATATTTCTACAGCATTGTCAGATTGCATTTGATAGGGTGTCTCAGGCCTAAAGTTCTTTTTATTTGCAAGACTTATTTAAAAGCACAAATCTTTCATGATATTTTACTAAATGCAATTTCACCTGTCTTCTCTATAACATTCTAAAACCCATACTTGACTTTATCTGTGTCATGCAAAGCTAAGATGCTGCTGTGAACATTTTCAATGGGAGTTTGTAGAAAGACCAAACCACAAACAGCTTCTGCTAATGAATAAGCTATTTCACAACAGAAGACTCGTGGAGCAGGAGACCGAAGACAGAGCAGCACTTTGTCCAGAGCTGGAAGACACTTGTAGTGATAAAATAAACATTATTCAGCTGTTTAACCAGCCTGTATTTACATAGATTCTGAAAATGCCCAGGTACATTGCTCTTTTCCAAGGCTCCATGACAATTACCGTGTTACAACCTCATGGTTTCAAAACCCTAACTTTTTGTTTCTGTCATATTCACTATTTTATAATCTTTAAAAGAAATATGAAAGGAACTCTTTACTAACCTGTAAAATATTATTTATTCTAGAGGTGGATGGTTTCTTTCAAGCAGCCACTCCCAAGCTCCCATAGCTGCAAATAGAAATGATAAAGTACCAGAAATCTTCACACAACTCTTTGAGAAACACTGCATTTCTATGGACAATAACTATCACCAATATCACTTTTCTTATTCCATAAAAACTTTTATTGCCTTTTTCCTTCCCTAAGAAGATGGGCGAGCACATGTGCCAGTGTCTACACTGTGACCAGAACAAGAACATGGTGTGAATTGTATACACTCAATTTCTGACTTAACAAACTATAAAAAGAAATCACCATTTAAGGAAAACTCCATTTAAGGAAGGGCACCATTTGAGGAAGGCGAAGGGGAGACGTGCACATCTTAGGGGTTGATGATCATTAGTCTCCAATTTATTGATCCAAGTTACATACTTTTATAATAGTGTTAATAAGCTCATGCATATTCTATAAACTAAGCATTCCATTCGTTAAGCTATATATCAACTCTTCTTCATTCTTTCAGTCTTGCATTCCACTTTCCCACGTCTCTCTGACTCCTCGTTATCACACCCAGAGATGTCCAAGGATACAGTGTTTTCGCAGGTGCAAAAACTCAGATCAGAAGGCTAAACACAATATTTTTCCAGCCTAATAATTAGCATTCCCACAACAAACTAATAAAGCCAACAAGTGACATGGGAAGGGAAGAATCAAAAAAGTTGAAAGACTGAAATTCCAATCTTAAAGCGAATGTGCTTGCACATTAGAGGAAAGATTTCAATTGAGATTTTCCATTCATACAAATATCTACTTGGTACTTACAGGCAAAAAACAAAAACAAAAAAACCCAAAAACAAACAAACAAAAAAGCAAAAAAGGCCACACACAAACAAACAAAAAAAGCAGAGAGGGAGAGGAAAGGCAGTGATGTTATCTGGACAACATGTTCCTGTGGGGTTTTGTCTGGACCACACGGGTGCAGACAGTATCTGTAGACAGACTGTCAATAAAAAAGCACAAGTGAGTGTTTTACACTCCGTCCCCTCCACTCTGCCTTCTCATGCAGGTCCCTCTAGAAGAGCTCAACAGCTTCATTCCTAACTGCAAAACATGAATACCCACAGAGGGAAGGTTCTATCAGAGCAGAATTGCTCTATTAGTAGTAAATTAAAAGTTAAACACTTGTCAGGTTAGGGGATTTAGATGAGGAACATGAAGCTGTTTTATTAAACTAATTTCTTCATTGAGTGCAGATTCCTGTGCATTTGGAATCATGCTCTTACAGTTTCTGAGAAGTAGAAAAGACTATTTCAATGGGCTAAGGCAGGTTTACTGTCGACGCTGCTAAGGGCGTGGGGTCCCAGGTTAAGGACTACTGTGGCAGCACCCCTGCCACAGGACCAAAGCACACGCTGACACCTCTGTGGTGGGTGGTGAAATGACGTTTATTAACGGCAATGCAGGGTGATTTATAACAGGGGGTAACGGTAAAGGGTGAGGGCTAACGGTAAGAGGAAAGGGGTTAGGCGTAATATCGCGAGATGTCCTAGATGGCGCGATATCTTGCGCCTACAGTTTACTTTCCTGGACTTCTTTGGAATGTATATCTTGCATGATTGAGCAGAGCTTTGTTAAATTCTCAAAGCAATTTACTGGGATTGAGAACAAAATTTTTGGTAGAGCAAGTTGTTCAGTCCCAGATGATTACTTGTTATTTCAAAACAATTACAATAAAGGGAAAATGGGTTATGTTCCTGTAAAAATATGACTCTTTCCAAGTAGCAGCAAAGAAACACATGGATACACAAGTATAGCCCACTAAACAAAACAAAGTCAGTCCATATTTTGCCAAAAAGTGCCAAATTAAAACTCACTGATTCTTCATTTTAAATAATTTCAAAAGAGCTATATACAGTAGGATACATCCCCCTAGTAATCAGTAATGTGCTTTTTTCAATTCTGTGTTACTGGTTCCAGTTCCATGCAGGTTGGAAGCAGATGGTGCAATGCTGAACCACAACACAAGCCGAGCAAGAATAGTGCTTGGGACTGAACCTCAGATTATTGGATCAAATAAAATGGAAAGCCATTGCTTTGCTCTGCATTTATTCCACTGACAAAATACTTCTGACAGCTCTGGAAATAGAAACTTTTAATTGAAAAGCTTTGGACTGTGTTCCTCATACAACTGCATACCATTTACTCTCTGGAACTGCAGGTGGGGGAAGGAAAGCAGCCTCCGTTTTCAGGGGTTTTTGCAACTGTAAGGGAAGCCTATTTTAAAAATTGAGACCTCACTGACTTCTGTCTGAGGAGGGAAAACAGGAGATAAATAAATTTCAAGTCCATGATAAGGTTGTTGAATAAAATGAAATACAATAAAAATCACTCAGCAGCCAGAGAAAAATGTAAAGAGAGACAGGGATTTGAACTCTCAGGCTCTTCATTCAGGTACTCAAATAGTCAGCAGAGTTTTAATGCTTACATAAATATCTTGCTTTCAAACATTTACTAAGTCCACAGCACATCATTTAGACATGATCAAGCCACCTCACCAACATCTAAATCCTGTTCTGCATCACAGTTCATACAACTCCTGAAGCCCACAGAACCCCATATTTCCCTAAAACTTGGGACAACATAAGGAAAGTAAAACTTGAAAAGGCAGCCTGTGATTACTCTGGATTTATAAGGATCAAGGAGACCTAGAGATATACCAATATATGGGTCTATCATTGAATCCCAACGATTTATTCTAAAGTTCCCAGGTATTTGCTAACAGCAGATCTCTTCAGTGGAAGGCATTTGTACCTAGCAGCAGGATAGCAAACAAGCTTGGGAAGGGATACAAGGTTTTTCCCCCCTTTCACAAAGTTATTCTGCAAAACAAAGCTTCAAATATCCCTGCCTGTGGCTTCACCCCAAAGTGCCTCATGCCAAACCACTGACAGGATGTTGGCTGCTACCAAGGCTTCATAAAAGTAGTGATTGCTTGCAAAAAATCACTTTTCCAAAAGAGAGAGGGCCACATTTCTTAATCTTCGCAGTGCACAGACATAACTGACAAAAAAGTATACGTGAGAAAGTAAAACAAAGAACAAAAAGACAGAAAATAAGTGAAATCTGGGGATAAATGGATATTTTACATCTGTTAAAATTTCCCCTTTCATTTACATCTCTGGGCAAAGAAAGCCAGCTCTGTGTCATAGTAGAGACAGACAAGACACCTTTTTTTCATGCAGCAATAGCCCATCTTTATTTTTCACAGCTCATATTTATACAGTTTTCTAAGAGCATCATGTTGAATTCTAATTGGTTATTAACTTGCTGCTTCCCAGTTCATTGGTTAGTCATTGCTAGAGTATGTGTTTGCCAAAACCTTCTTCCCCAGAGATGTTTACATTCCTTTTTCATGGGTAAAAGAATGATTCTCACCGTTAGCTATACTTAGCTGAAGTAGCAAGCCTGAGCCATTTTTACAGGGGTAACAAGGCTCTTATTTTACAAGGCTTTATCCATATGCAACAGTTCACTCTTTCTTTGTTTTTTATGCAAAGAGTTTGTGTATCCTGATGTTAAAACAGTTTTCACCTGTAAGGCCATTATCTTATTAAGACTATTACTGGCTAGGCTTTGCCACTGCATACTCAGCTGGGGATCCTTACATAGAAGCTTTTAGAAATTGGTTCGGCACATGCAAATCTTCAGAGCAGTATCACTCTTCTGGGGATCAGATTTGATGATCTGCTTTCAAAATTTCTATTGTAAATAATGCATTTGTTATAAATTATCAAATCGTCAGCCAAATTTATCAAAAATTTAACAACTATTTATTTGGTCAATTACAAAAAAAAGAATTTTGTGCAACCTCCACAATTAAGACAGCGTCAACCCGGGATCAAGACACTGGGTGAGACCACAGAGTCAACCGACAGAGTGACGGTATCTCCTCAGAGATCCACACTGATGTCTTCAGGGTCCAGATTATATACAGTTTATTCTGCCTGAGGCATAGATGACCACATCTTTCTATTCACTTCTTCAGATGTAAATCTGTTTCTTTAGACAAATCCGAGTTTGCAGACACGAAGTCTGGAGCACAGGCAGAGCTGGTTTTCATATGTAATATTCTGATATCAGTTCCTGTAAGCCCATCATGGTATGTTCAAGCCTTGTGAAATTCCTGGAGTCATGAGCCAGGAAGGCCTTGATGTTATCTCCCAGAGGAGAGCCCAAGGAAGCCACCGATAATGGGCCAAGATAGTCCTATTGAGACTTAAAGCAGACTGGATACAATCTGAGTGCTGCCCAGGGGTTAGTTACAATTTGAATAGGATGCTGTTTCTGACTGGGGAGGTTAGTATTCCATTTGGAATGTCTATTCTATTACATTCATCATATTCTATAAGTACATACATTTATTTATACAGCATGAATTAACCTTCACGTATCACAAATCCCTCCCCATTTATTTCACCCATTTAATTCATGCCATAATTCTAATTGTCTGCATCTACCCTTCACCAATAACAGGACATCCACGATTAGAATATTACACAATTTGATATTCCCTGGATGGAATGTCCTGATACATTACATTATTTAATTAGACGTTTGTTTTTCAAATTTCGCCAGTGCCTTGGCGGCGCTGCTGGTATACTTCTTTTCCTCCAGCTGCAGAATCTTCGAATTGTTGCCTCCAGAAGCTCCTTCTGTGTCCACGGGAACTATAGCAATTTGCATCCCCTGAACCACAGAATGAATCAGCCTGATAAAACACGGTATCAGGCAGGGGAGAAATAAGATTCCAGCTACTGAACAGAGCACAAGAAAAATTACTTTGTTCCACCAAGCCCCATCGAACAGTTTGTCCCACCATGACGATTGTAAAATTGAATTCCATTTTTGCACTGGGGCATGGGCCACCTTTTTGATCTCAGCGGCCAAACCTCTTATGGTTTCCCCATAAACATCAATTTCAATACAACATTCTGATTCATTGAACTTCCTGCACACCCCTCCCTCCTCAGCCAGCAGATAATCTAAAGCTATCCGATTTTGATATACAAATGCCCAAACTTGGGTGTGCTGCTGACTTGGTAGGTCCAAGGCCTCGGAGGTATGATTTGAAACAATTTCCATGACCGCTTGCAGGCTAATCAGTCTGTTCAGTAGGTAGATTGGAGTCCTGTATCCTTAGTTTCCATCCTTGTTAGCGTTCAGAGACACATAACCACAAGAAGTGATTACATGGGTGCTTTTATTGAAGAGCTCTGGGTGCCAGGGGTATAAACCCAAATCTGACTCCAACCATACAGCCGAGATGAACATGTTTTTATATTCTATAGTTATATAACTTTCATGTTAATTATTAAACTTACATTGTTCTATTGTATACATAGATTTCAACTAAGTAGAGCCCCCTTTGAATTTTTAACATACTTTGTCAGTATTCTTCTTATGGTTATATAATAATTATATTTAATTACTAAATAATCATCACATCTAACAATTATATCATTTATCATGTTGCTTACGCAGGTGCAGTGATCTGGGAAAAGCACAAAGCCTAACATTTCAGAGTCTATTTTAATATTTTCCCAGGCCCCACTATCATCCTGAGCCCATGTGGCCAGTCCATAATAATCTATTATTCGATTGGCTGGCCACTCGTCATTCCCCCAAACCTGTTTACCACCTATTTCTGGGATCTTTTTCAGGCTCCTCCTCTCCCTCTTTAGGGTCTCATGTAATGGAGCCCCTAACTGATTACTTTTTGTACTTGGGAGAGTAAAGAAAACAGGTCGGATCATACCTAAAGTGCATGATCCAATCCATCTGGGTGGTAACTCACTGTATGCTTTCTTTCCACACAACCAATAAATTCTGTCGGGGGCTTTCCACCTGATTGTCAACTTTCCTGGGTCTCCCCAGTATTCTCTCATGCCCTCCAGGGACTGGAAAGGGTTCACTCCTGGGCTTTTGTTCCAGCACAATTCCATTCTCTGATCCCATTCACAATTTGTGTCATTTTTCCGGCTCCAAAACCCCAAAGGAGGGGCTGGATGCCACTTTTTGGTTTTTGTGTCTGAGTTCCCAGTCAGAGTGGTTGCACAGGGAGTGTAACCAACCATTTCAGTGTACTCTTTCCCCTCCCGGCTGATACAGATTGTACCAATTACTCTCTGATCCAAAATCCACCCTTCAGGTCTCTGTGCCAATTTTGAGACCTGTTGGTTGTCCCATTTTAATAACTGTTCTGGAGCCAAATCTTCCCCCCTCCAAAGCTACTTTTCAGCTGATTTCAAACCTTCACAAATCCAACAATTCAACAATCCCAGCTCTGTGGCAATTTCTTGTATTAAATCAATTAATAAATTCTGTTCTGGGGAAAGTAATTCCCCTTTCGAGTATTGTTTCTCCAGCAATTCATATTGCTCACCCAGGCTCTTAAGTCTTTCCTGCTCGACCCTCTGTTTTCTTATCTCTGAGTCCCTGCGTTTCAATTCCTGGATTTTTTCTTTCATCCTTCCCTCAGGATCCTCGTTATCTTTATTTCTTGAGAAGCATATTACTTTGTCATATTGGAGGCATACTCTGTCATCATTTTCTGATGCTACATCCAATATAAGCGGGTCCCCCCTTAAAGCAACCTTACTATCAAATTTCCCATTCTTAGCCATCCAGTACATTTTCCCATTCATTGCATATCCCCAATCTCGCATTATTGTAACACAACGGATTCACCTGGTGATATGCAAAGAAAATGGACTCAGCTTTCCCCCCGATCCACGTGGTTTGATTGCACTGGTTACAAACAGGGACCGACATTGGTTCCACGCTTCTCCTAATTAATTTGTGCTTATGAACTTCTGACTGTCCATATCCCGTTTCTGCTCCAGGATCGATACACCACGTCCCAGTTTCCAATTCACATAATTTAACCCTAGTGCTGTTTTTCCAACAGTACCTGCCAGTTCCACTTAGACATTCCTTGGGGATTTGGTATGCTGAGCGTCCCTCATCCCTGGTGACCGGGACAATCTGAGTGCACCTCCCGCACTCATCCAAGGAGCCATAGCTTCTGCCTTTCCTTGGGACCTCAATGCACAGACTCTGGGTGCCACACATGGCACAATCAGGATTCTCACCATCCGTGCTCCTCTGCCTTTGCCTCTGCCCCCTGGGTTGCCACCAGCGGCAAGGTAAGCCATCTTCATGGCAGCAGGAGAACTCTTCGGGGAAAACACCCTGAGACCTAGCCGCATACCTCCTCTTAAAGGCTCCCCACCTCGAAACTCTGATCACATCAGAACTGCATGGGACTCTAATGGTTTTTCAGCACTCCACTTCCAAAATTTCTGCCTGAAATCTAAGCTTCCCACGCATCCCATTCAAATAAAGTCTAAACCACTCCTCAGAGTCTTATTCAATGGTCCCCAAATTGGTGGCTATGAATAGGACATGGGTAGTCAATTCAAGTTCTTCCTCCAAGCACTTGTCACACAACCCTTTTGGTCTCAATCCCTCTCTGCAATGTACCACAAAAACCCCTTTGCAGTACTCGCACCTTAAGTGCACAAATGGATAACACTCACAACGAGACAGTGTACAACTTATCCGATCATAGTTAGTCATTTACGAGGGTGTCGGAGTTTGATCTGTAGGTCTCCGGGAGAAGAGATGACCTCCCACTTGGGCTCTCCCTCCTGTTGCTTGACCTTTTTCACTCTCAATGCGTGTGTCCAGCCATTCTCTGCTGTTCGAATGGCCATGTCTGTTGTCGGGGGCACAAGGAAAGGACCCTCCAAGTGAGGAGCAAGCAGTGCTTCTTTCCACACCTTAACAAACACTTTGTCCCCCGGTTGAACCTTGTGAATGGTGAATCCCAGAGGGGTGGTCTGAGTCACGATTCCCTGTTTCCGCAATTCCTGCAGATTCTTGTTGATTGCAACCAGATATGGTTGCAATTGGCCATCCTCAAACCCGAGGTTTCCCACCGGCATCCCATGCCTATACGGCATCCCATATAGCATTTTGAATGGTGAGAGCCCTGTTTCTGAATGAGGCATAGTCTGGATATTAAGCAAGGCCAAAGGCAGGCATTTCAGCCAGGACATTTTTGTTTCCAAAATTAATTTTGCCAATTGAGCTTTCAATGTTTGATTCATTCTTTCCACTTGTCCTGAGCTTTCGGGGTGCCACGGGGTGTGGTACTCCCATCGAATGCCTAGGGCATCAGCCATTTGCTTAATAATACCCGAGGTAAAGTGTGTTCCCTGATATGAATCAATGCAGTTCACCACCCCATACCGGGGTACAATTTCTTCTAGCAATTTCCTGGCCACAGTTTGTGCTGTAGCCTTTGAGCTGGGAAAGGCTTCCACCCAATGTGTCAATTTATCAACAATCACCAGAACGAATTTGAACCTCCCCACCTTGGGTAATTCTGTAAAGTCCACTTTGAACTTTCAAAGGGCTGATAGGCAATGGGGTGACTCCCCAGAGCAGCCTTTCTGGCCCTCATTTTGTTTATTCTTTGGCAAATCACACATCCTTGCACCTCCTGCTTTGCTAATTCATAAATCCCTTTGCACCCAAAAAATTTCAAAAACTGTTCAGCCAGAGCTTGTGCTCCCCAATGTGTTTTCTGACGGAAGTGAAGGGAGACATACACATCCTATTGATGATTATCGGTCTCAGATTTATTGATCCAGCTTACATACTTTTATAGTAATGTTAATGAAGCTCATGCATATTGCAAAAATCGACCTCATCATTGGTTACAGATTATATGCCAGCCCCTCCTATGTTGCTCATACCTGTGGTTTCTTGTTGAAGCTAATACTTGTTTTTCACATCCTGCTGTTGACTTGTTATTGACCAGCCTCAAGGACTCCATGTTTTTCCACCATGTTTTTCCTCATCATTCAACCAAGGACGCAGTGTTATTGTTTTTCTTGTAAGGGAAAAGGCTGAGAACTTGGCTCTCACAGCTGCTTCTTACTGCTTAACCAGCTGTATATGATCATGGCCTTTTTCTATAAGCCATGTCTGAACAAAACTCTCCACATTTTCTGATGCAATTTTCACAAAATTCTCCCGGTAAATCCCCTGGAAACTATTTCCCTCCTATCCGGTAGTTTCCACTTACCTTCTTTCAGATTTGCTCCTATTTTCTTGTAGCACTCAATTTCTTTGTGACTGAGTTGGGGAGGATCATCAGCGATTTCCCTCCCACCACATTCCTGTGCACTTACCACACCATCAGTGATGCCACTTTAGCTTCTCGATCAGCTAAATTGTTCCCTCTGGTCCGGAACTGGATCCCAGTCTGATGTCCCTTTACATGAACCACCGTGATTCCCTCTGGTCCCCTTAAAGCATCTAAAATTTGCTGGATCAATTCCCCGTGTATCAATTCCTTTCCCCTCGTATTAATCAGTCCCCTTTCTTCCCAAATCTTTCCAAATGTGTCGACCATCCCAAATGCATACCTAGAATCTGTGAAAACCATCTCATTTTTCCCTTTCAATCTTTTCAGAGCCCGCAAAACAGCGTACAACTCACATGCTTGTGCTGACCAGTTCGCATTCAAAGGTCCTGCTTCTATCACGTTCCCTGACCTCCTGTCCACAACTGCATAACCTGATTTTCTTTTCCCTTCTATTATTCTGCTAGAACCATCTACAAGCCACTTTTCCCCTTCATCCAATTCTTCTTCTTCCAAATCCTCTTGAATTTTTGTTTGCAATTCCACCATCTCCATGCAGTCGTGAACCAATCCCTCCGCAGCTTCTCCGAACAAAAACTGCGCAGGGTTTTGTGTGGTTGTAATCCGCACTTCCAAATCCTGTGAATGAATCAAAATGGCTTCATACTTCAACAATCGTGTGTCTGTGAGCCACTTATCTGCTTTTTGTTGCAGTGTGCCCCTCACATTGTGTGGTGCAAATACTACCAAAGGTGCCCGGAAAGTTACTTTCTTAGCTTCCTCCACCAACAGAGCCACAGCCACTATTGCCTGCAAACATGTGAGCCATCCTCTGCTGACCGGGTCTAACAACGGGGATAAGTATCCTACAGGCTTCTTGACTCCCGCCCATTCCTGTGTTAACACGCCGTGAGCTGTGCAGTTGCTGGCATCCAGAAACAGCTGAAATGGTTTTCTCACATCAGGAAGACTCAATACAGAGAGCCTCTGTGAGAGTTTCTTTAATTTTTTTGAATCCCTCATCATCCTTTTGTGTCCATTCCAAGTGATCAGAGGTGAGCTTTTCATATGGAAATTTCACCTTCTCACTATAGCCTTCAATCCAGTGTCGACAGTACCCCAACAACCGCTGAACTTCCTTCTTTGTCTGCGGCGGTGGCAGGGCGATAATCCCTGCCACTGTCTCTGGGTCTAACTTCTTTTTCCCTTCCTTGAGCCAATGCCCCAAGTACCTGACCTCAGGTTCCGCAAATTGTAGTGTAGATTTTGGCAATTTCAATCAATTTTCCCCTAGAAAATTCAGAAGTTCTATTGTGCTAGCCCTTACCTCTTCTTCCCCTTTCCCTGCAATCAATAAATCATCCACATACTGTAAAAGCTTTGTGTCCCCACTTGGCATGAAATGACTTAGCACCTGCTCCAACGCCTGCCCAAACAGATTCGGTGAATCCACAAACCCCTGAGGCAATGACATCCACCTCAACTGCTGTCTCCCATTTGTCTCTGGGTCCTCCCATTGAAATGCAAAAAAGTCACGGCTGTCCTCAGCCAGGGGACAAGTCCAAAAGGCGTCTTTCAATTCTATCACGCTGTACCATGTGTCCTTGGGAGAAAAGTTATTTAGTAAAGTGTAAGGGTTAGCAACTGTGGGGAAAAGAGTCTTAGTCCTTTGATTTACTGCCCGTAAATCTTGTATCAGTCTGTAACTGCCATTCATTTTCCTCACTGCCAGGATTGGGGTATTATGTCTTGACATGCATGGTTCCAGTGTACCTTTCCTTATTAATTCTTCAGTCACTGGTTCCAATCCCCTCCTCCCTTCCATAGAGAGAGGATACTGTTTGACCCTAATTGGGTCGTCTGGTCTCTCAATTTCAATCCAAATTAGGGTTATGTCCAGCTTCCCTGCCTCTCCTGGCACATACCACACTCTGGCATCTATTTCCTTTTCGTCCTTGGCAGTGAGACTATAAAGTCTCACCTTGAGGCTATCCTTTTCCACAGCCAACCCCACCCCCACAGCGACCATCATATCCCGCCCCAGTAAGTTAACATCAGCCCCTTTTGCCAGCAATATATTACCACTATGTTTTTTTATTTCCAACTTTTATTTCTACATCCTTTATGATTGGTACCTTGAAAGGGTCCCCCTTCGCCCTGGTTATGATCATGGTATCCTTGGTACCTCCAATACCGTTGTCCATGCCGCTCCTGAATCAACCATAAACCATAATTCTTGTTTGAAGGGTCCCACCATTAGTTTTATCAAGGGTTCCCGGGATGTTCTGGACCCTAAATTAAAAAGCCCCTGACATTCCTCATCCTCTTGGAACATGGCCTGATCCTTAGCTTGGCTCGGGCAGTTCCTTTTCATGTGCTTCTTCTGCTTGCAGTAAAAACACTCAAACTCCGGTTTTGTCTCTCCCACCCCTTTCACTGGGGCCTGACCGGGTTTCTTTGCCAGTGCCTTTTTCCCTGCTTCCTTACCTTGATCCAACTTCTGAGCTTCCCTCACTGCTGCCACCAAAACCTTGGCTTAGATATTTTGTTTCTCCTTGTCTCGGTGCATGTATACTTTCTGATCTTCTCGCAATAATTCCTGCAATTCCAAATCCTGCCACCCTTCCATCTTTTTCAACTTTTTCCTGATGTCATCCCAGGACTTTGCTACGAACTGCGTTTTCAACAACGTCATCCCCACTGGGGAGTCTGGGTCCGTACCTGAATACATTCTCAAACCCTTTCGAAGCCGCTCCAGCCACTCGGTTGGAGTCTCATCCTTTCCCTGGCATTCCCTGAGCACTTTGCTCATGTTCTGTCCCCTCAGCACCGCCTCCCGAATGCCCGAAATAACCATATTTCATAAATTTATCATCTTTTGCCTCCCCTCCTCCATCTGGGCTTCCCATGACAGCCTCTGATTCGGCCACCGCTCCTTCCCCACTCCCCCGTTCGGGTTCTGCTTTTCCCAATCCTTGATTGCAGCGGTGCGAATCATGTCTCTCTCCTCTCTGTTAAACAGGGATTTTAATATCGCTTGGAGATCCTCATAGGTGCATATGCTTGTCCCTAAAAATTCATCCAACATCTCCGCCACCCCCAAAGGATCATCCATCAGTTTCCCCATTTCCTTTTTGAACGCCCTCACATCACTTGTGCCAATTGGGGTGTGCATGTATCCGAGCACCCCCGGAGCCATTGGTACTTCCCTTAAGGGGTAGATACCGAGCTGGTCTCCTTCATCGTCACTGTCCTTCAAGATCGCCCGCCTTGTTTTCCGCCTTGTTCGGCGTGCCAGAGGAGAGGCATCCTGGGAGACGCCCACCATCTCCTCCTCCACCTTTGGTGATGCTGGCGGATGTGGCTGCACCGCTGCTGCCTGGCCATGAGCAACTGCCGCCGCCACCACCTGGCCATGTGCGACCACCGCCTGCTCTGGCAGCGGTGGTGGTGGGGCAGTCGCATGCACCTGGGGAACCCCTCCCACTTGGGCCTGGGGCACCCCAACCCTGAGAACCATTCCTGGCGCTGCTTGAGCCTGTGCCTGGTTGAGCTGCGGCGGAGCTACCAGGTACGGTGGTGGGAGGTTTTCCAATGGTTCCCATTCCTTTCTGGACTTTGCCACACCCCGGAGAGCCTGCACCGGATAGAGACCTGGGAAGGCATGCCTCCACATGTTGGCATACTTGACCTCCTCTGGGTCCTGTGGGTTGAGCCCGGACACGTGGTCATACAAAGACTCACATGTCCACATTTCAAAGGTGCTGAATATAGGCCAAACTACATATTTTCTGATTTCTCTCCCTCCCCATTTTTCCATACAAAAAGGGACCATCTTTTCCTTTGATTTCCCCGCCCTCCGTGGGTTCTACTCCTAATGTTTCAACATCCAACCCAGAGCGCTGTCCCTGGGGATTTCTGGTAGATTTCTCCCTGAAGTTTGGGAGGGTTTCTCTGGGACTCCGGAGGATTCTCCCTGAGACCATTTCTGATTTTTACTTTTTCCCACTCCTGTTTTCCCGAAGAGTGTATCAAATTTTCTTACCTTTCCTTGTGCTTTTGTGGTGTTCGCCGTGAACCCTGCTCCTTTCTTCTCTGCCAGGCTCACTTTTTCGTCTAAAGTCGCCAGTTTCAGGCAAACCCAGCAGTGAAACTGCACCGCTGACTTTACCATTTCCTTACCTTTTTTCTCTGGTTTCAGAAGGTGTGCGAGTCCCTGGAATCATCCAGTCCCACCTCTCCCCTTCCTAATCCCCAAGTGTCATCGGTTTTCCCCCTGAACTCTTCCCCAAGCCCCAGGTCCCACGTGTCTCGACCAAAAGTCTTTCGCTTCCTCCCGTAACTGATAACCAGCCTCGTGGGTCGCATGGAACTGCAGTCTTTCGGGGGTCCGCTCTTCCTCCATGACCAGGTCACATCTCACACACACGTGTCCATTCACACTCCCCTCCCAACCACACAAATACTTATGATTCCTTCTCTGTGTGGATTTCTTCGTGCACGTTGAATTTTTACGGGAAAAAACCCTTGGGTCTTGGAAACTTCTCTAAAGCTTTCCAAGTTGCTCCGAAAATGAGGCCCCTTCCTCCCTTGATTGTGGTTTTGATTTTCCAGCACACGGGTCTGATTACAGACCGCGGCTCCGGTTGCGTATCCATTGCGGATCTGATTGGTTTTCGGAATCAGATTCTGTTTGGGCCGCTGAATTCAGCAGGATGTCCCCCAATCGGGGTTTCCAGTCCCCAATTAGATCGCGTCGGCTCAGTCACAAATTTGTTATAAATTATCAAATCGCCAGCCAAATTTATAAAAAATTTAACAACTATTTATTCGGTCAATTACAAAAATAAGAATTTCGTGCAACCTCCACAATTAAGAAAGCGTCAACCCAAGATCAAGATGCTGGGTGAGACCACAGAGTCAACCGACAGAGTGACAGTATCTCCTCAGAGATCCACGCCAATGTCTTCAGGGTCCAGCTTATATACAGTTTATTCTGCCTGAGGCATAGATGACCACATCTTTCTATTCACTTCTTCAGATGTAAATCTGTTTCTTTAGACAAATCCGAGTTTGCAGACACGAAGTCTGGAGCACAGGCAGAGCTGGTTTTCATATGTAATATTCTGATATCAGTTCCTGTAAGCCCATCATGGTATGTTCAAGCCTTGTGAAATTCCTGGAGTCATGAGCCAGGAAGGCCTTGATGTTATCTCCCAGAGGAGAGCCCAAGGAAGCCACCGATAATGGGCCAAGATAGTCCTATTGAGACTTAAAGCAGACTGGATACAATCTGAGTGCTGCCCAGGGGTTAGTTACAATTTGAATAGGATGCTGTTTCTGACTGGGGAGGTTAGTATTCCATTTGGAATGTCTATTCTATTACATTCATCATATTCTATAAGTACATACATTTATTTATACAGCATGAATTAACCTTCACGTATCACACATTATTTAAATGTTCTTGAGGATCCATATTCCCCCTTTGTTTTTTCAACAACATGCATGTCTTTTGTTATTAACACAAAGGAATCATTGAAGCAAAATTTACATGTGGTAAAACAAACTTACACTAAGCAGAAATAAGTAAGGTAATACAAGTAATTAGTAGCACATGAGAGATAGGATGGTGATTTAGAACAATACATCATCAATTCTCTAAATAATGTACCATCACCCAGAGTGTTCAACAGCTGGCAAGCCTTGTTTCACAGTGAGGACCTGGAGGACCATTCCTGAGAAAGGTTCCTAAGTTTACCTTGAATGGGGACCCAACTGTATAAGCTTAAATTGGCAAGTCAAAGTGACCTGAGTACAGTTTTGGTGCAGAAAACACCTGGGTCTGGTTGCATACTTCCCAACCAGGTAGGGCCAGGGCTTAGCCAGAGCCCAGGCCTTAACTTGAAAGGTCTGACTTACATATCCTACAAACAAGTCTCTGCTAATAGCAGTTGGGAAAGTTCATTAAAAGTATACATGTCTTACAGATAGCTACACAACAGTATGTGAAAGTTTGTAAAGCAGCTGGCTTTGTCATTTATCCCTGATTAAATAGTAAATGGTACCATAAATAAAGTGAAAACAGTGAAAGGAATGCATATGTATTACCTCAAATAATATCTTATGGATAATGTCTATTATAAAAAGTCAGTGAATTCACATTATGAGATTAACCACATAATCAGAATCATTAATATATCAGCAGTAACTATCCTAAGAAGTCGAGATCATATTTTTCCACACATCTATGCATATATGACATTAAAGTAAAATAAAAGTAAGAAAGAAAGCACTAAACAGCTTACAACTGTTTAGTTTAGTTTAATTTGGAATTGTTAGTCATCCTTCTGTGCTACCTACAGAAGATAAAACAGCAAAAGTTGTTATAAATAATTATGTTAATTAACCAGTGCAAAACATTTACACTATAGAATCTTCAATGAAATCAAGAGTCTAACAACTGTATCTTCACATATTTTACAAAAATTATTATCTTATATCTTTAAACAGGTGTTACCAATGCTTCATCATAGCTGTTTCAGTCAGTTCCATCTTATCTCTATAACAAAATAACTATATCTTGTAAGTTAAATGAGCAGATTTCAACAGAAGTTAACCTCATGCAAACGTCACATCATTCATCTCTATAACAAAAGAATTGCATTTTTTAATGTAAACAACCATATTTCAGCAGAACTTAAAATTAATTTCATTGATACTCAATATATATATAACACAAAGTATATCTAATATAACTTAAAGTTAACATTACTGAAACTGAAAATAAATTGATCTTAATAGAACCTAACAGAAATTAAAATAACAACTTAAATTGAACAACACTTAACTTTTCTAAATCTTTCCAACACCTAGTCGTGACAGAAATTAACTTAATAGAACTTAATCTTAAGAGAATTTAAATTTAACAGAACCTAAATACAAATTAAATGTAACAGAACTTCAAATTAACAGAATGTAAACCTAATATCACTCAAGCTTAATAGAACTTAACATCACTTAAATGTAACAGAACTAAGGTCAGAGTTGAGACTGTTCATTTAAAAGTTCCAGAAACAACTGCGTTTAACTCATTTTGACTCTGTCATTACGATAAAGTTACTAGAAATCTGTCATACAACAGTTAAACATCAATGAACAACATGCAGGTAAACAACTGAAATTACTGAAATAGCAGCAACATGGATTTACTGGAGAGATTATAAAGGTGTGATAAGTATGATTTTATGTAATTTAGTTTTGAGAATAGTTCAAGGTAACTGGAAATATTATTGAAAATACTAGTATTTTAGTGAGGATTTTTCTGGTGTAAGTATAACTTTGTCAGGATTTTTCAAAGTGCAGCTTTACTTAGAAAAAATTACAGCAGTGTAGATTTTGGCAAACTGCCCTTCAAACTTGCACCTTTTTGAAATTGTCTGTACAATAGATTTGAGCTTGGCCTAATAAAGGTAATGGGACATAAATACTGAAGGCTAAAACAACAAGAACCTACTTATATAGTACTGCTATGAGTTTTGCACAAGTAACTCAGGTCAACGGGTGTGTAAGACTGACACTTGTATATAAGCAGCTGCAAAGTCAGGATTTCAGATTATTCTTACGGAGTGAGCTACTGCTCACGGCAGTTGTGGTCAATCAATGTAGTTAAACTATTTTGATATCTAGTCCAATTTCAATTCTTATGTGGCAAGGAAGAATAACCACTCTTGAATCACTAAATAGGTATATGGAACCAAAATGCTGTCACAAGTGTCTTTATGGCAAAAGATTCACAACAAATTACTTTATTAAAAATGTGGGGTAAAAAGCAAGCAAACTGGTAAAGCTGGCATAATTTTTCTGCCTTTGTAGTGAAGTTTCATGTACTAATTATAGATAAGCCTCAAATAGTTGATGCAGATAAAATTGAAGGTTTGCCTTCAACTAATTGCTCCAAGTGCATAATGCAGTGTGCTGAGTCTGGGTTTGAAAATTAATTGCTGTTCCGTTAACACCTACCCTAAATATTTGCAAGGAGGGGTCCCCCAGATTTTTTAAGGGGACATCCAATCTTATGAATATAAGCCTTCTTGTCTACAAACTGAAATATTATCCAGTTGCAAATATTTTAGGTATATAAGTTTCTAATTGTTGTGGTAATTGCTAACACCATTATAACTTAGCAAAGAATCAGTGTTAATGTAGTGCAACCAGACCTTAAATCAAAATTCTTGAAAATGGAGTATACATCCTACATGGCATGTTCTACCAATCATGCAATATACCAGCATTTTTGTTAAAGAATTTAGATTTTGTCATGCTACCAAAATGTAGGAAGAAACTACATTTACACAGGCAGCTCTGAATCTCTCTAGTAAACAATCCTTTTAAAAATCACAGCTCACTGAGAATACAAGCATCTTCTAGGCATTCTGATAGCGATGTGCCATAGCTTCAGCATTTCATGCAAGCTATGATCCTGCCATTCAACGGAGATGGCCAGCGGCTCCTGGCAGGTATCAGGTGGGGGAGCCACATGACACAGGGGCCTGAGAAGGGATGGGGGAGCTCTGATGAGTTGATGTCACAATCCGCTCATACAAGTGGGAGTCGTGATGGTTCGTTAACTGATCTCAGAGTGCAAAAACAACACAGAGAGGATTTCAGTATTAATCAAAACAAATGCACCTTAACTCAGTGCCCACAGCAAATGCGATAGAAGGATTTAGAAAGGAGATAAAGGGTAGAGAGAGAGAGAAAGAGGGGAGGGGTATAGCTACCAACAGAGAGACGAAATCCTTGTGGTCCAGCCAATAGATCCATCTTGTCACATCTGGGAGCATCTCAAAGTCTTGGTTAACTCAGGGGTCTATTATAGTCGTTTGTTGAGGGGGGAGCAGGTAAAAGACGATGAAGAATAAGTCTATTGAAACCACCGAGGGGAGAGCAGGTAAAAGACAATGGAGGAATAAGGCCATTGGAAAACGAGTACAGATGGTTCAGCTCTGAAACATGTCAAAGCAATCTCAGCAGTGAGTGGGACCCATTGTTTTCAGGATTGGTTTCTATTGGGAAACCAGTTTTGGTCCAGCAAACACACCCGCAAGCAACATTTGGCAGACATCTCGCTTCAGTCAGGCCAGTGACTTTGGACCATCTCTTACATTTGAGGGGGCTTTCAAACCCGGGGACCCAAAAACCAGCCATGGGGCAAACTGTGGGCAGGGGGATTGATCTTTTTCCCTGGATCTGTTCTCAGGATCCATGCCTTGTGCCCAGATTTGTTATCAGTATCTTTCTTAGCATTCCCTGTTGCAGCTGCTCACAGGAGTTTTAAATCAAGGTCTCTCTCATTTAGGAAAGAGTTACGAGGGTTTTTTTTAACCCATAATAACAGTTGCTCTAATTTGGAGAAAGTGCTGCAATATTTGCAAGCTGCATTGACTTTATCAGAACACTATCCCACTCTTAGGATACTTACAGTTCCGTGGTTCCTTGTCCAGCAAACACCACTGACCTAATCAGCTGTACCAGCATCTTGCTTTCTGTCAGATTGTATCTGGCAAAGAAAGTCCCGTTGTTGTTGCAGGGTCTGACCTCTGCTCTCTGCTCACAGTCTGAAGGTTGTAAAGGTCTGCCTTGCCAAGTCGTAGTCATCCTCCTCACTGTAATCTTATCTTTTGTCATTCATAGGCAGAGGAGGATAGAACAGGTTTGTCAAAACAGGATGTTAAACAGAAGGTCTCTCATGAGCCAAGAGATGGTGGCAGCAGCAGCAGCTGCTGCTTCTCTATTGGCTTTTGATTGCAGCAATAAGTCCCAAACCAAGCACCACATCTTTAGCAATCTTATGGCTATTTCGTCTCCCTTTGTAGCTGCCTCCCATAAGCTTGCCCCATTTCCTCCCACGTTTTGACAAAAAAAGCAATCGGTACAACTACTCTCACCCCATTTCTTTTGCACCACAGTAATAAGTTCATAATGATTGTTCATAGCATTTTATCAATTGTTTGCCCAACATAAGTGTCCTTATATTCACCGTAGCTTTTTCTTTGGTCGAGGCTTGAGCCCCCATTATCCCCAGCAGCTCACCTTGGGGTCTGGACCATTTGCAGCTCTTCTCCTGGCTGTGTTGCCTCTTGCAGCTCTCTGGCTGCCTTACGTCTCGCTACTCTCTTGGCCACATACCTGCCCTTTCTCCACCACTATCCTCGGGGCCAGCGATTGTTGCATCACATCAGAGTTCTCAGATGTCACAGTAGAGACTGACAAGCCTTCATGCAGCAATAGCTCATCTTTATTCTTCACAGATCATATTTCTGTAGTTTTCTAAAAGCATCATGTTTAATTCTAATTGGTTAGCAACTTGTTGCTCCTCAGTTCATTGGTTAGTAGTTGCTAGACTATGCTCGCCAAAACCTTTCTTCCCTAAAGATGTTTACATTCCTTTTTCACATGGATACAAGGATGGTTTTCATGGTTATGAATTCCTTTCTCACCGTTACTTGTCAGGCAAGCTGTTAGCCATACTTAGCTGAAGTAGCAGGCCTGAGCCATGATTTTACAAGGGTAACAAGGCTCTTATTTTATAACACTTTACCTGTATGCAACAGCATTGCAGCTAATTAGTGCTAAATCTGATAGGCAATTTTTGGATGATGAGCATACTTGTCCATAAAGAGAAAAATGAGACCAACAGCTAAGTTTGCAGACTAGAACAAGCAGCCATCAGGTGACTATTTTCTGTTCATAAACTAGAAACTGTGTCAGAGAACTAAAAATATTTGGAGCTCACCATACCTTGCCTTACCTCCTGAGCCAGTTTTGAATTACCTGCCCTACCTTGGTGTGTCTAACCCAGCAAGAAACTCATACTTTGAAAATCAGAAAAATTGCAAATCCATTCTTGTAGCAACATTCCAGCTTTACAGTGCTTTTTGTGCTCTCTCTCTCCAGGAGATAGATCTTTTATATAAATTATTTAGGAACAGTAGAAGTGCTGCTGGTTGAATATTAAAGCATCTGCTTTTGCTGCCTATTTGTACCGAGGAGCATGTTGAAATGCCAGATTGCTGCAGATTTTATGCCAGCCATGTACAAAAACAATTACTTGCAAATGATCTTGGCATCATCTGCCCCTCTGTGCTGGAGCCATGCATCAGATGTCTTACCTCTGCCATGTATCACTTGATTCTCCCTGAATTGTTCTGCTGGATCACAAAACCTGTTTAAGTTTTTAGAAGATTGCTACAGTTTTTTTAACCCTCTTTCATACTCTTCAAATTACTCTAGCATTTAACTTACAGCTAAACAGCAGAGTAGATTAATTTACCACCTGAGAATGCAAAACAAAGTTGAGGAAAATGGATTTACTTTTACAAAATTATAACCTTGCAAACCTTTTTAGGGCAAACAACATTTTTTCACTTTGTGCTTGCCTACAGCAAAGGAGTTCTGGTCTGGTGCTGGATTTGCAGATGTCCCCTTAAATACACAGTAAAATTATACAGGGGAAAGGAATACAAGGGAGAAGCTAAAAATGGATTTTTGTCTCTGTGCATACAAATGAGATAAGCCCCAGGAAAAACAGAAGAGGAGGAAATCCAGCCATGGAACCAGTCCTTCAACAGGCTCCTTTCCCCAGCTGAGCTCTCCCACCCCTTCCTAGAATTATCCATGACTCCTGCCCTCCCACATGTGTCACCATGAAAAATCAATTTTTTCTTGAACACTGGAGAAATATGGAGACAGTCCTTATTCATATATGCATGCCTTGGACTACTTTTAGTTTTTTTTAAAAAATTCCAAATTTTGTGCCATTACTGAGAGACCAAGGGACATCACAGTGGTGTGCTTAGGGGAACAGATCGTTCAATCTTTCCCCCTCTCCCAGCAGCAGCACACGAGGTTATTAAAGATTTACTATTTCTAGCTCTAGTCCCAGGTTACAATTAACATCCTGCACCATAGGAGCTTTTCAAAAGCTGTAAATTTTACCTGGTGGGCAGAAACCTACTCCTTGCTTTATCCCACTTGGCTTAGTTATATTAAAAAGGAAAAAGGGAGGTTGGAAAGTAATGATGTGGTGGGGGGTGGCGAGGGGGTGGGGTGTGGAATAGAATTTATCATGCTGAAAAGGATTTAGCCCTGCAAATGAGTTCTTTGCAGCAGTTGTCAGAATCAGGAATGGCAAAGGCAGCACTCCTGGGTGGGGCTGCAGGACCAGAGAACCTCAACAGCCCAGTCCCACAGGAGTTGCAAACAAGAGCAAAATGCTGTCACAAGGTCTAATAACTACTTCCCTTACCTCTATTAAAAAAAAAAATCATGTTTTTATTCATTTGGGTAAAGATTTACTAGAATAGGAATCCTTCTGCCTGAGCAGAGAAGAGGAAAAGGAGGAAAAATGCCCCAAATCAGAGCTGGGTGTTTTTACATAGTATTAGACAAGGAGAACATATGAAGTATTTAAATTTTGATTTGAACCAGAAAGAACATCTTGTTCTCTGGGGTAGCAGAGTGCATCACAGAGAACACTTACCCACACCAACTACTCTGCATATGGTTCTTCTGAGTAAGAGCACTGGCAGGCTCTTTTTATTAAAATCTTGACATGTTTGGGTTTTTCTTCAGCTGAAGTTTTCCCAGTTATTTGCACCTGAAATCACAATGCTCCTTTTCAGACCTAAGACAAGCTTTCTTCTGACAAAGCAAAGGCCTTTTTTCATGCTTATAAACCATTCACTTCTCTTTTAGCTTTAGAGGAACCACATCAGCAAAAATATCGCCAGATAGAATTGCACCCAGGTGCAATTCTAAACATCACAGCTCAAAGCACATTGCAGGTGCACCAGGGCTAAAACCAAGCTACAGGACCTCCAGGATAAGTGGCTGCATTCAGAGTGACCAAAGTCAACACCTGTAGCAGCAACTATCCAGGAGATTGAGTGACTTAAAAATAAGCATATACATCTGAGTTCTTTAGAGTGATGTCACTTCTACTACATGTGTGCAAGCATATGGTCTGGCAATTAATGATGCTTTTAAGTGTTGTGATACCACTCTGGGCAGGGGCTAGCCCTTGATATTGCTGAAGTCTCAAGTAATTTTGCCTAATAAGGTTAATGAAGTATATGCTACTAGCTGGAGTATATTAATATCTTTCCTTTCATCACAATATATATAAATCCATCACCAGAAAAATTTACTAAGCTCAATTTTTGCACATTTACTCCTCTAGTCCTCCTTACTAGCCTGATCTCTGGAGGTGGCATGGCCACTCATAAAGCAAATTGTGTCTGTAAGCAAGATTATCACATGCTTCACATGTGCTCTGTGTCCTTGAGAGCAAAGGATCATTTGGTATCAAAGTGCAGGAAAACTATGAAGGGAGTAAAGTAATGAAGCAATGACAAGCCCATCAGGAACATAATCTAAATGGAGAGTAGCCCTGTTAAAGCCCCTGGTTAACTTTGCACAGGTTTAAGGCTGTTATGAGTGGTAACAGCAATTATGTGCCTCATATTTTTAAATTAAGGGAATTGGTTGAGCTTGAGGCTTGCTGCAGCTTTCTCTCCGTATGACTGAAAGCACAGAAGAGGTTCCCAGAGGATAGACTGGGGGAAAGGCAGAAAAAAACTTATGAATTTGGGGATTCTTTAAAGCATCAGCCCGGAGCAGCCACAGGCCACACTGTTTTTACCTTAACAGGAGCTGGACACACACCCAGGACAACTCCAGGCCTGTGGGATCAGCTGTCAACAATTTTTACAGGTGAATACTGAATATAACTGAAATACTGATGTCCAGAGACACCCTGTGTCTGGAAATCAAGCTATCTATAAGCAGTAGAAGAAAAATGAGGTTTCCTCTCTCCATGACCAGCTTCCCCACACTGAACGGCAGTCTTGAGGTGTACCACTGGTGGAGCATTAACCTTCTCTTTGACCGCAGCTCTTTGCCAGTCCTTCTGCAGCCTCCTTGCACAGAAAAGCATCCAAATAGCACGCCCTTACATCTGACCAGGATAAATAAGCTGTTTTATGGCAGGAGCAGGGAGGTGTGTCCTTGTGAGGAGTGTCTGGCTCGGCTACCAATAGCCCTGCCTATGTCAGGCAAGAGAGTCTGGGCACAGGTTCCCCTTCCTGAGGGTCTCTCCAGCAGAAACACATTAATTAGTGTACTTAAAAGTTAGTAAAACCTTCCACAGCTGGGAAAGTGGGATAGCAGAGGCCTCACTTGTTCATTAATTTGTCATATGTGCTTCACTTTCATTTGTTCTTGGCAATGTTTTGCATAAGCACACACAGGTTTCTGAGCTGAAAACATGCTGGAAAATGTTTGGGTTACTATATGCGAGTAAAATACCAAATCAACTACACCAGCTTCAGGGCTTCACATCCTTTCAGAGCTCAAACACCCACTCATTTATTATTCTATTTGAAAAATCTCGTATGGTACTCAGGCTTCCTCCCTCTGGGGGAAATCAGCATATGGCAAATGCAGGATTCGAGCAGGAAACGTATTCAAGTGAAGTTTTGTTCTACTGGTTTAATTGCTTTGAGGTAAAGCCATGATTTGATTGAGGATCTATTTGCTGGAGGATATGTTCAAACAAATAATTGAGTTACTATGGCTAATTTTCAGCGCAAGTTCCAGAGGTATCTTTCAGCTTCTTTCTGGATAGAGGGAGGAGAGTATGGAACACACAGCACATCTCTGTGTGAATTGCAATGAGACACTTGTTTACTACCACATCCCAAGTTCAGAGAAGCAATATAGCATTAATAAATTGTTTTAGCAATAGGTCCACTGCTGGATGCATGCTACTGAACACTTTTTTCAAATTATCATTTGAGTCTTGCAGCCTGCAGAAATCGTTGCAGATGAAATTAGACGGTTTCTTCTAGTTTCTTCTTTTTGCCAGTTGCTGGGTGATCTTTCTACTCTTTTGTACATCACAGACTCTAATTATCAGACCTAACCCTCAGATCACTGGAATTCACTTCATTGACAGGGAACAATAACTGACAGTGCCATGTCCAGCTGTTTTTTAAACACGTTTAGGGATGGTGATTCCACCACCTCCCTGGGCAGATGATTCCAGCACCCAATCACTCCTTCAGTGAAAAATTTTTTCCTGTCATTTAACATAAACTTCCCCTGGCGCAGTTTAGGACTGTGTCCTCTTGTTCTGTCAGTGGTTGCCTGGGAGAAGAGACCAACCCCCACCTGACTTCAACTACCTTTCAGGGAGTTGTAGAGAGGGATAAGGAAACCCTGAGGTTTTTCTGAGGAAACCACAGATTTGAGCAGAATCTGACCCTGTGGAGCAGAGAATCCTGTGCCAGGATGTGGGAATTCTTGGAGCAGACTGTGGAGATCCAGCTATCTAACACCAGTCAGAATGTCACCTTGGAGAACCCCGGGTCAGGGGAAGAAGACAGGGAGGACCCCTGGGGGTGCAGGGGAGGAGGTCTGGATGGGGTCACCATTCCACAGTGGCAACATCTCCCAGGGTTTTGTCCATCTCCTGCTGGTCTCCCAATGCTCCCACCATCTCCCAGTAGTCACACCATTATCTCCCATTGGTTCCAGCACCTCCCAGTGGTGGGGAGACTGTCTCCTACTAGTTCCACCACCAACCACTTGTTCCACCACAATCTCCCAGCAGTCTCACCATCCTCCCCAGATCCCACCCCTCCATTTCTCCTCCCCAGGACCTACTTTTACAGTGGCCACAGCCCCCCCAGCCCTCCCATGCCCCTGCCTCCTCCAATGCCTGCCAGTTCTCCAGGCCCCCATTTTGTGGCTCTGTGAGAGTCTTGGTCTACAAGGCCATGACCTTCGCCATGGCCATCTTCTTCTTCAACTCCCTGGACTACAACCTGTTTCCCATGGAGCTGGGCCTGGAGCTGATCCTGCTCAAAGCTCACCTGGGCAGGTTGGAGGACACCTTTACTCATATGTCCCAGAGGGGGACTCCCCTGCTGACCAACGGGACAACTGAGTGCCCCCATGTCACCCTGAACACCTGCCAGGAGCCCATCCAGGTGAGTGTTGGCCATGTCAAGGTGACAGCCACCACGTCCAACACACAGAGGTCCATTATCAGGGTGGTTCTGCAGGAATGGAAGTATTCAGGGAAAGAAGCTGGAGAGAGACTGCCATCCTATGTGATACCAAAAGGGTTAATTTAATTTTTACTGTGCCTGTGAACTTTCAGCAGGGAAACTAGGCATGCAAAATTGCTTTCCCAGCAAGGACATTTTGAAAATAAGAAGACATCTGGCTCAAGAATGTAGTAGTAGACAGGGGTGGGTTTTATGGTAATGGGTAAATTGTAATGTGCACTCACTTGTAAAATAGTCTGTGCATGAATGGTTAGAGGTATCCTTCATGCAACCTCAGGACTGAATAAATTATGCCCTCTTTAAACCAAATTACTATTAAGGAGTCTTATTCCAATATTTTGGAGAGCCAGCCAGAAGATCCTCACATAGAGTTACTGGTAAGGGGGTTTGAGTCCCTGGCTAAGCTTATCATGGGGAGAGTTGAGTTGCCAACCTCAGGGGGTGAGAGTTTCCCCTGTCCAGAGTTCAAGTACTCAAGAAGTATTAGGGTTTCAACTCCCCTAGAAGGTATTAGAGATTGTCCCCAGGAGGTATCAGGAATCATTGTATCAAGCTAAACTCGTAGTTTAAAGTAAAATCACTGTTCCACTGTCTCATTGCACAGGCTACCACCATCTTGACTTGGGCAGAGGAATGAAGAAAGAAAAAAAAACAGTCTCAATTTACAATTGAAACCCAGCCCTGGCCTTATCTGGAGCCACTTTTGTGGCACAGTTTGGTTAATTTCTTTGCATTCTTTGCATTCTTCTTGAACTCTGAGGGTGTGTTCATGTGAGTGTTGTGTTGATTTGAGTTTTCTAGCATATCAACATGCGGATGCCCGTGATATAAAAATTCATTTGCTGAGACAGTGTTGGAGCGTGATTGAGTATTTGCTGGGGTTTTGGAGTTGCTTTAATTTTGGGTGCGTGGCTGAGATCGCATTTGTGGACTTGATGCACCCTCTTGTGTCAGTTTTAGTGATTGCCGGTGTAGCAGTCTTCCTTCTCTTCCCCACTCCCCCTTCTGTCACAAACCCGGAAATACCATTATAACTTTCAGATATAATAGCTTGTATATGTGGGAAAGACATTCTGTGCTGTCCCTGTGAGCTAGTGGGGCCTCCTGAAGATAAAGAGAAGCCCTATATCTCTCCTGAAGGAACGCCAAGGTCGTTACCCTGGAGAGCAGAGGAAGGAGAGAAAGTTGGGAGATAGAGACTCTGGCTGGCTCAAAAATGACGTGGCTCTCTGGGTGTCTACTGAGAACTTTGTTTCTCTTTTATGGCCAATGGACACTGTATATGTGTTAGATGGGTGTCAATATCTGGAAAGACTTTAAAAGCTACGTTGGTTTAATAAAATCTCTCTTTCACCCTTCTGATGGAATCGTGTATTATTGTACTGTACTATATATTGTAGTTTCAATAACTACAAATATACATGTACGCTCTATAGCGACATGTATATTTGTAGTTATTGAAAATGGGGCTGGTTTCTTCTAAAACTAAAGTGGGAGATTTCAATTCTCCATTGAAATGTATATTGAAAAACTGGAAGCAGATTGGAGGAGACCCACCAAGTAAACCTAGACTAATCCAATATTTTCATCAGTAGTGGCAAGTATACCAGCTAAACTACCAGGCTAAGTGCCCAGAGAATAGTACCTTAGTTTAGGGAAGGAGAGAGGGAAATTGAATGAATTGCTTTATGTGGATTTATTCTTTTATTTGGAAAACCATCTGAAACTGCAAAAGGAGCAGCCAGTGTTGGCGTGAACCTGGGGTAAAACAAGAAGTTTCTCATGGCCTGGTAATGGTAAAAGTACCTCTCTCTTCCAATTGATCTTGAGGCATGGGTGAGATGCCTTGCCTCTTCTTTATAGAGAATATCTGGAGAGACTACCTAAAATATTTGAAACCATTCTCAAGACCCAAACTGACTGGATAAACAGGTTTGCTAGATAATCTAGTCGATTCTACAGAAAAAGAGATGGTACTACACACTACTAGGAAGGAGGTGAACATTATAGACTGTCATGGTTTGACACTGGCACTAGCCAATGCCCCATGAAAATGCACTGTCCCTGGTGTCTGCTGTGAGACTTCGACCAGGAACAAGAAAGCAAGCAGGCTCCCATTTAACAAAAGAAAAAAAACATTTATTAACTAAACTATACAGACAATAACTAAACTATACATAAAAAAACAAAGAACACACAAGGAAAATGAAAGCCTCACAAAACATTTCCCTCCTCCTCCCCTCAAATTCCCAATACAATACACTTCCCAAATCAACAACCATCAGTCCATCACCACTCTGTACATAATCAATTCTCAATTCATCAAGAGGAGAGGAGTCCTTCTTGCGCCATGGTGGCCTTTTCCAATTTCCAGGCTCTCTCACCGCCTGAATGAAATCAGGGCTCTTTCCAGGGTCTGTTTTTTTAAGGATGCTCTGTCCCATTCCAAAAAGAACACAATCACACCTTTTGGGACATCTGTCCCCCCCATATTTATATACCCCTTGGGGCCGAGGGGTAAACACCACCACTACATCTTCTTGGCTCCGGGGCATTGCGCCCCCCTGGACGCAGTCTCTGTCTCACAAGGAAACACGGCTCTGTCCATGGCTATACAAAAAGAGTCCAGCAAAAGCCACTCCATCATCTCTCTTCCCACCAAGATTCTTCTCTATCCCAAATCATCTCTCACTTGCTCAGATCCTAATCTCACTTGCTCATCTCCTTCTTCCTCTTCCACTCTATCTCCTTTCTGGGAAAGGTTAATGTTCTATAAGGTTTTCATTGTCCAAAAAAGGGTTAAAAAGGTGCAGTCTCTCTCTCTCACACTCCCACGCCGCCCTGCCGCTGCTCCGCGGCCCCTTTCGCCCACAGCCCCCCCTCCTCTCCCTCTCAGCCAGCCGCTATAAAAAAATTCCGACGCCGGCCCTCTCTCTCTCTCTCTGCCGGGGGGGGGCTGGGTGCCCAATATCTCTCAGGGTCTTTGTGGGGTTCTTCACCTCTCCACCCTTCCACACTCAGGGCACCCTCTCTCCCGATCTCGGCCTGGGCCCAGCCTACCGCGTGGCCGCCCTCCCCCGCCCAGCAAAAGCACTGGGCGAGGGAGGCATCTTCTTTCTCTGCCGCCGATGTCCCAAGAGGAAGTTCCTGCACAGACACCCTGCTTTTAAGGTGGTCTCGGAAGGTGACTCATTCCCAGAAGTCCCAATTTCCGGATTTCCGGGTCAAACCACCACATAGACACAGAGGGCAGGCTACCAGGAACTGCTGAAGAGCACTTTCCCTCCCTGGACTCCCTTTGGGTCCCCAATACCAGGGAAGGGAAGGATTTCTTGGGACGATATCAAAAATGGATATTATTTGGCTTTAAACATGCAATGCCAAGGCAAATCAATTGTTCTAAACTTTATGAGGTGAAATAAGAACCTCATGAGACTAACTGTATCTGCAGAATGCCTGAGGGCAACTTCCAGGATATACACTAATATTGATCCAGAAAAAAACAGAGGAAGGAAAAGAAACACAAAGAAACAGAAACAGGCCAAATCCACAGAGCAACAGTTACTCTAGTCAGAGTTACCCACTGCCCAGCCAGCCAAGAAGCCTGCCCTTCACTCTGCCCCCAGCTCTCGCTGAAAACCCTGGTCTGGCTCTCACTCATCCTGATGATCCAAACGTCTGGGGGATTGAGGGGGAGGGTCAGTGACACAAAATTAACAAAAAACCCCAAAATTGTGTGAGATAAAAAAAAAAAATCCCAAGATAGTAATTTTTCAGGAAAAATTCACATTACACAAGTGCTTTTTTCATACTGTCACGAAAGAAAATTTATTTCCCTTAACGAAATAAAATTTCCTTCAAAAACCTTTTCATTCTGATGCATAATTTAGAAAGCTGACCGCTATGGCAGATTTGTCCTCTCCTTCAACACTTTTGTTCAGAAGACACAAATCAGCACAGCCTGATTACAATGTGATTCAATCACAGTATTGACCTTTGTAATGCAGAGTAATCTACTCATCATCATCAGAAAACTGCAGTATTGCTAGTGGTTCAGTGTCAGGTTCAGCAGCAGCAAGGCCTGTAGAGAAGAAGGGAAGGAATTTGCCTTCCTGTCTGCTGCCATCAGCAATGCTCAAAGTGTACAAAGCTACTGCCTTAAAGACATCATAAAAAGAAACCTTCTTGGCTGGGATGTCCAAGAAGATCCCAATCATTGACAAATAGCCGGTCACAGTCAGAGAGGTCCAAGGATTCATGCAGGCCAAATAATCTTGCCTATCTACACATGCGATAACCCAGAAGCCATTCTCAGGACACAAAGTCCCTTTGCAAGCTACAGATTCACAGGCAATACCCAAGGCCCAGTTTCTTCTTGTCCCAACATTTACTTCCCAATAGTGTTTCCTGGAAGTGTATCCTTCCTTTGCCAACACAAACAGATGGGAATCAAATTTCTTCTGATTTCTGAGTAAGAATCTGATGACACCAGTATCTTTCACTGTCCTCCTATCTGCAGAGATTTCCAATCTGGGATGAGCCGTGTCAGTATCCAGGATGATATCTCCTGCAATGGTCAAGTCAGGCCATGAGGAGCAGAAAACACAAACTCTGCTTTTCTGAACCTTTCCCTTCTCTGTCTTGATCCCCCTCTCATTTGTCCTTCCCCCTGCCTCCATGCTCAGGTGCACTGAACAGCCTCGTCTTAGGACATCTCAAGCTTCTCCCTCCCCTCCTGACATGTCCCTTTCTGCCAGAGAGAATGGCAGCCAGCACATACCAAATGCCAGGCACTCCTCCAGTGCTCCTGGGACTACAGCAGGCAGCTCCAAGGAGGAGTCTGTGCTGCTCAACCTTCTCTGCCTCCATCTCTGCATTGCTGGTAGGGGGAGGCCTGAGGGAAAGGACCAGGAGTTGGCAGCAGATGGAATTAGGTTTGGCTGCCAGCAGCTGTAATTAGGTTTGGATTAACTCCTTGACAAAGTCTGAAGGGGATTTTCAAGTTTTAAGCACTTTTTCCTAAATAACAGGAGAGCAACAGTGTATGATACTGCTTGCACATGGATTAGAGTGAAAGAGTAGCCTGCAGTGCCACAAGGATAAGGGAATGTTTCTTGCCTCAGCTTTCTACATCCATCAGGGGATGGGAGGAACCTTGGTAGGACTCAAGCAAGGTGCAATGTCACAAACTGAGGTCCTCTAGCTCAATTCTGATTGAAAGGAGAAGGAGCTGCTCCTGCTGTGGAGCAAGATCATCTCCAGACACTTTTCTTGAGACGCCCAAGATCCAAATAAGAAGTGGGAGCTGGAGCTGCAGTGGCCACTGCAAGCCAGCTGTGCCTGCTCCCCACAGCTGAGAAGGCTCCTGACAAACACAGGCAGGGCCTTGGGCAGCCCATAAAAGTGAAAAGTCATCCAACCACCCTTCCCTGATTGTGTTCTTCACCAAAGAGTTATCTGAGGGGGTTGGGTGTGTTTTCCAGAGCTGCACTTGGGCTCTTGAGTACTCACTTCCTCATCTCACTTATGCTTACCTTTGTAGGACCATAGGACTGAAAGATCTATGGGAAAGGAGAAAAGCAGGAAGTAAGTGGATTTGTCAAGGCTTGCTCTGGCAATGAAGCAAAATTGGCCAACTCTCCCCCCTCGGTGACAGTGAGGCCACTCTCATGCTCCCCTACACTGACACTGACAGTATGGTCAGACACAAGTCTCTTAGTGTTGCTGGGGCGCTGACAGCACAATCAAACAGAACGGGATTGAGGGTATCTCTTAACATGACACCCAGCTCTCTCCTTCATGACACTAATGCCACACCCATGCTCTCCTACTCCCCCACCACACACACGCACTGTTCTCTTAACCAGTTCTACTCTCATTTCATCAAAGACTCACAGAGAAAACAGTACATCAGGGTGTGTGATAATTTTGTTTTCCAGACATGGGGCATGTGGCTCCAACTTGCTTCCTCTGAGGACCGAGGAAGACTAAAATGTGCTGTGAGATGAGCTCAGCCTCTCTTTCCTTTTCAAATGGGAAAGAGAGGCCAGAGGAATGGCCAGACCTTAAACTAAGGCTTTCACAGAGAAAGACTTGCCAGGAAGCAAAGGTGACTTTCCTGCACCAGTTACCCCTGGAGACCCTGTCAAAGTGATCAAGCACTGCTGGGCCAGGGGGAAGAGGAGCAGGGCTTGCCCAAGGCCTGAGTCCCTACATTACATTACAGGACTCTCACACTCCTGGTGGTCCTTCCTTCCCTGAAGTCTCCAACTCCCAGTGTTCTGGGACTCTGGAAAAAGGAGAACAAAGACCCTCCCAGCTCAATAAAACTGGTTCGGATGGATTGACTGCTGGAGGGCTGGGGAAAGAGCACAGGTCCTGTGAGCATTCCCAAAGGCTTGAGAAAGGCCTGATGGGCAGGATGGAGGGTTGGGATCAGCCACCTCCATCTCTCCAAACAGCAGTTATGGGCTGTGGGAGACAACAATGTTTGTTAAGGGGAAGAGAAGTGGGGAAAGCAAGAAGACAATACTAAGGCATGGAGGTGGGCTCCTTTACCACATACTGGGTGATAGAGAGCCCACATTACACATTCCTTTCAAAGACAAGGTAATGAAAAGGAAGCTTGACCACCTGCTATCATCATCTCAGTGTTCAGGTGTCTTCCCAGGTGGGGACACAAGAGCTATTTGCCAAGAAAATCTGTCCCTCTCCATCCACTTTGATGAGCTGTGTACAAGAAGCTCACTGGACAATTTGCCTGTAAAGCAGCTTTTGCCTTCAGAGAGATGAAGTTCTGCTGGAAAAGGCCTTGCTCACCTTAGTCATATTTTGTGGACCCCAATGTGGTCAGCAAAGTTTTTTCCAGAGTTTGGATTTCTTGGGAGAACTGCTGCATGTCCATCAGCTGCATGGATTCCAAGACCCTTGAGGTATTTTCCTTCACTCTCCTTCCTGTAAGAGAAGACTGGTGTCAGTGGAATAGTGGTTTTGCCACACCTGAGATGAGGTAAGCTACCACAAATTACACCTTACATCTTTTCTTGTTAGAAAGGATCAAAAAGACACCGCGCTTTTACTCCCTCCAAATGTGATGGAGAGAAAACAAACCTTTACTGACTCCCAGCACCATTTCACCATCAAAGATGTTCCACTGTCATGGGACAAAAGAGCGGCTCACAAAGAAAGTTCTGCCCCATGTACCCACTCGGAGGAGGCAAAGAACTAGCTCACAGGACATTTGTAGAGCAGCTTCTACCTTTTGAGAGATGAAGACCTGCTGGGGAATGGCCTAGCTTAGCTTACCTAGTTCATTCTTCATGTCTGCTCTTATCATCTGCAGGTCACACTGTGTCAACCCCTCTGTGTTCTGGAATGCTTCCTGCAGAGTTTGTATTTGTTGGGAGAGCTGCAGAAGGTCCTTCTTCCACATGGATTCCATAGTCCTTGTATTTGCCTCCACTGTCCTTCCTGCGAAGAAAGAACCATCTTACTGGAACAGTCTCATTGCTGTCTTAAGGGGGAGACCTGCAACCTGCAATCACAATGTCTGAAAGCTCTGATTTAAACTCCCTGCCAGAGCATCTTTCCTTAGGACTCTCCCATTCCCTGTGGTCCTTCTTAAAGGCTTGACCAAGCCCTGCTGGGCAGCACTGAAGGTAGCACTGACCCAAATCCATCTCTCCAGACAGCATCTGTGGGCCCTGGGAAACAACACTCTTTTTCATGAGGAAGGTGTGGTGGGGCATCCCCTACCTGTCCCTCAGACCCCATTGTGGTCCCAGGAATGTTCACTGTACCTCAGCCTTGGTCAGTGGTTCCCAAGATTGGATATGGACCCTGTGCCTGCTGAAGGCAAGGTCCCTGGACATTTGGCAGTGAGTGCTGGGTGCTGCCAGTGCCCTCCCCTGCCCCACCTCATGCACTGGCCATGGAGATGCCCCCTAGCCGAGCAGGTGAGCATGGAGTGGGGCTAGTCATGGGCTCTTCAACTTGGAGGTGTTTCAGTGTCATGGAGCACAAAACTGGTTTGCCATGTAAGGACTCTTCTTCTTCAACCACTTTGAGGAGCTGTGGAGAATGAGTTCACAGGACTGTTTGCCTGTAGAACAGCTTTTTTCTTCAGAGAGATGAAAGCCTGCTGGGAAATGGCCTAGTTTACCTAGGTCATGCTCCAAGTCTGTTCTTATCATCTGAAGGTCATGCTGTGTGGTTTCATATCGGTTCTGGAAATTTTCCTGCAGAGTTTGAATTTGCTGGGAGGCTTCATGGCATTCTTTCTCCAGCCTGGATTCTAAGGTGCTTTTTTTTGCCTCCACTGTCCCTCCTGAGAAGAAAGAACATTTTCATTCGGACAAAGGTTTCATGGTTCATGGTTTTCTTGAGAGAGAGACCACTGATCTGTAATGATGATGCCCAAAAGCTCGTCGTTACAGCTCGTCATATAAAATCCCTGGCAAAGCATCTCTTAGGGCTCTCTTAGGCTTCTCTCACTCCCTGTGGGTCTTCCTAATGGCTTGACCAAGGCCTCATGGGAAGGATGGAGGGTAGGAATGATCCCACTCTATCTCTCCAGAGAGTATACTCTTGTGAGATAATATTCTTTGTTATGAGAATTGTGTGGTGTCACAGAGCACAAAAACTGTTTCCTGTGTAAGGGCTGTCTTTCCCATCCCCCTTGAGGAGATGTGGCGAACAAGTTCCAGGACAGTTTGCTTGTAGGGCAGCCTTTGCCTTCAGAGGTATGAAGGCCTGTTGTGGAAATGCTTCTGCTCACCTAGTTTGTTCTCCAGGTCTGTTCTGATCATTTGAAGGTCATGCTGTATAGCAACCTTCATGTTCTGGAAAGTTTGCTTCAGAGTTTGAATTTGTTGGGAGAGATGCAGGAGGTCCTTCTGCCACATGAATGCTATATTGCCTGTGACATTTGCCTCCACTGTCCTTCCTGTGAAAAAAAAACTGGTGTCACTGGGACAATGATTTTTCTCCCTTGAGGTGAGGTCTTGTCCCACTAATGACACAAAATTTTCCTCTTAAAAAGGAACAAGGAGATGTTCTTTCACTCCCTTCTACAACAAGTGAGAGAAGAGAGACCTTGACCATCTCCAGTTGCCACCTCAGCAACAAAGGTGTTCCAGATGACTGGGATATAAGAGCTGCTCCCAAGGAAGTTCTGCCCATTCTGACAAAAAGCAAATGATTAACTCACAGATCAGTTTACCTGTAGTGCCAGACTGACCTTCAAAGACATGAAGTTCTGCTGGGGAATGGCCCTGCTCACCTAATTAATTCTCCAGGTCTGTTTTGAGGAGCTGAATATCACACCGTGTGGACTCCTGCTCATTCTGGAAAGCTTCCTGCAGGGTCTGAATTTTTTGGTAGAGGTGCTGGTGTTTCTTCAGCCAAACAGTTTCCAGGGAGTCTACTCTCCTTCCTGTGAAAAAAGACTGGTGTCACAGAGATAATGATTTTTCCTCCCCTGAGGCGAGGACTTGTTCCACTACTGACATAGGCCTTTCTTCCTAGAAAAGACCAAGAAGACGCTGTTCTTTCACCACCTTGAAGGACAGGGGAGAGAAAAGGGACCTTGATGACCTCCAGTTGCCATATCAGCAATCAAAGGTGTTCCACTGACATGGAACATAAGAGCTGCTCCCAAGGAAATTTCTGCACAAGGCACACAATCCAAGAACTAACTCACAAGTCAGTTTGGTGGTGGAGTAGTGTTTGCTTCCAAAAAGATAGAGTCCTGATGGGGAATGGCCCTGCTTATCTGGTTTTTTTTTTGTTTGTTTGTTTTTTTTTTTTTGTTTTTTTTTTTTTTTCTTTTTCATTCTTTATGCAGGGAGGGCACAAGAAATTCAATTCAGTTTCCTCATGTTCTGCCTATTTCTAATTTATTCTCTCCAGACTTTTCTTTCCTCAGACAATCCTTTCTAATTCAGAGGCCTTGGAAAATAGCTCAGCCCTGAAAAACAAAGATGGGGACTTCACATTCTGATGGACCTGTAGGCACCCTTACTGATCTCTTCCTTGGCTTTCAGATCCTCTTCCACCAAGAGTTTGCTCTGGTAAGGAGCCTTGGCCTCTCTTCTGGACCTGCAGTCTTCCTTGTGACATGGAAATTTTTTTCTGCTACAGTTTTTACCTGTTGAAAGGAGTCTCAGCACCACTGTGAGCCCTTCTAAACACGAGCTTGAAACTCCTGTGCTGCCGGTGAGGAATATTGAAAGGAACCCCATTGCCTTCTCACTCCCTAATGGTCTGGCCAGAGGGGAGAGCCCAGGCCATGCTGCTTGCCAAGTGAGCAAAGAACATTCCTCTTCCAGTATCCCAGCTGGAAAGAATGGGAATGGGAGAAAAGATGGCCTTAGATCCCAGGGAGGATGGGATCTGGAAGAGTCCAGGCTGTCCTGGTCAGTGCTGGGAAAAGCCCACTTTTGGGGCAGCTCTGCATCCTGGGAACCTGGAGTCCTGAGCATATGCAGGGGGATGGGAAATATAACAAAGGACTTGTTGGAGGACTGTGTAAGTGGGAATTTCCAGAGGGGCGAGGTGTTTGATCGCACTGCACTAGACCCTCATGAATCTTCTTCTTGCTTGGCAGAGGTTTTTTTCCAAGGATTCGGGGTATGTCCTGGCACTGATCCATCAGAGAAGGCTGATGGAAAGGCTTCTCTTTGTGTGAGCAGAGGTCACATAGCACCTCCCCTTGGTCATCTGTTGATAGTCTAACAAGAGAATGAGTCTCATAGAAATGCAGAATTGCAGAGTCAAATCATCAAACAATGGTTTGGGTTTTAAGATACCTTATATACCTCTCTTTAAAATCCACCATCATCTCTTTCCAGCCTTCCAATAGACCACATTGCTCCAAGCCCTATCCAACCCAGCCTTGAACCCTTCCAGGGATGAGATATCCATAGCTCCTACAGCAATCTGTGCCAGGGCCTCACCACCCTCACAGGAAGATTTTCTTCCTATTATCTGATTTAAATCTACCCTCCTATAGCTTAAAATAAATTCCACCTTGTCCTAGTAATTTGTGTTCTTGTAAGAAGTCCCTCTCCAGCCTTCTTGTAAGCTGCCTTTAGCTACTGGAAAGATGTCAGAGACTGGGAAGGTTTAGTGTCTCGAGCCGATGCTTTTCTGTGTGTCTGTATGTGTGTATGTGTATATGTGTCTTTGCGTCTCTGTCACTGTGTGTGCATGCCTGTGTGTCTGTGTGTGTCTGTCTGTGTGTCTGTGCATCAGGCAGAGATCTCTGTGTCTGCCTGTGTGTCTGTGTCCCTGTGTGCGTCTGTCTGTGTGTGTCTATGTGTCTGTCTGTGTCTGTTCATGTCTGTGTGTGTCTGTGTCTCTGTGTGTCTATGTGTCTGTCTGTGTCTGTTCATGTCTGTGTGTGTCTGTGTCTCTGTGTGTATATGTGTCTGTGTCTGTCTGTGTTTGTGTGTCTGGTTGTGCATGTGTCTGTGTGTCTGTGTGTGTCTGTATCTGTTTGTGTGTGTCTAAGTTTGTGTCTGTTTGTCTGTGTCTCTGTGTTTCTGTGTCTATGTTTGTGTATCTGTCTGTGTGCATCTCCGTCCCTGTATGTGTCTGTCCGTGTTTGTGCATCTGTGTGTGTCTCTGTATATGTGTGTGTCCATGTGTGTGTCCATGTGTGCATGTGTGTGTGCGTGCATGTGTGTGTGTGTGTGTGTTTGGAGGCGGGTCAGGCCTTTCTTTCAGGTAAGACAGCACCCTGCCCCCAGACCCCTCAGATTGACTGAGCTGTCAATCAATCAATCAAACAGCTGGGGGAATTTCCTGCTCAGCCTCTGTTCCTGTTCAGCTGAGGTTCCAGAAATCCCATCTAGGAGATGGGCCCATAAAGTGCCAAGGAATTAAAAGGGATGACCATCCAGTACCAAACTGTCTGGCCTTGCTGGCTTTTTTGGGGTTCTGGTCTTACCAACGTCATAACCCTAGGAGTTGGTAGCTATGCCTGTGGTTTTTGTGTATCTTTTCGGTCTTTGTCTTCTCCTAATTCTCTTTTCATGGAACTTTTTGGGTAACTTCACATCTTAAGGATTTAAAAGTTTCTAGGTTAAATGGGCTAAGTAAATGGGCTAAGTTAATGAAGTTGCTATCAAACTAATGCTAAGTAATGTTTCTCTAAGTGGTTTCATGTTGAATTTCATGTTGTATTTAATCCTTTTGCCAAAGCTTGCTTAATCTTCTACATTTTTGCAGTAAACTTTTGTGTGGTTTCAGCTCTTGAGAATATCTGGTGGGGATTTATTTCTCTGTTGTGCTAGCTAGAATCAAGGAACTTCGAGTTTAAACCCTGGATTTAAGTATCCAGGGTGTAATAAAGGGTCTCTAAAGTCTGCCTAGAGCCTTCTCTGCTTCCATTGTTTGTCATAACTACCATAGGCAATGAATATGGACCATTCTAGATACACCAGGTGGCTGGTCCTGATGCAGCAAAACAACTGACAAGACACCAACCCTCCTGCTCTGGAAGACATCTAGGACAGATAGAACCCACAGTCATGGATAAAATGAACTCAGCAGACATCTTGGTGGGATGGCTGTTGACTATGGAGTTGATACCTATGTTTGTATACTTATGCATACAAACATACTTCACATATATATGTGAATGTTTATGTATATATGTTGGAGGGTGTAGTACGTTCGAATGAGTAGATGGTATAGATTAAGTGGTGGAAAATGTCCTGGTTCAGGCCAGGACAGGGTTAATTTTTGCATTGGCTGGGAAAGGGCCATGACCAGGACCCTAATGTGATTTGTTACAAACTCACATCATTGTCATGGGGTTGGGGGGAAGTGGAAAGGGACACTGTCTCTTCTGGGGGAAAGGGATTTCTTCTGGTCAAAAAGAAAGGGCCGGGAGGGAAGTCATCCTGTATTTGTTTATTGTCATGGTGTCCTTGACGTGGATTTTGCATATGAATGACTCTCTCTTTTGTACACTTCCGTTTTTAATATTGTTCTTGTTATTGTTTTTTTTTTTCTTATCTCATTGCTGATTCCAGTAAATTGTTCTTGTCTAAAACCATGATCTTCATCTTTTGTGCCTCCAGTTCTCAACTCCATCCTGTAGCAGCAGAAAGAGAGAAGGAATAGGGGACTGAAAGTATTGTGTGTCGTTAGGGAGTCTCAGTGGGAGCAGTGAATTGGGGAGTTTCATTCCTAAACCACAATACAGACAGAAATGGAGATGAGGCTGAAGGCACAGAGCTTGAGAGAGGCAACTGGTGTGAGGTCAGTACAGCTTTTGGGGAGCGGTCAGTCCTGCCTTGCCATGAGCAATGAGGAGCAGGTGTGGGCCCTTGGCCATGACACTTTGCCACTGGTTCCTAAGGCTTGTCAGGGCCCTGCTCCAGCTCCCACCCAGGAAGGAAAACCAAATCCACAAAAGTCCCCCAGAAAGGGCTGAGCATAGCTGTGCCCTCAGCCACCACAGAGCTGGAACACCTGGCACTGGACTGGGGAAACGAGACTTCTCCCCAGCCATGGCTGCAGAGGCAGAGATCTCTGGACAGGCCCTTGCCAAGATGGGGGGCACCACTGACACTTCTAGGAAAAAAGGTCCAGATCTGATGAATGAGCTCCACTGGAAGCATTGGGAAGAATGAGACCAATGGATGCAGAAGAAGCGATCGTTCTAATTCACCCAGAAAAAGTACCTCAATCCCACCCTCCTTCCTTGTCTTGCCTGTAGATGCCATTGTCCGCCCAAGCTCTCATGCATGTGGAGGCATCTCCCTTCTGCCTCTGGATGACAGATGGCAAAATTCTACCTGCAGGAGAACTCAGAATTTGAGCTGAGTGGAAACTAATGCATCTGTGAGCCAGAAGTAGACTCTACATGGTATTTCATCTTACTTGTCAGAGAGTAGTCTTACAAGAGGCTGAGAAATTACATCCTGCAGCCTCACATCTAAGAACATGAGGTCCTGTGAACCAAGAGGCCTTACCTTGAAATACCAGAACAGCACCAGCAGCCAGTGTGAGAAGGAATAAAGGGAGCTGTATCCAGGAGGCAGGAACCCACTGAGATGCACCTGGAAAAACAGAACCTTTGGGGAAAAAAAAATTCTGAAATTCCTTTTGGGAAAAAACCCCACCCAAAGAGATTTGTGGAGATAAATGGAGAAATAGTCACAATCCTACACAGGTGGTCAGAGCCTGCCTTCCCTCGGGATGTGCGCATCCCTAGTGGCAAGAGGGATCCTGCTCATCTCACACTGCAACCTGTCCTGCCTGCAGTGCCCCATGGTGCTCTGGGATGCGTCTGGCTGAACTGGATAGCTGTCACCTTCCCTGGCACTGGAATGGGCTTCACAGGGCTCCTGAGACAGTGAGCCTCCAGCAAAGACTTCTGGGGACAACAGAACTCACCTGAGATGCGCACAGTAGTTTTCTTCTCCATCTGCACCAGTGGGTCAGGATTTGACAGGTGACTTTTCCCACTTACTCTCCTGTAACTGTGACTCAACTACACACACTGAAGAACTTCTCACTGTCCTGGTTACTTTCAGTGTCTGCAGAGAGCCCCTGCCCATCCTCACTAACCCAGTGGACAACAGGTTCTGGAAACCATCTGTGTGATCTGCAGCCAAGCTGTAGCCCTTGCCCTTGGGGGCCCTGAATTTCAATGAACACTTCACCAGTACCTTAAAGACAAGAGAGTTTGTTAGTGGGAGAAGTTTGTTTCCTTGAAAACAGCTCTTCCTTTGATTCACAGCTCTTTCTTAACCCAGAGTTTCCTGCCAGTTTGTCAGTCTTTCACACAACCTTTACATTGGTCTTTCTGTCATCCCGCACTTCATCTGCCATAAATGCCAAATTTCCTTTGTCTTAGAGAGAGCTGTGGTATGGGATGGATTTGCTTCTCAGCTCCCCATTATTTCATGGAGCAAGCAGGGAGAAGGTGTGTGGTTTGTATTCTTCTTTTGGAATAACTCTGTAGGACCCCCATCCAGTTTTGAGGATTGGTAAAGCAGGACACAGCACAGCCCAGGCACCTCCCCATTCCATGAGGTTGGCACAGATGGTCACTGACAGAACTATGCCAAAGCTTCACCAGTGTGATGAGGTGGGATGCACCACACACAATTCAGAGTCACACTCCTGGTCAAAGCTGGATTTCATAGGAATTTGTCCTGTGTAATAGTAGGAAATGGGCACTGTCTTGAAGCTTTTTCTCTCTCCTCTCCCAAAAGCATCTCTAATCCCCTTTGGATGAGGGGATTTAAATTTGATCTTAGGAAGAAATTCTTGACTAAGAGTGAGGCCCTGGCACAGCTTGCCCAGAGCAGCTGTGGATGTCCCATCCCTGGAAGTATTCAAGGCCAGGTTGGACAGCATTTGCTCCTGCCCATGGCTGGGAAGTTCAAATGAGAAATTCTTTAAGGTCCCTTCCAACTCATGCTTTTGCACGATTCTAAGATTCTCTGATTCCATCATTCTATGCTCTTTTTCGTCAGTCAATCAAGGTTACCAGCTCCATCTGACATTATTAATATCTGCACACAAATGGTGCTGACTGTCCAGCTGGGGGGAACTGGCAGCACAGAACATCTCCTTAGCCCTTACCCCAGCTGAGAAGTCACAAGACAGAGGGCCTCATTCCCATCAGTTCCACAGCCAGGGATGCTGAGCACCTGCATATCTGTAAGGTAGCCTCCCCACACCTCCCCAGCAGGGTTTATTTCAATTTGCCAGCCCCATGTGGGTCAGAACAGGGCTCAGGCTAGGCATGGAAGTTGCAGAACATCTTGACAGGTGGCCTATGCTGGGAGTGGGGAGGTGATGCGTTGGGTCATATGAGGGGGCATCAGCTGGGGGACTGTCATATTTTGGAGAGCTCTTTTCCTTCTGTAAGAGCTTTCCCCCTTCCCTACCCAGCCCAGAGAATCTCCAACCTGCAATGCTGAGCTTGGTGGCCATATCAACAATCAAATCCCTGGATATCACAGTGCAACTGTGCATTTCTTCATCTGCTGGCTGGACGTTCTTCAGTGTCAGGGACACATTCCCAGTGTCAAATCCATCTCTTGGCACTGATATCCATCCATGGTATTTCTGCATCAGTTCACCCCCAAACTGCCTACATGTGTAGATGTACTCTCTGTGCCCATCTGTGATTTTTCTCCACTGCACTTCGAGATTGTCCTGGGGTTTTGTGGAAGAGATGGTGCAAGGAATGATTGTATCCTGACCAACTACATTGTATCCTATTCCAACAACATTTTCAGGAGAGGTGAGCTCAAAATTGTCTGTGAGTGAGCATCTGGCTGAAATCCATCAGAAACTGTACTGGTGTGAAGGAAACAGGTCTAGGAGTCACAGTGGGGAACAACTGAAAGTAATAGATTAGAGGGAGAAAACAGGATGATATAAATTGCACAGGATGGGATTATTTTGGGGAAAAGGAAAAAAATAAATGCATAAAAGCATGTCCAGAGCCATTTCATGCATCTCCCCAGCTGGCCTTGCCCTTTCACAGCCCTGTGTCACCAGCAGCAAGGTGGCTGTGACAATGCCAACTGCCAATGCAGACAGGGAAATGCTCCTGGCACTGGGGCAGAGCTGGACAGGGCACAGCTGTCTTGGCTTAGGTCTTCCCTGGCTTCACCAGGGGAGAGAACCTCTGAATTCAAACAGCTGCATTCCTCAAGACCAGAGGGGCAGGACAGCTCTGGCTCTTGGGGAGTTCAAATTAGGGCTGCTCAGGAGACCATGATCCTCAGCTCCACAACTTCTGATCATCTGCAGGCTGGAATCCTCCAGGAAGGAACAGAAAGGAACAGAATGAAAGAAACAGAACAGCTCATGGAAGCATTACATGAGAAAGGGATAGCCAGAAGCAGTGCCAGATCCAACAGGAGCCATCTTTTCTGCTCCATCCCTGCAGTCCAAGGGGTGGGATGATCCTGTAGCTGACCTGGAACAGTCACAGAAGGGAAGTGAGAAAAGAAGGGAAATCCTGTCCCAACCCTTTCAGATCTTTCTCCTGGCACCAGCTGTGACTCCTGAAGGTGCCAAATCTCAGTTGAGATCAGAAATCAAGAAAACTTGTGCCTTTCCAGAGATCTCAATTATACTTGCAGCTTCTGGGAATATCAGTCTAGCATGCTCTCAGGAAGCCATGCCAGGGAATGCAAGAGAAAATTCAATCCAGTCCCTACTTCCTGCTGTGAAATTTAATGGACACCTTAAAATACCAGTTTAAATCTTTGGTTTGGAATCACAGAATCTTTAGGTTGGAAAAGGCCTCTGAGATCACAGAGTCCAATCTTTGATTAAAGACCACTTTAACAACTAGACAAGGCACTTAGCACCACATTCAGTCTTTTCTTGAGCATTTTGAGGATGTTGACTCTACTACCTCCCTGGTAGCCTGTTCCAATGCCTGACCACCCCTTCAGTGAAGAAATTGTTCCTGCATCCAACCTAAACCTCCTCAGCACAACTTAAGGCTTGAATTTCCTCTTGGCATTTTGCTAGTTTTCTGGGAGAAGAGATCAACCCCCAGCTTGCTACAATTTCTTTTCAGGTATAGAGAGTGATATGGTCACCCCTTCTCTCACTCTGTTGAGTTTACATGGGCAGGTTTTGGTAGCGGGGGGGGGGGGGTCCAGAAGGGTGCCTTCTGTGAGAAGGTTCCCACATGTCCAACAAAACCTATGCCAGTCGGCTCCAGGACAGACCCATTGCTGGCTAATGCTGAGCTACGATTGTGATGATGCCTCTGTGATAACATATTTAAAAAGAAAGCTATTGTGCAGATGTAATTGAGACCAGAGAATAGTGAGGTGAGAACTTGTGAGAAGAACAGCTCTGCAGACAACCAGGTCAGTGCAAAAAGATGAGCAGGAGGTGCTCCAGATACCAGAGTGGAGATTCCCCTGAGAGTCTGTGGGGAAGTCCATGGTGAGGCAGCTGTGCCCCTGCAGCCCACGGAGGGGGTGCAGAGTGCAGAGATCTACCTGCAGCCTTTGGAGGAGCTCCACACTGGAGCAGATGGATGCCCAAGAGAGGCTGTGACCCCATGGGAAGCCCGTGCTGGAGCAGAGTACTGGCAGGGACCTGCAGATCCATGGAGAGAAGAGCCCAGGCTTGTGCAGGTTTCCTGGTAGGGCTTGTGATCCTGTGGGCAACACACACTGGCCTGGACTGAAGAACAGACCCCATGAATGTGGCCCACATTGCAACAGTTCACAGAGAACTGTTCCCTATGGGAAAGACACACACTGAAGAAGTCTATGGAAAAGTGTCTGCCATGGAAAGGACCCCACACTGCAGCAGAGGAAGGATTCTGACTCCCCTCCCTGAGCAGATTCACAAACAAGATGTGATGAATTGACCATTGCTTCCATTTCCCATCTCCCTGTGCCACTGTGGGGAAGAGGTAGAGCTGGGAAAGAGGGAAGGGTGGGGGGAAGGTGTTTTTAAGATTAATTTACTTCTCATTGCCCTGCCCTGCTTTTTTAATAACAAATTATATTAATATCCCTGAGTCTGTTTTGTTCTTGACAGTATTTGGTGAGTGATATTTCCTGGTCCATAACTCATGAATCTTTCACTATATTTTCTTTCCTTGTTCAGCTGAGAAGGGCAGTGATGGAGCAAGCTTTGATGGGTACCTTGGTAGCATCCAGCCAAGGTCAACCCACTACACCAGGTTAAACAACCACAACTCTTTCAGCCACTCCTCATTGGACATTTGCTCCAGAACCCTTACTAGATTAACTTCCCTTCTCTCTGCACTTGCTCCAGCACCTCAATGTCTTTGATGGGCCTAGACCTTGACACAGCACTCAAGGTGTGGCCTCACTACGGCCAAGTACAGTGGCACAATCTCTATCCTAGTCCTGCTGCCACACTACTCCTTATACAAAGCAAAACAACAGAGGTCTTCTTGCCTACCTGGCCATGTGCTGGGCCATGTTCAGACACTGTTGACCAGTACCTCTAGATCCTTATCTGCATGGCCACTTTTCACTCTGCTCCTAGCCTGTAGTGCTGCAGGAAGTTGTGGTGGCCAAAGTGTAGGACAAAACTCATGGTCTTGTTGAACCTCATGCTGTTGGTCTTCGCCCACTGATCCAGCCTAACTCCCTCTGAAGAGCCTTTCCACTGTCCAGGAGATCTATGCTCCCACCCATCTTGGTGTCATCTACAAATTTACTGAGTGTATATTCAATATCCTCATCAATTAAGATTTTAAACACAACTGATCCCTAGGGGAAACCACTGATGACCAGACAACTGCTGCATGCAGCATCATTCCCACCACCCTCTGGGCCCAGCCTCCAATCAGCTCTTAACCCAGTGAAGATGCACCTATCTAAGCCGTGGGCTGCAACTTCTCCAGGAAATGCTGTGGAAGACTGGGTTGAAGGCTTTAATGAAGTCCAGATAGACAAATTCACAGCCTTTTCCCATGACCAGATGGGTCACCTGGTCATAAAAGAAGATCAGGTTGACCAAGAAGGACCTGTCCTTCTAAGCCCAGGCTGGCTGGGCCTGATTCCCTGGTTGTCTTGTATGTGCTTTGTGGTCACTCTTAAGATTATCTGTTCCATAATCTTGCCAGGCACTGAGGTCAGGCTGACAGGCCTGGAGTTTTCCAGAGCCTCTTTTCAACCTTTCTTGAAGATGGGCATCACATTGACGGCTACACTCATCTGGGACTTCCCCTGTGAGCCAGAAGTGATAATAAATGATACAGAACAGCTTGGTAAGCTCTTCCACCAGCTCTCTCATCACCCCCGGATGAATACCATCTTATCACATAGATTTGTGGGAGTCTAAGTGGCTCAACAGGTCACTATTTCCCCCTGAGTTACAGAGGGTCCATTCTGCTCCATGTTCCTATGTACCAGCTCAGGTTTGTGCTGAGGATATGAGGTCTTACTGTTAAAGAATTAGGCAAGGAAGGCATTAGGAACCTCATCCTTTTCTTCATTGTTGTTGATACTCTTTCCCCCACATCCAATAAAGAACAGAGGTTTTCCTTGGTCTTCCTTGTGTTGTTGATATAATTATAAAAACACTTTTTATTATCTTTTAAAAGCACATTGAGTTCTGACTGAGCTTTTACCTTTCTATTTTTCTTTCTATATGAGCTAATGACATCCTTGTATTCTTTCTGAGGTGCCTGCCCCTTTGTCTTAAGGTCATACACCATCTTTTCTATTTTGACTTCTTGCAAAATCTCCCCATTCAGACAGACCTTTCTCCTCCCCCACCATCTCATCTGTCAGCACATGGGGACAGGCTGCTCCTACACCTTCAAGATTTCTTCCTGAAAATATGTACAGTCTTTCTGGAAGGTTAGGTTGCAAGAGTGTCTCTGTCCATACACTGAAATGGGAGGAAAAGTAGGAAGAAACAATTTATGCCCTCCCATGCCCACCTTTGGAGGAAGGAGAATCCATGGCACTTGCTATCCCAAAGTTATCACCCTCTGGAAACAATTAGGCTGCAGAGTGACAGTCCATCAGCTCCAGAATAAACCTGAAATCATTTAGGGAGCTGCACCCAGGGTAGACTTTGCTGCACTACACTAAAGATCCTGTCCTTCTCTGGCTCTAGCTCTCTCAGTGCATTTTCACATTTCCAGGATGTGCCTGACCTCAACCCCCACAGCAGCACATTTGGTGTGTTATCTTTATTAGTTTATTCATGTTCAACATTCCATGTTTAATGAGCAGTAAAGAAGGTGAGACATCTTGATGACTTCCAAGCAGGAGTCAATCACCCTGCACTGTAGTGTGTGGATATTTCCCAGAGAAGATCTACAGGCCTCACAGCAACATTTCATGCGACTAAATTGGATGCTGTTAGAACAGGCATGGTGATGGATCAAGAGCAGTGACAGGGCAAGTGTTCAGTTCACATGGTTTTAGTCACAAATTCCCCCTTTTCACTTCCTAAGGAAAAACAGGGACTTCCAGAGATATTTCTTCAAATTCATTATTGACCACTAAGATGAGGATTCTTGTCCACTCTGATCTCCATAGCACAGACTCTTCACTGGTTGCTCTGAGCTTTATTTCTGGTACATGGAGGTAAATGAGCACTATGAGTTCTCTGTTCTTGTTTCAGCTGGGATAGAGGAGATTTTTCCCAAGTAGCTGGTCCAGGGCTGTGTTTTGGATTCAGTATGAGAACAATGTTGATAAGATTATTGCTCCATTGTGCTTACCCCAGGTCAAGGATTTTCAACATCTTTTGCTCTGCCAGCAAGCAGATGCATGAGAAGTGAGGAGGAAGTACAGACAGGACAACTGACCTAAACTGGACAGAGGAATATTCCAGACCATAGAACATCATGACCTTTATGTAAACTGTGGGAAGTTGGCTGGAAGTGGGCTGATTGGTGCTCAAGTACAGGCTGTGCATCAGTCAGTGGTTGGCAATTACTTTGGGCATCACTTGGGTTTTGCTCCTCTCTCTCTTTCTCTCTATTTCTCTCTTTCTCTTTCTCTTTTCCCTCTCTTCTTTTCAACCCTTTTTTTTTTTTAAATTGCCATTGCTTTTTTTATTTTGTTTCAAGCTCTTCTTATCTCAGCCAACAAGTTTTAGTTTTCCAAGGGGCTGTAGAGCACCAGGGAGTGAGTGAGGGACCAGGGAGTGAGTGAGGCACCAGGGAGCGTGGTACTTGGTGGCCATCTGGTCTTAAATCACCATCAAGTCCCATGTCATTTATGAAGCCAAAGGTCTTGGAGTGAGGTGGCCACTCCCAGAACTGGACACAGAGCTCAAGGTGTGGTCTCACCTGTGCTAAGTACAGGGGAAGAATCACTTCCCTAGTCCTGCTGGCCACACTGTTCATGATCCAGGTCACGATGCCATTGACCTTTATGGCCACAAGGGCACACTGCTGGTTCCTGTTCCATTGGCTGTCAACCAGTACCCCCAGACCCCTTTCTACCTGGCTGCTGTCCAGCCACACTGTCCCCAGTCTGTAGTGCTGCAGGGAGTTGTTGTGGCTAAAGTGCAGGACATGGCATTTGGTCTTATTGAACCTCATATAGTTTGATTTGGCCCATCTATCCAGCCTGTCCATGTCCCTCTGCTGAGCCCTCCTACCCTCCAGCAGATCAATGCTCCTACACAGCTAGGTGTCATCCATAAATTTGCTAATGTTAGACTCAATCCCCGTCATCTAGATCGTCAATAAAGATATTGAACAGGACTGGGACCAACACTGATCACTGGGGGACACCACAGTGACTGGCCACCAACTGGATACAACACCATCCCCATCACTTTCTGGGTCCACCATGACCCAGTCCTTAACCCAGCAGAGATGTGGGCTGCAGCTTTTCCAGAAGAATGCTATGGGAGATGATGTCAAAGGATTTGCTGAAGTCCAGGTAGATATACCCACAACTTTCCCCACATCCACCAGGCAGGCCACCTCTTAGTAAAAGGAGATAAAGTTGGTCAGGCAGGAGCTACCCCTCCTAAACCCATGCTGGCTGGGTCTGATCCCCTAGTTACCCTATAGATACCATATGATGGCGCTCAGGGTGATGGCACTGTTCTATAACCTTCCTGACACTGAGATCAGGCTGACAGGCCCAGAGTTTCCCACTCTGAGATCCTCCTGAGACAGAGTAGAAATTTTCCAGAGTAGAAATCCATTTTGGATTTAGGTAAATTAAGTCTTGAATTAGGTCTGTAACTTGCAAACATAGCCGTTTGGTCTGACTGCCTGTTCTCACAAAAAAAATCTATGCTCAAAGAAACTGCTTCAGCCAAAAGACAGAGATGAGGGCGGGGGGGTGGGGGGGGCTTGAGCTTTAAAACAGACGGAGAGGCTGCGGGAGACAGGGCAGGGTGACTCAGGAGTTCTTTCTATATTTTCAGATAAAAAACTAACTGCAAGGGTAACTAGCTGCAAGTGTAACTAGCGACAAATATAATGTGAAATCAGTAAAATGAATATGTATGAACCTATTGTGAAACCCCATGCATATGGATTAACAAGGAAAATAAAAAATGGATCTGGAGTTCCCAAAGGTATGCATGTCTTTTCAGGGGAGTGATCCCCACATGTGTCCAGTGCTGTAGTAAACATACTGGCTTTACAACTTTTACAAAATTGTGGAGTTTTTTTTCTTTCCACAAATCACTCCTTCCAGCCCTTCTTGTGGATGGCCATCATATTGGCACCTCCAGTCCTCTGGGGCCTACCTGGTGAGCCAAACTGATAAATGATAGAGAGTGATTTTGTGAGCTCTTCTGCCAGGTCCCTCATCACCCTAGGATGAATCCCATCTCGTCCCATGGACTTGTGAGCATCTAAGTGGCCCAGCAGGTCTCTAAATGCTTCCTCCTAGATTACAGAGGGGCTATTCTGTTCCCCATCCCTATCTACTAGCTCAGGAAGCCAGCTGACCTGAAGACAATATGTCTTGTTGTTGAAAATTGAGCCAAAGAAAGTTTTAAATACCTCAGTCTTTTCCTCTTCTCTGGTAACTATATCCCACCCCCCCCCCCCCCCCCGCCCAAGTCCAATAAAGAATGGAGATTTTCCTTGCTCCTCCTTTTGTTAGTAAAGCATTTATAGATATGCTTTTTATTGTTCTTTACAGAAGTGGCCAGATTATGTTCTAATTGATCTTTAGCCTCTCTAATTCTCTTTCTGCATGACCTAACAACATCCTTAAACACTTCCTGAGTTATCTGCCCCTCTTTTTAAAGACAATATGCCTTTTTTTTCCTCAGTTCCTTTAAAATCTCCCTGCCCATTCAAGCCAGATATCTTCCACACTAGCTCATCTTTCAGCACATAGGGACAGGTTGCTCCTGTGCTTTCAAGATTTCTTTCTTGAAGTATATTCATCTTTCCTGGATGTCCTTTTTAGGGTCTTTTTCCCAAGGTGCTCTCCAAATCAGTCTCTTCAGTAGGCTGAAGTCCACTCTCTGGAAGCCCAGATTGGAAGTTTTGTTGATGCCCCTCATTGTTTCACTGAATATTGAGAATTCTATTATTTCATGATCACTGTACCCCAGACACAGCAGGTCAAGTGTAGTCCCTCCCCTGGTAGGCTCACTCACCAGCTGTGACTAGAAGTTCTCCTCCATACACTCTGAGAACCTCCTGGACTGCCACTTCTCTGCTGTGTTAAGTTCCCAGCTGACATCTTGCAGGTTAAAATCTCCCACAAGAACCAAGGGCTGGTGATCCTGAAACACCCTCCAGCTGCTTATAGAATAATACATTCACCTCTTCATCCTGGTTGGGTGATCTGTAACAGACTCCCACCAGGCTGTTGGCCTTCCCCCTGATTGTTGCCCATAGGCACTCAACCTTATCATTAATTAATTAATCTTAATTTCCATGGTGTTGTGAGCCTCCCTAATACACAGAGCCACCCCTCCACCTCTTCACCGTCTGTCTCTTTTGAAGAGCTTGTAGCCATCTATTGCAATACTCCAGTCATGAGAGTCGTCTCATCACGTTTCCATGATGGAGACTACATCATAGCTTTCCTGCTGTACAGTGGCTTCCAGCTCCTCTTGTTCTTTATCCATGATGCATGCATTACTGTACATGCACTTCAAGCTGGGCTGCAGATTTCACTCGACTCTGCCTTACCACCCTTGGGCTTCTTTCTGGAGAGCCTGGTTTCATTCCCCTATCCCTTTAAACCTAGTTTAAAGCCCTCTCAAGCAGCCCTGCCATGGGAACATAGGTCTAAAAAACTCAACACAACAAGAAACAAACACACAAAGGAAGAATTTCTCCATCCCTCTAAGCTTCCTGTTTAGCCCTGCTAAACAGACACGCGAGGACAGAGAGCAACTAACAGCAAGAAATCAGTGCTACAGCAGAAGGGTGGAAAATGGAGTGAGTTTGACACTGATCCTGTAACACCTGTCAGATACCCAAAGATGCCTGAGCACTGTGGAATTATGATGAATTATTTAATGGGTAAACAAAGACAATGCCATGATGACCTGAGGTTTGCTGCTTATAAATTGGTAACCTCAATCAATCAGTCAATCAATCAATCAAGGTACTAATTGGGAAATTTTAAGCTTAATAATATTTCTGTATGAGCAACTGACCTGTGGGTGCTCTGGGAGTTATCATCATCCTGAGCTACCATAAAATCAAGGCAGTTTCACACTGTTTCAACTTCCAATAGGAAAGAGTTCTGAGTGGTCATACTTGGAACCAGCCTCACTTACTGAGAAGGAAGTTCCAGCACCCTCATTAGTCCTCTTTGCCTCAAGGTCCTGCCCTAAAGGGGTACCCTGGGCCCAAGTGTCCTTTCCAGAGGGGGAATTCTCTCCTGCTCTGCTGCCTCTCCCGGACAGCAGCAGAACAGTCCTTGGGAAACAAACATCAGACTCAGAGGGCCAGTCCAGATCTCAGCTTTCCCCCCAAGTGACCATTCCCCAAAACTTTTAATTCCTCTCTGAGCCCTTTTGAGAACAGCTGTGCTGCTGATGCCCTCAGTTCTTGTCACTTGCACCTGAGGAGACCTGGGGGATGGAAGAGCTTGCTGGTCCCTGTGTGCACAGCTGGGATGAAGGGAAAAGACCAGTTCCTTTCCATGCCAATAGCAGCACCACATTCACCACTTGCTCAGGAGAGAAAGAAATAACAGAGATGTGCTTACTTGCCTTAGTCAGCAAAGATGAGCACGGATATCGGACAGGTATTTTTCTTCTTGCCAGAGAAATTTCCAGTGGCAGAAGGGAAGGAAAATGAACAGAAGAATGTAGGAGAGGTGGCATTTGAGTAGTAAATATGTATTCTATCTGAATATCTGTATATGGGCCTTGCCCCTAGGAATCCCAGCTCCCAGCTGATCCTGAACGGCTTGCAGCTGCAATGCCCTTAATTGGGCGCAGCTGTGGCCAGCAGGGATCGCTGGGATAAAAGGGGGCTGGGCTTTCCAATGACACAGAACTCCGAGGTCAGCCTGGAAGGAGCAGGAGCAGTCTGCCAAGGAGGGAATCAGTTGATGAAGACTGAGCCACAAGGAACCCCCGAGAGAGTAAGAGACTACTACTGATATGACTACTACTATTCTGACTCCAATTGGGACTATAGTGCACGGCTACAGAAGAATAAGATCCTGAAGTTTAAATGTGGCGTTTCTTTGCCTAAAACTCACTTTGCTGCCTGAAGGTCAAATTTTATCTGCTATATGAGGGATCTGTGTTGGTGACATAGACAATTAGGTGCAAATGGAGCTTCAGTGTCAATGAGAGTTTTAAGATAAGCAGAGATCCAGCTCAACACCACAAAATATGCCATTTTAGAATTAGAGCTGGATTTTACCTGTTGTCAGGTAAGAATGATTGCCTCATCTCCAATCTATAGATGAAAGGTGAACTTTGATCAGCTCCTTAAGGAAGTAACTTTGAAGATTTAAACTGAATGAAGACTTAAACATCTGGGGATTAACTTGGGGTGTGACTCTGTTTGAAGATCAAGGATCATTCTTCTGTAAGACTGATGTTTTTGTTGACAGGTTACCTAGGGAATGAAGGTGGGGTTTTCCTGGGACTTCACAGTCACCCTTTAGAGAAATTAACTTGAAATTGGAGCAATTCTGTTTTTCTAGAGGATGACATCTGAAGTACTCTTGGATTCCCACTCAACTTGCCCCTTAGTGTCACTTCTCACAGCTGTTTCTTCCTTCAAAGTCTGTGCCAGAAGTATTTCTCATTGCCCTAGAAATTATTTGAGATATTGGGAAAATCCTCTCTAAGTAATTTGATATCCTACTATGAGCCACCTGCCTCATGACAGAAAGATGTTTTCTGAAGGTTTCCTGGGTTATAGCGAGGCTTTTGATAGTGACCCTAACATCAGCCTTCTGGACAAGCTGCCCGGCTGTGAGACAAGCTGGTACATGGTACCCTAAGTGAAGAACTGCCTGATTGCCAGGGCTTCTAGAGTTCTAGAAAACTGTCTTGGTTTGAAAGACAGGTGTCTGCTAAGGAAGGTAAGAGCCTCCCTTGGAAGGGGTGCTGCTGCAGCCTCACCTCATGTGCAACTCTGGGCCCCCTATTTAAGAAGAATGTGAAGTTACTCAAAGAGTGGCAACAAAGCTGATGCAAGCGTTGGAGGACAAGTCCTGTGAGAAGCTGCCATGAAAAATTGAAATCCCTTTGTTATGAATTCATGTTATAATATTGGCTTTTCACAAATATTAATGGATGCTTTATGTATAATGTTAAAGTAACTTTGCTATAAAGATATAGGAGTTTTTTATTATTTCTGTTGTTAACTCAACTTAGACATAGTAGTGAGATGTTATAGTATCCTTGTGTTAAAATGCCTGCTTGGTTGGGATAACATTCAATGAACATGTGATGGAGACCCCTGCTACTGCCAATTATCAGCACCCACCATCTGTAGAAAATATGGACCAAAGTGGAGGTAACAAGAACAGACCAAAACTACAGCCAAAAAATATACATGCTCTAAAAAGGCAGACCCGAGGAAGAGTCATGCTAAACAGTTCTTGGAACATGTAAACTAGTTTGAGGAAAATTTTAAATATGCATAATTCTTTATGAATATGCAATAAGCTGATGCAATAGGAAAGGTATGTAAAGGGCATCTTTACATAAAGACAGAAATAGCAGGCATGCTCTTGGCAAAATGCCAAGCATGCAGCCATAAATCTTTGCTTTATTGTCCTTCTCTCCTATTATCCTTTATTAAACTTTTAAATTCTTACAGGAGAGTGAACCTCCTTTTTCACACCTTCTCCTTAGGTGGCCTTTGCCAAGAATCTACAGAGCATCTGGGACTGTAACAGTGGGGTATTTTGAGCTACTCATTCCCAGTCAGGCTGATTCCATCCTCCAATACAGTCAGTTGCTGGGATCCTACATCACTCCAGAAATACAGACATGTTCTGTCCCTCTGTAGCCTGATGGCATTGGGATACCCTGTGTCCCAGTGTCTGCTGGAGCTTTGTACTCTGGTGGGGCTGCTGTGCCAAGCCCTCAGATGCACACACTCCATAAACCCATTTGTCTCTCTCCTCCTCCTGGCTGCATGCAGGGTCTTCCTGGTTCTGATCATAGGATTCTCTGCTTACTTCATGTAAAAACAGTTTAGAATGCCTTTCCATAGGATCAGGAGTAAGATCAGCACTTTCATTCTGTCTGGGAAATAGACAGCTGGAGATTGGAGAAGCTGAGTGGAGGAAATGAGAGCAAGCATCCCTTGCACTGGCTCCCAGCAGCTCGTGGGCTAAATGGCATCTGCCTTTTGTTTAATAGGATATTTTATTTCTAAGTTGCTGAGAGATCCATAAGGAGCCAAGAAAATTCAATGCATGTGCTGCCACCCATGAGGGAATCTGGGAACTGGTGATCTCACCAGCTCCATGATGGTCATGACAGCCCTCATAATTTTTGGCAAGGAACCCTAAAATTTTCAAGCTTAGGCAACTTTCCAAGTTTAGTCAAGCTCTAAACCTGAATTTTCCAGCAGACACAGAGCCTGAACTGCACATTCAAAGGCAGTTGCATTGTGTGGTGAAAGGGAGCAGGTAGGAACAGGTTGGCAAAGCTAAAAGGACAATAGGAGAAATGGACCATAGAGCAAAGGGACAGGTACATCTTGGCACTCAGCCAAGCCCACACAGTTATCTTTGGGGATACACCTTAAATTTCTTTGGAGATACCCCTTAAATTCCTTTTCCATTACATCAGCCTTTTGTATATTCATAGACCCTTATGCATATCCATAAACTAGTTTAAATTTTGCAGGAACTATTTTACACAGCCCTTCCTCGGGTCCGCCTTTTTAGAGCATGTGTGTTTCTTGGCTGTGGTTTTGGCTCCTTCTCTTTGTCACTTCCAGTCTGGGCCTTGGTCCTCACTGTTCTCAGATGGTGAGTGCTGATAGTTGGCATAGCTGTAGCAGGTGTCCTCATCCTGTGTTCACTGAACGTTATGCCATCCAAGCAAGCATTTTAACAGAAGCATAGCTATTTCCCCACTACGTCTAAGCTTAATTAACTGCAGAAATACAACCTATATTTTTCTCAAAAAGTTACTTTAACATCACACTTATAAAATCCATTTTAGTATTCACAAAAAGCCAATATTATAATATGTATCTATAACACCTGCCCCACCCCTACCGGTCCCTCCTGTGCCTGCCAAACCCCCCCAGGGAGGGAGAGGTACCTCCAATATCTGTGGTCCTGGGTTTATGGAAAGGACCTCCAGTGTTTGCCCCTCAATCTCCCAAATGAGCTCTTGGGATGGCAATGACTGTGGGAAAGGGTGATGCCCCAATACTAGGGAACAAAACTATTATGGTGGGGGTTCTTGGGGTCTGTACAACCCTGGCTGCCATAGGTGTCCGGATAGCAAAGCACTGCTAAGCACAACCTGTCCAGGTCCCTCAGGCAGGCTCCCAGCCACAGGCAATCTTAGCAAGCAGCTCAGCTCTTATGTGAGATCAGCTCTTTGGTGAATTCAACTCTTTAGTTATTTCAGCTCTTTGCTTGCTACGTGCCTCAGCAGACACAGAGAGAGAGAGGAGAAGGCTGTATCAGGTTCCACAGAGGTGTCTTTATTGGCAACTTCTGCAAAGGGTGACAGTGACAGCTCTTCTGCTGAACAGAGCAGAAATACGGGTTTTATATAGGGTGTAGGGGTTTTGGGAAACAGTTCAATAGTAAGGGTCGAGGTGAATATGACCTATGGTCTTAAAGAGAGATAATGAGGGTTGGAAGGCAGAAGGGGGCTTCTTTGGTCCAATTATCATGACTAGGCATTTCTTATCTTAGGCTACTGACCACCAGGGAGGCCTTGAATGCCCTGTGTCTGCTACAGAAAACAGTATTCCGTAGCATAAGGCCTATAGAGGAGATGATACTTGAGTTTTAGCTTTTATATTTTCCAGATTCTCTACTACTTTAGTATGTAAATCTGAACTTCATATAAAGTGTTAGCAAGTTCCCCTCACAGTTTAGTTGGACAAAACAATCCTTTTCCAGCCCGAGAACCAAGGACACCATTGCAGTTCCAGGCACAAAAAGTATAAAAACCAGCACATTGAGGAGAACAATCTGGGAGGATGGGACTTCATAACCTGAAGCTGTAATTGGACAATTAACCCCAATATGCAAATGGACCAAAACATACAAAAGTGGGGAAACTTCTGACACACAGTCCATCTTGGGTCCATCTTGGGTGGAGCCATGGCTGCGCTCTGGTACTGCCCATGTGTATCCTCTGAAGGCCTTTTTAATAAATACCTATTTTATTCCTCTAACACTGTCTAGCCTCTGTTCTAGGTAGCCTCTTTAGGCATCACAGGTTGTGGAAAATGCCATTCACTCATGTTAAAATGTTAGAAATTTAATAGCAATAAAAATAATAATGAAAATAGTAATAAAAATTAGGACAGTAAGAATTTGGACAGTCAGAGTTAGGACAATAAAAGACAACAAGAAGCAAAGACTTACGGATGTCTGGATGCTTTGCTCTGCCACAAAGCATGTTTTGCTAACAAGGCATTAACCCTTAAAAACAATAGCCTATTGTTGCATATTCATGTATGTCATACATGATTCAAACATTCCTTTCCAACTAAGGGTGTTTCTGCCTAATGTCAGCTTCCCCCTCATCTTGTAAATCAATCATCTAGGTCCCTTGAAATCTGGGCTATCCCTATAAGGAGGCAATAATTCTTCTCATCACATCTTGGTGTCTTGTTACTGTTTTCTCTCTGCGAAGAATTTCTTGATTATCTTATCCATTCCTTGAGCTAGTTACAAAAAGTATCCTACATCACATAGTTTCTATTTTAATATTATGCTATAGCCCAAAAACTGTATTTACCACACTACTTAAAAGATATTAATAGAGTACTACAGCATAACTTCCCAACATAACACATATAGTATTCATTTTAATATTTGTGAAGAGCCAATCATATAAAATGCATTTTTCACAATCCCGCCTCTTATTCTTTATAAATCATTTGTCTTGAGCTGGTCAGACATGGGGAGCGCGCTTGATGTCCTTCCAGCCACTCCTGCCCAGCGCCTCACTACCCCAAGGTGTTTTTACCATCCTTCCTGGGAAGGAGACGTGAGGGACACTGAATCTGGAGGTTCGCTGTCAGTGGGAGCAACTTCTCTCCACTGGCGACCTCTTCTTTTCTCCCCAGGATTCAGCTGCTTTGTGGTAGGTGGGGTGGTGCTGAAAAGGGGCGGCTTGGCACAAACCAAAAGTGGTGTGAGAGCTCAACACAAGGAGGTTTCAGTGGCATGTGTGAAGCTAGGAGGGTATACATCCTTAGCTGAAGGCAAAAAAATGGTCAGGGCATGTAATCAGCCGCAGTAAAGCTAAATAATTTATCTTTGCAAACTCCTTGCTAAGTTGTTTCTTTCTTAGGTAAGGGGGGTTTGTATCAACCAGAACGGTATTTGTGATCAGTATTTGCAGATGACATTAGGCAGACTGCTGGTAAGGTAAGCGTAGCAGTTTAGATGGCATTCTGAAAAAAAGTGGCGGGTCTTTCTGCGTTCCTCAATTCTTAACAAAAATTAAGTTGAAAACCCCTGTGATTTTGCATATCCCCCAGTAGAAAAGCTGATCTGTAAGACGTCCATTCCAGGCAGGAGGGAATGGGGGCAGCTGGGCATGTGTTCGGAGTACACCCATTTGGAATTCTTCTTTGCATCAGAGATCCAGAAGGGAACAGTGTGATGTGAAAACTAAGCTTAATTAACTGCAGTCAGCATGACAGAATTATGGACAGACTTGAGTTCACATTAGTGTTCCAGATTTCCTGCCACCCACTCCGAGAATTAGGAATAGCTGAGAGAGCTGTCAGAAGTGTCTTTTTTACCGTTCTTCTTAGCCTTTGGTCTGGAATATTTGATAATAGGAACCAATGTGCTCCTCCATGTATGTTTTTGGTAATGAAAAATATGAGTTCTTTTATGCAAAAGAATATCCAAAACACAAAGCAAATGCTGCTGACTTGCTTTAAATTTATCATAACAGAAGGAAATATCCAGAGAAAGGAGTAACATTGCATTCCTAATAATCTACTAAAATCTTTTCTCTCTGGTTGCAGTGGTCTGTGGTTTCATGATGCAGTAATTCTCAGGTTTGCCTAGTTCCTAAAAATGCGGGTGAAAATGAAGAAGAATTCATCAAGGTTACTTATTTTAGCTGTGCTAAAATAAGAAAGGAGAAGCTGAGAAACCAAATTCCAAGACCACAAGAACTCAATAACAGGGGGTGGCAAAGCACCTGGACTGTAACTAAACACATCTTCTGAGAGGTGCATGTGGAATGCCTGGACAAGACAAAGGCACCAATAAGAAATGGGTGATGTGTGTGTGCAGAGAGTTAGAATGTATAAGTGCATCATGTAAACAAGAAAAGGCTTCTGCTCAATCCTGTTGTCCAGGAGTCCTGAATATCCTATAAGTGATACTTACTAAAAGGGCTTTGACTTTAACGATAGAGTATAGAGATAGTCTGTATGATGATTAATGAGAATAGTTCTTTCAAATCCTTCCCTTGCTGCCATCAGTAAGTTTCATCTTTTCCTGATTGTACTGGTGGCTATACATTAGTTATGAGTAGAAGGGAATGAGTTTTAGGGATACGTTGCAAGGAAATAGATTGGTAGCACTGCTTCCATTTCCATTGTCTAAGAAGAACTCTGATTATTTTTGGACCTTCCATAGACTAGATTAGCATTTGTCTTAGATTGACCCCGTGAATTTTAGGGTACTCGGATTGACCAATGAATAGAAAAGGAGAAAGTCACAGAGCTTAGGTGGTTCCTATGTCAGCAACTTCTCAGTAGTAAGGAGATTTCTGTCTTCAAGTGTGTTACTTCTGCTACCAGATTATGCTCACTCCAAAAGAAGGTGAGAAGGTTGCTTCCCTAAATGGTCAAATAATTCTTCCTGCTATTTGTGACTCTTTTGTACTACTGGAGTTTGTTACATGCGTCCGCTCTTAGGGGAAACAGAATATTCTTTAGTCAATAGCATGTAAGCTTTTGTCAACCTGAGATTGTCTTAAAGGACTGGACACTTAAAATAACAGTAATTCCTGCTAGTTCTAGTTCCATCTTTTGGCTCAACAAACCGAATGGTTTGCACCAGTAGGGAGGGAAATTTACTTGAGCTTCTTCCATTTTTGAGAGGAGCTAATTAAAAAATTTTACCAGAATCAGAGCAGGCCTCTTCATGACGGTCTTCTTGTAAAACAAGAAGAGCATTATGAAAAGAGGCCAATCCTAGTAATTCTCTTAGTATTATTATTTTTATTTGAACTTGAATGAAATGTGTCAGCTGTGTTCCTGGGTATCACATCAGTAATAGGTACTTCAACTGCTGTACTTCTCTCCTAAAGCTAAAAATATAATCCAAATAATCATGACTTCATGGTCACAATTCACCCTGTGATGCTGACAGGTGAAAAAGGAATGGAAGGTGCACCTGTAAATTAACTTGAATGGTGTCCTGGGTTGACTATATGATGCTTTTATCCCCAGTCGTCTTGTTCTGTTATGCTGAATAATAAGTTTTGCACCTTTAAGGCTTGTTGCAGAGAGTGAAGGAGGGAGAGAAGAAGTGCACAGTTTTTTTTCCAGACACTGCTCTCACTCCTACACATTCCTGCTCCTGACTGTGTTGTCTGCAGATGGACGGACAGTGGGACAGAGCTCTTTTTTGTCTTTAGTTAGTTTAGCTAGCTGAGGCAAAGAAATTCCCTGGACTGTGTTTTTTCCCCTTTTCTTTGGACCTCTTGAAACCTGCTCTGGAGTGAACACCCAGCAGAGCACTGGCAGCTGCACCTGTGGCCCACTGGGCCGGGCCTGGCCCATGACATTTCCAGCGCTGGAGGAACTGATCGGAGACTGAGTGAGCTGAGCTGGAACCCAGAGATGGGGTTTTCTCAGTTTGTCATCTCTTTTGGAGCGGCAAGGGGTTTTATTGTTTGATATTGTTTAGGTTTTATTGTTTAATAAACAGGTTTTTTCCACTATTCTCCAAGGAGGTATTTTCTCCCGCACCGGTTGGGGAGAGGGGCCGATTGAATTTCCTTTCCTACCAGAGCCCCTCTGGGGATTCTCTCCCAAATTTGCTCTAAACCAGGACAAATACATCTTTTGGTGCCCAATGCGTGGCTCGAGAAGGTGGAAAAAAGCTCTATTGTATGTTGGTTGTGCTCGCTCTCTAGTGAGTTAAAGCAGTCAGTAGCCATGCTACTTGAATTCGTAATGTCTCTTGGGGTGGAGGCCTTCATGTGGTTCTGGTCTCTAGACCTTTTTGAGGTTTCAATACCTTTCTGGTCACTAGGATTATTGTCCATAACACATAATTTTTATGGTAGAGGGGCACGGATTGGAATAGCTCTTGTGCTGGCCTTGGTGATAATGATTTATAGGGCATTTACAAAGATATACTGGCATCTGTTTACGATATTTATAGTTTATGGTTTTTTCATCTTACCCTTTATCCCACTTCCAGTAGTATGGTTTGGGAATTTATTAGTAATTGCACCCAGTTTGTTAGAGTAGGAGCCGGGAATAAGGCTTTCCAGCCTTTCCTTTCCTTCTTCTCCTTTGAACCTGTTATGTCACTTTTTGAGAATGTTCAGTTTCCCCTGAATGTTAAAGAGACCATCTTTCTGGTATTTAATCTGGTAAGCTTCCTCTATATGGTCTGCAGCTTCTCTAGAATGAGGGCTGAGATATCCAGAGGAATTGGTGAGACCCCTGACCCAGAAGCAGATGCAAGCATGAAAAATCCTGAGTAGTGTGGAGAATGGGAAAATATATGCCAAACCCTGAAGGAACTTTCTGATCCTGTAGACTGGGATTTTCCATGGGAACAAATTCAGAACCCAGCTAAGGTGGGGAAATACCTAAAAGAGAAGTGCCATGATGATTCTAAAGAGAAAAGGCTAATTGCAATAAGCTGGGCCCTGGCCTATGCTTACTGCACTCTGTTAGATACTGCAGGGCAGCCGACAGAGGCAGGGGGGCAGGGAGATAAAGCAGCAGCTACCACAATCACTCAGGCTCGAAGCCAGCAGCTAAACCAGATAGTGAGCTTAAGCCACTGCCAGTTGCTGCAGGAAAAAAACACACAAGCAAAACCAATCGGCCAGTGACGGATGATGATGATCCAGAGGAAGGACCCTCAACACCAACTGATACAAAAGCCAAAGTTAACGCAACTGATACAGCATCAGAAGCCAATATTGAGTCTTATTCCCTGAAGGACCTTCGTGGCCTAAGGAAGGATTACACCTGATAACCTGATGAATCCATAATTAGTGTGCTGGTCCATCTCTGGAATGCTGCAGGTGAGGCTACAATTCTGGATGGCACTGAAGCGAGGCATTTGGGATCCCTGTCACATGATCCTGTCATTGACCAAGGAATGATGAGGGGGGCTAACCCTCACAGCCTCTGGGCACGGGTCCTAGGAAGCGTAGCACAAAGATACCTGCGTGCAGACAATCTCTATATGCAGCAAGCCCAGTAGAAAACCATAGAACAAGGGATTCAACACTTGAGGGAAATGGCAGTGGCAGAGATTGTCTTCTCAGATGATGTAAACACTGTAAATCCAGACTTGGTACCATGCACATCTGTGATGTGGAGAAAACTTGTATAACTTGGGCCATGAGAATATCCTTCTGCTTTAGCAATAATGAAGCGGGATGATGGTGAGGAGACTGTGCTTGACATGGCAAAAAAGCTCCGAGCATATGCAGATGCTGTACATGGCCCAACACATGCCAGAATTGCAGTGGTGGAAACACGTCTGCAAAAATTAGAAGACAAGATGGAGGAGAGTCACAAGAAACTGAGGGAGGAGATTAAAGAGGGCTTTCTCCAAATCTCGGCAGTACAGATCAGAGGTTCTGGTATCCAAGGCAGACATTCCCCAGATGGTGAGAGAAGGTACAACCCACAAGCTGAGCTGTGGTTCTACTTGCGTGATTGTGGAGAAAACCTACTGCTGCTCCGACACCACGGGTGCTTGAACTGAAGACTCAGAGAGGAAGTTCCAAAAGGGAAGCAGCTCCAGTGGCCAGTAACCAAACTGTCACATATGGTGATAATGACAATACGTTTGATCCCCTTGAAGGACCCTCCAAGGCATACGCCCAGGGAAAGAAGGATAACCAGGCTTAGAGGGGCCCTGCCTCTAGCCAGGTAGAGGCTAGGGAAAACTGTGTTTTTTGGACTGTGTGGATTCGTTGGCCTGGCACATCTGAACCACAAGAATACAAAGATTTGGTTGATGCTGGTGCGCAATGTACATTAATCCCATCGAGACGTGGGGACAGAGTCTGTTTCTATTGCTGGCGTGACAGGGGGATCCCAGGATTTCACTTTGGTGGAAGCTGATGTGAGCCTGACTGGAAATGAGTGAAAGAAACATCCTATTGTGACTGGCCCAGAAGCCCCATGTATTTTGAGCATAGATTATCTCCAAAGAGGGTCTTTCAAAGACCCAAAGGGACTCAGGTGGGCATTTGGGATAGCAGCTGTAGTGACAGAGGGTGTCCAGCAACCAAACACCTTGCCTGGAGTGACCGAGAATCCCATCTACAGTAGGACTTCTGAAGGGAGAAGAGCAAGAGTACCAATTGTCACTTCCACAGTGCATCGTCGACACTATAGAACCACTCAAGATGCTGTGATTCCCATCCATAAGATGATCCGAGAGCTGGGGAGCCAAGGGGTGGTCAGCAAAACCCACTCACCCTTCAACAGCCCCATTTGGCCTGTGCGTAAATCTGAAGAAGAATGGAGATTGACTGTGGACTGTGGACTGTGCATTGACTGTTGTGGACTGTGGATGTGCACTGAATGAAGTGACTCCACCACTGAGCGCCACTGTGCCAGACAGAGCTCCAGTATGAGCTTGAGTCCAAGGCAGCGAAGTGGTGTGCTACTATTGATGTTGCCAATGCATTTTTCTCCATTCCTCTGGCAGCAGAATGCAGGCCCCAGCTTGCTTTCACATGGAGGGGAGTGCAGTATACCTGGAACCGACAGTCCCAGGGGTGGAAGTACAGTCCTACCATCTGCCATGGACTGATCCAGACTGCGCTGGAAAAGGATGAGGCTCCAGAACACCTACCGTATATTGATGACATCATTGTGTGAGGGAACACAGCTGTGGTAGTGTTTGAGAAAGGAGAAAAAAATCATCCAAATCTTCTTGGGAGTTGGTTTCACCAGTTAAAAAGAGCAAAGTAAAAGGACCAGCTCATGAGATTAAGTTCCTAGGAGTAAAGTGGCAAGATGGATGGCATCAGATTCCTACAGATGTCATCAAGAAGATCACAGCTATGTCTGCATCAACCAATAAGGAGACACAAGCTTTCCTAGGTGCCATAGGCTTTTGGAGAATGCACATTCCTGAGTACAGTCAGATTGTGAGCCCTCTTTACCTGGTCACCCACGAGAAGAACAATTTCCACTGGGGCCCTGAGGAGCAACAAGCCTTTGCACAGATCAAGAAGGAGATCACTCATGCAGTAGCCCTTGGCCCGGTCAAGATGGGACCAGAGGTGAAGAACATGCTCTACTCTGCAGCTGGGAACCACAGTTTCTCCTGGAGCCTTTGGCAGAAAGTGCCTGGGGAGACTCGGGGTCGACTATTAGGATTTTGGAGTCAAAGCTACAGAGGCTCTGAAGCCAACTACATTCCAACAGTGAAAGAAATCTTGGCTGTCTATGAAGGAGTCCAAGACACCTCAGAGGTGATTGGTACAGAAGCGCAACTCCTCCTGGCACCCCGACTACCAGTGCTGGGGTGGATGTTCAAAGGCAAGGTTCCTTCCACTCAACCATGCCACCAGTGCTACATGGAGCAAGTGGATTGCTCTTATCACCCAGCACGCGTGTATAGGTAAACTGAACCACCCTGGGATTTTGGAAGTAATTACAAATTGGCCCGAAGGTGAAAATTTTGTGTCACAGATGAAGAACAGGAACCAGTGACACGGGCTGAAGAGGCTCCTCCCTATAACCAACTGCCACCAGAGGAAACATGCAACGCTCTTTTCATTGACAGTTCCTGTCACATCATAGGCATGAACCAGAAGTGGAAAGCAGCCGTATGGAGCCCCACACAGCAGGTCGCAGAGGCCACTGAAGGAGAAAGTGGATCAAGTCAGCTTGCAGAACTCAAAGCTGTTCAGCTGGCCCTGGACATTGCAGAAAGAGAGAAGTGGCCAAAACTCTACCTCTACACTGATTCATGGATAGTAGCCAATGCTCTGTGGGGATGCCTGAAGAGGTGGAAAAAGTCCAACTGGCAGTGTAGAGGAAAACCAATTTGGGCTGCTGATGAGTGGAAAGACATTGCTGCCAGGGTAGGGAGGCTACCTGTGAAGGTCTGCCATGTAGATGCCCATGTCCCCAAGAGCAGTGGTAATGAGGAGCACCAAAACAATGAGCAGGTAGACCAGGCTGCAAAGATAGGGGTGTCCAAGACAGACCCAGATTTGGAACACGAGGGAGAGATATCCCTAGCTCGATGGGCCCATGATGCCTCAGGCCATCAGGGCAGGGATGCCACCTATAAGTAGGCAAGAGACTGAGGGGTGGATTTAACCATGGACAGTATTTCACAGGATATCTGTGACTGTGAGATGTGTGCTGCCATCAAACAGGCCAAGGGAGTGATGCCCTCATGGTATGGTGGGCGGTTGTCCAAGTACGAGTATGGGGAGGCCTGGAAGATTTACTAGATCACACTGCCCCAGACATGCCAAGACAAGTGCTAGGTGCTCACAATGGTAGAAGCCACCACAGGATGGTTGGAAACCTACCCTGTGTCTCATGCTACTGCCTGGAACACCATCCTGGGCCTTGAAAAGCAGGTGCTTTGGAGGCATGGTAACTCTGAGCGGATTGAGTCAGACAATGGGACTCATTTCAAGAACAGCCTTATCAACACTTGGGCTAGGGAACATGGCATTGAGTTGATGTACCATATCTCCTACCATGCACCAGCTGCAGGCAAAGTGGAGAGGTACAATGGACTACTAAAAACCCAGTTGAAAGCCTTGGGTGGGGATCTTTCAAAAATTGGGAGCAGCATTTAGCAAAGGCCACCTGGTTAGTTAACACCCGAGGTTCCACCAACCAGTCTGAGTCCCTGAATATAATAGATGGAGATAAAGTCCCAGTGGTACATGTCAGAGGTTTGTTAGGGAAGACCATGTGGATCAATTCTGCCTCAAGTACAGACAAACCCATTCATGGGGTTGTCTTTCCTCAAGGACCAGATTGCACATGGTGGATAATGCAGAGATGGAACAACATGATGTGTACCTCAGGGAGATCTGATTGTGGGGTGAGAATGATATGCAAATATCACTGTTTGTTGGATGTTACTGCCATTGTCTGTACATTAAACCACACAGACGTGAGATAGAAGGAAATGTGTAAGTGTTGAAGGTCTGAGCAAGTGAAAGATGGAGAAGGAAATGTGCAAGTGTTGAAGGTCTGGGCAAGTGAAAGATGGAGTTTTGAGCGAGTAAAGTGAAAGTGGGGAATCCTGCAGCTCTGTAGTATGGGGCCTGGATTCAGTGGTCCGGTGTGGGGATGTGATGAGGGCATGCTTGTAATTTTGGGGGGAACAGATGGAAGTTTTATGTGAATAAAATGCATGATGTGTTGTAGTACGTTGACGATATATGGGTAAGGGGTGGAATGTCCTAGGGTGACATGATGATGCTTGTATCCTCATCCATGTGTTCTGTTTATGCTGGATATCATGTTCTGTGCCTTCAAGACTGGCTCTGAAGAGTGAATGTTTTGTTTTGGTTTTGCTATCAGCTGCTCCCCCACGGCTGGCGGGACACCGAGACAGGGCAGTACATAGTGCTGCTTTTGTTTTTTGCTTTGCTTTTCACTTTGCTCTTCTGTTTTGCTCCTGCTTTGCTCTTGCTTTTTGCTACTACTCATTAGTTAGTTTAGCTAAGCAGTCCAATTTTTCCCTGGACTGTTTCTTCTTTCCCTTTTTTGGACGTACTCGAACCTGCTCCAGACTTGGGAAACACCGAGAGTTGGCACCTTGTGGCCTTCAGCAGCTACCCCAGCACAGGACAGACTGATAACAGAGCAATCACCCCCAAGAGAGACTTTCTGAATTTGTCATCTTTTTCAGAGCCGTGAAAGAGTGGTGTCATCTGGTATTGTTCATTTTGTGGGCTAGGGGGTGCTTTGCCTATTAAACAGGTTCTTTCAACTTGTCTCCAAGAAATCCTTCCTGACCTGGCTGAGGAGAGGGGCCATGTGGGTTTGCTTTCTGGAGGGGTCCCCTTTTGGAGGTTTCCTCCCAAATTTGCCCTAAACCAGGACATCTACCTACTCCCATTGGGATGAACATTACTTTGGGAGAGCAATTGTTGCTTCATCAGGACTTAATCGAAATATTGGAGAAGATCAAGAAGAATGGACAGAAAGCCCTCGTAACTGTTCACCACAATGTGAAAGAAATACACCATGTCATAGACAGAGTAAGAAAAGATGCTGAACACAGGTGGTGGGATACTCTTTTTGGGTGGTCACCTAAGTGTCCTGAACAATATGTGTCATCCCATCATTATCCTTTTGAGTTTAGTTTTGATTGGGGTTTTTTAATCAGCAACCTTACTCATTATGAATTGGACAATGATTTAACAGTTAACAAAATTGACGTCTGTAATTAATGCACACAACTTGGCTGATGACCTTTTCACTGAGGACATCTCCAAGACTATTGACACAAGGCGATTATAAATGAGAGTTTATGTTTTGAAATAATCTTCAATTTTTTTTTGTGATTATATGAAAATTACTTTTGATTTTTGGTGAATTGTTTTGGATTTTTTTTTTAATTAACTGTTGTTGATTTGTTTTTTTGCTTTATTGCCTTTGATTATTTGCGATTACTTTTGATAATTTGAAAAAATTGTTTTAAAATATTATTGTTCAAATTATAATACTAATTATATTTGCTTACTGTTTCCTTCCCCCCCTTTTTCTCTTGTTGGAATGTTAGCTAACTAGAGACTGGAAAAGTACTGGACCCAGCTAATCTAGTCCCTGCACCTGCAAAACACCGTGTCCTTGGGCATAGCTGCAGTATGATAACAAGTAGTGAAAGAGACATGAGAAAAGAGAGACGTAACCTCTGAGGAATGGGGAAAGGCTGATGTGTGGTGTGGCCAATAGACTTTTTAGATTACAGAATATTCATGAGCTTATTACTGCTGTAAATAAATGTCGGTGCTCTAATTAATAAATGAAGCTTGCTGATCACTCATATTGAGAGCTTGAGTTTCCCTGTGTCCACGACATCTATCATTTTTTTTCCTTCCCTTCTCTCTCTCTCTCTGATGTACTGTCTCAGCTTTCTGGGATATGCTACCAATGTACAACGAGTCCTAAAGACTTCTCAACGATACTACAGAACCCTGCCAATGAAGACCCTTTGAAGACTGTTGTAAGTCACCAGGTGATGTGAAAGACGGTCTGAAGTTCCCGTCATTTGCCTCATGACCATTCACAGGAGAGACATCGGGACCCTGAGGACCCTGATGGGAAATCTGGCCTGCCGGTGGTGAATGAATGCCAAAAATCCTGAGGCCCATGAGCAGAATTCTGGCCTGCCAAGTGGTTGTTAACAGCTGTGTCTATAGTGACTGCTTCTAGCAGGGCCTGCCAAGGGGTGACGGGCCCTATATTCTTGCACCTGCTTCGGGGCAATAGGCCAGGAATTTTACCATCTCTTGGCCAGATGAACTTGCTGGGCCAATTTTGGTAGCCCCCCCCAATGGAAAATCCTTCATCTGTTCCACTACCACCGTGAGGGACAGAGATTGAAGCCCCCTTGCCAAGGACTGAGACCCCCGTAATTCTGATCCAGGGGTGCTGGCCTGACTGAAGCAGGATTCCTGCTAAGTGTTGCCTACAGATGTGTTCACTGGACCTAGAATGGTTTCCCATAGAAAGCAGTCCTGAAACAGTGGGTCCCACTATCTCCTGATACTGACTTATCCTGCTGAGAACATGGACTGTCTGTACTTGTCTTCAATACCTTTTTCCCCTTCAGCAATTTCAATAGACTTCTTCTTGATTGGATCTGCTCCCCCTCAGCCATTTCAAGATCTGTTTCTCCCCTCAGCAATGGACTATATTAGAACCTTGAGTAAACCAGGACTTTGAGGTCTTGCCTACATGACTAGGCAAACTCCATCAGCTGGACTACAAGGACTGTGTCTCTCCACGTTTGGTAGTTATACTCCCTCTCTCTTTCTCCCCGTCTTTTCTATTCTTTTCCTTTCCCTAATTCCTTTCCTGCATTTTCTGTGGTCATTCTATAAAGGTGCATTTGTTTTGATTGGTACTGCAACCCCCTTTCCATGTTGTCTGTTGCACTCCGAGATGAGGTAATGAACCATCACCACCCCCGTTGGTATAAGTGGATCGTGACAATACGTTCTTTCAAGCTGAAATTGGTTCTAGTCGAAAGCACACTGGTAGGTAAAAGTAGACTATAAAAGATAACATTCAGAATGTATTTCCCTTGTCTTCCCATTAAAGCAAGTGAAGAAAGAAGACAGGAGGTCTTCAGATAACATACTATGTGAATTGAAAAGATTCTGTCCTTATTTGAAGCAACTGAAAAACTCACACAATGAAATACAGTTCAGACAGATGGAAGGGTCACATATGATGTCAAATCTATACTTTTAATGTTTGAATGAAACAAGATTTCTTGAAGTACAATCCTATAAAATGAAGGTGAATTTGCAGAAGGAATTGAACTGGGTCTGTTTTATAAACACAATGGTTTCTAATTAAACTGAGGATTCAGGAAGGCAACCTTGGAATTAAAAGGATTTAGAAACATACAAATACCAAGACTGGCAGTTCATTAGCTTTAACAGTCTCTTTATTTTTAACTTCTTCTTGTAGTAGGTCTGAAGACATCAGGAATGATGCAATAAAAAAAACCAAACCAAACCAAAACAAAAAAAAAACCAAACCAAACCAAAACCAAAACAACTTTCTCAAAAAGCAAGGAGAAACCAGGAAAACTATGATTTTTAGGGGTTAAGTAGTCCTTTAAAAGTTGTCTCTGGGAAAAGAGATAAAAAACCACTAATTGACTGTGGAGTATATTCCAAAACTGCAATGAAGCATGTAAGGGGCAAGAGCCTGTAATAAAACTACTATGCTGGGTTCATCTGTTGAAAGCATTCCAGAATGGTTGAAATTATGAATCACATAATGTGTGGTTAAAAAAAAAAAGTAAAAAGAAGAAAAACATAAAGAAAAAAAGACTTTGAACATGTCTTCCTATTCCAAGATGGTATAAGGGCTTTACTTCATTTTGTTGCTAAGACTGATTTACAGCTTATGAAGTGTTTTACAATCGAGTGTTCACACTAACCATACAATTTGGATGGATCTCTTTTACTTTGTACAGCAGCAGATATGGTGTAGCACTCCACAATTCAGTCCCCGAGTGTGAATGGGTATGGCAGATTTAACCTAACTGCCCAGTCCACCAGAATGCTTAATTACCTTGAAAAATGCTTTGCTATATCTCATTATCTGGACATATCTCTCTAGCTCCACTTTGAGCTTCTTGATCTTTCATCTGCAGAATGAGATCCAATTTAGCTTAGCAAGGATATAGCCTTTCAAAACCACATCTTTTTTCTTCTGTATTCTTGCAAGTACATTTCTACTGCAGGGAACAGTTTGGAAGATCCTAGCTGTTTTGTTTCTCAGATATCTTGCTGCATAAAATAGCTCTTCGTTTAATTTTTCCCTGCTAAAGTATAGGGTCTGTGCTTAAATGATTGTGATGCTAACTCATTATCTTCTATTTTGCAGTCTTACACAATATGCAGCAAAGTTTTCTCTTCTTCTGAGGACATTTTACTCTTTTTCTGAGAAATGCTGAAGGTCTGACTTTAGTTGCAAAAGTCACTGATTGACAGATTGCAAAATTGTTAAGTCTAGTAACAGCAGGAAAAGTGTGCTCTTGCTGTGTCTGTAAATGTCATGTCAGCTGCTGTTGGGATAAAAAGCATGAGCATAAGCAAAGATATCTGCATGGATAGAAAAGAAACAAAGAAGGCATTTGTTGTGATTTCTGCACTAAGGTGTAGTAAACCTCATGGACCTAGGTAAAGCCCCATGGAGAATTCAATAGTAGGAACTGCTGAGACAGCAACAGAAGTTCCTGTCTCCCTGACCCCTGCCCCAAAGCTTATCTCTGTAACCCTATAGGCTATGTTACTTAACCTTTACTATTGGTCAAATCTGGATTCCCCTTAACCCTATAAAAGGGGCCTAGTTTAGCCCATTCGGCAGAAGAAGAGCTCTCGTTGGACCCTTCACAGACTCCCCCAATAAACATCGCTGTGGAACCCCAGGACTCTCTCCTTCTCTTCTCTCGCCATCTGCTACAGCCTCAGCCAAGGGCAAACTTACCTAGCAAGCAAGAGATGAAACCCTAAGAGCTTGCAATCACTATAGAGCTGATCACTACTGAGCTTGCTAAGGGAGTTAGCCTGCAGCATCGGCCTGAGCTGGCTTAGCTTTCGGGCACCTGATATCCCTGGGGACCGGGCCCCCGGGCTATCTTGCACTGCTTGATGATAAGGCCAGAACAGAGGCTTTATTACTAAGGAACAAGAAGAAGAGAGAAGTGCTAATTTCAGTGGCTAATACAGTATCATCCTTGGGCCAGTTCTCTTCAACATCTTTTGAATAACCTGGACACAGCACTTGAAGGAATATTAAGCAAGTTTGCCAAAGACACTAAATTGGGAGGAGCTGTGAACTAACTCCCTTGAGGGCACAGAGACCTTGCAGAAAGATCTTGCCAAATTAGAGAGATGGGCAGTTATTGCTGGCCAGGAGTCTATGCACAAATCACAAAAGGGGCAGGACTGCTGGGGACAGCGTCTCAAGCTGTTGTATGTTCCAGCATCAGTCTCGTTACATGGTGATGACAATGGGAAGCTGCCAGCAGCTCATGTCCCCAGCAGCAGACAAAGAACTTAATGTTACAACTTACTTTAAAAGTTTTTTGACCAATCACACAAAGCAAAAGCATGCTGACAGTAGCTCTATCCAATCACTATAAGCACATGTACCTGTGGTTAAAACAATGCTTACTTCTTTCGAAGAAAAGTCCTGCTTGTAAGCCTTAAGATACAATGTACAGAGCTCCATTATTAAGCTTAGAACTTCCTAACATCTGGCTAGATATACTTTGCTGTAGCTTAGGGAGTTATTCTAGACAAGCATTAATACACAGACCAGTATTTGTCCTTACTTTTTGTCCTTACTTTTCTCCTTCTCATATAATTTTTCTGCTGACAAATCTTATGACTACTGCTTAGCTCCAATGACAGTTCTGCTGTCTCTGAGGCCTGCCTTTTGCAGCTTTCCCAAACCCCTCTGTTTTTGAGGAGTCCCACAGGCAATCACCAACCAGATGGAGTTGAACAAGGGCAAGTGCTGGATTCAGCGCCTGGGACAGGGCAGTCCTGATGTGTGTATAGACTAGGGAGCCAGAGGCTGGAGAGAAGCACTGCAGAAAGGGACCCAGGCTCCTAGCCAATGGCAAGCTGAATGTGTGTCAGCAGTGCTCTGGCAGCCAAGAGGGCCAAGACTGTCCTGGGGTGCATCAGGCACAGCATCGCCTGCTGGGCAAGGGAGGGGATTGTCCTGCTCTGCTCTGCTCTGCTCTGGGGCATATTTTCAAGTTCTTTAGCAGTGTATTTTTACTTCCACTATTCTTTTCTATAAAATCATGGTTTTGTATAGTATCTAATTTTCTAGCAAGACACATTTCTACAACTGAGCCCATCAGTCTCTGTGAAAATATATTGTCAAACCACAAAACATATGAATAGGCAGTGACAAGTGAGGGGGGAAAAAGAGTATGAGAAGCAGCTCCATGATACTAAAGTGAGACAAGAAGGAGGAGGAGGTGCTCCAGTTGACAGAGCAGAGAATACCTCACAGTTCCTGGAAGACATCATCGTGAAGCAGGTTGTCTCCCAGCAGTCCTTAGAGAACCGTGGAGGAACACATACCTACACTGCAGCTCATGGAAGGCTCCATGACACAGCAGGTGAATGTGCCTTGAAGGAAGCTGCAGTTTGTGGAGGGAGGGCCAGAAAACCATCCTTGACCTCTTCCTCAGTGGAAGAGTATATGCAAATGTTAAACAGCTGCTAACTCTAATCTATTCTCTTTCCACTTCTTGTCTTATGTAAGTAAGAAGACAATCCAAGAATTAGAAGCCTAATTTCTTTTGCTTGAGGCTCCCATGCTCTCTGCCACTCCTTTAAAATTTAGTTTGATATGAAATAAAACTCATGGTAAAGTTCTTAAGGCTTGATGTTCAGGCTTTTCAGAAAATAGGGAGTGCAAATAACTCTTTTCACTGTCATTTTTTTCATAGAACAAAAAAAGTGAAATTACTGTTTTCAAAGGACTTACAGAAATCAGTTGGGAGAGGTGGTGACTGAAGAGTATAATTAATCTGAAAAGAGAATATCATGTAGCTACCTCAACTGTGTGCAAGATTTTTACCAGGAACTCTTTTAAACAGACTTAGCACACAATAGTTATCTCTGGGAATATTTTAGTATGTATAGTACATTCATCTTTAAATAGCTCTATCTGTTTTACAGTTATGACTTAGGCTTTAAATTTTATGTGAAAAGAAATATTTTTGATTCAGATCATTTCCATTTCTGAAGCATTTCAGTTGTTGACATTTTTTGCTGTCTCCTGAGGGCAGGAAAATAGTCTTTGTACCAATACTGAAACAAACTAGATGGAAAAAATTGTTTTTCTCATTCTTTTCTGTCTATTCTAACAGGCACAACAGTAAGACCACTGCTATGAGTCTGAGTTGCCCTACCACTCATGGATGGCAAACTTGTAATGGCTAGTATTTTATTTCCGCACATTTCTGATGCTGGTTGTTAACCATTGTGCAGAAAGATCTGTCAACTATTTCCATGGGAGGACACTCCTGAATTGCTTCACTTGTCTCTGAACCAGAGAACTAAGCTGGCACACCATTTCTGAGATCTTGCTGTGCTAACTCCCAAACCCATTTCCTTCAAATGCATTTTACTTTCAGCCAAAGAACTTCATTACTTCATTATGTAATCTCTTGTTCTTAATGTTTGGTGGATTGTTTTAGAATGATAAGAACATATTCCAGTAAGCAGGTAGAACATCTGTCTTAAGAAACATCCATCACTTGGCTTTGGTTCATGCATCATAACATCTGCAAGGGATGTCATTTACAGTCAATAGATGGGCTGAGGTAACGGGCCACAGGTTTAGGAATCTTTCTCCAATTAATTTTGCTTTAAAATTTAGCTCTTATCATTTCAAGTGTGTCTTTATTAAAACAATCAACTATTTAATACCTGTACCACAATGAAGAACATCAGTGGCTGAGCATCCTCCAAAAATTCCAAGAAGAAGAATGGTCTGAGCCCCAGTGCAGCACATGGAGTCTGTCATCAAGCCAGAGTCCTGTAGGCTTCTTCTCAGCCTGGAGAAGAGCAGACTGTGGGCAAATTGTTAGCACAGCCCTCCAGTATCTGAAGACAGCCTACCAGAAGGAGTCAGATGAGCTACACAAGGGCACAGAGTGATAGGAAAAGTGTGGATGGCTTTAAAACCTGAGGAGTATATGTTACCTTTGGATATTGGGAAGAAATTCCTTGCCAGGAGAGTTGTGAGACACTGGAACATATTGTGGGTGACCCATTCCAGGAAGTGCTCAAGGCCAGCTTGAAATAGATCTTTGAGCTTAAGGTGGTCTAGTGGAAGGTGTCCCTGCCAATGACATGGGGGGTGAAATTAGGTGAAATTTAAGGTCCCTTCCAACCCCAACCATTCTATTATTCTGTGGTAATGGTTTGAGAGATGGGAAAGAACTGGATGGTTGAAAGATCTCGTAAAGGGAGCTTTGTTATTACTAGTAGTCATTATTTTATTGCTTTGTTTTATTCCATGCATCACAAAAGTGGTGAGCCTCTTGGAAGAAAATTTGGTGGAAAGGGTCTGGTTGGTGCAAGACGAAGAAGAAGAAGGGGGAATTGTAGCAATGTATCTGAAGCACTTAGACTACAGGGTGCACCAGCCTGCATCCAGCTTGGAAGTGTTCTTATCAGAATTTTCTCAGGGCCCTCTGGAATTTATCAAGGTTACTAAGACATAAGCCATGTTAAAATAAGAAAGAGATGTTGAGAAACCAAATTCCAAGACCACAAGAACTTGATAACGGAGGGAGCAAAGCACCTGGACTGTAACCATCCACATCTTCTGAGAGGTGCACGCAGAATGCGTGGACAAGACAAAGGCACCAAGAAGAAATGCGGGACTTGCGTGTGCAGAGAGTTAGAATGTCTAAGTGCATCATGTCAATAACCAATGGCTTCTGCTTAATCCTCTTGTTCCATTGTTCAGGAGTCCTGAATTTCCCACAAGGGATACTTACTAAGAGGGCTCCAATTTTAATGACAGAGTTACTGTCTAGACAATGATTCATGGGAATAATTCTTTCAAATCCTTCCCTTGCTGCCATCAGTAAGTTTCATCTTTTCCTGATTGTACTGGTGGCTATACATTAGTTATGAATAGAAGGGAATGAGTTTTAGGGATATGTTGCAAAGAAATAGATTGGTAGCTCTGCTTCCATTTCCATTGTCTAAGAAGAGCTCTGATTAGTTTTGGACTTTTCATAGAGCTCTGACTAGATTAGCATTTGTTTTTGATTGACCCCCTCAATTTTAGGCTACTAGGCTTGACCAATGAATCGAAAAGGGAAAGTCACAGAGCTTAGGTGGTTCCCTTGTCAACAACTTCTCAGTAGTAGGGAGATTTCTGCCCTCAAGTTTGTTACTTCAGGTAGCAGATTATGCTCACTCCAAAAGAAGGTGAGAAGTTTGCTTCCCTAAATGGTCCAATAATTCTTCCTGCTTCTTTCCGCCTCTTTCCTATGACTGGATTTTGTATGACTGGAGTTTGTTACAGAAAGATTAAATTGCATGCATCCGCTCTTGGGGGAAACAGAGTATTTAGCCACTAGCATCTAGGCTTTTGTCAACCTGAGATTGTCTGAAGAGACGGGACGCTTAAAACACAGTAATTCCTGCTAGTTCCAATTCCATTTTTAGGCTTGACAAACTGAATGGTAAACCTCCACCAGTAGAGAGGGACATTGAATTGGACTTTCTCCTTTTTAGAGAGAAGCTAATGAAAAAGTTTCACCAGAATCAGAGCAGGCTGTAAAACAAGAAAAGCGTAATGAAAAGAAGCTCATCCTATCCTCTTAGTATTGCTAGTTGTGATTGGACAAGAATGAAATGTGTCAACTCTGTGTTCCTGGGTATCACATTAGTAACAGGTACTTCAGCTGCTGTACTTCTCTCCTAAAGCTAAGAACAGAATCCAAAGACTTGTGATTCCATGGTCACAATTCACCCTGTGATGCTGACAGGTGAAAAAGGAGTGGAAGGTGCATGGGTAAATTAACTTGAATGGCCTATCTAAATCAGCGGCCGCTGATTTCCTAAAGGCTTCAACAGGTCAGTTGCCGATGCTTTTCTTGGAATTCTTTTAATCTTTGGTCATGTTTTTCTTGGGATTCTTTTAATCTTTCCCCTTTAGTTCAGCCTCTGCTCTCAAGCCTTTGCTGACATTTCAAGTATCTCGATAGCCTGGAAATGTGTTGTCTTTATTGATTACATCATTTTTCCCTTCAAAGGGTTGTTTGCCTCAAGTCTCATTTTTGCTGGTTTTCTGCTAGTTCATTGTCAGAGGGCAGCAGGTGTTTTGTAAGAGCAAGTACACAATCCTGTAACTTGCTTTTCTTTTGATTTGGCTTGTCTAGAGAATGGAATGACTGAACATCTCCAACAGGCTTTTCTCTCCCCATGATGTTTCACTGGAAGGGCAGATGCAAATTGTCTACCTAAAGTCTTGGCATGGAAGAGACTAGTGCTTTGCTGCTGCATATAGGTAGAAGCTTACAAAAGGAAGGCCTTGCACTGAGGCCCGCTCCTTTGGCTAAGTAGAAAAGGACTATGGGAAGGTGAGGCAGCTGAATTAGAGGTAGATCACCAAGCTCTAGAACCGTCGCACGTTCACAGCGTGGTGCATGGCGCTTGGTTGAATGATGTTTGTTATGGCTTAAAGCTATGGAACTGATAAAGGCCTGAGTGCTTCAAAAGCCTGGTTTTTACAATAAAGCAGTTCTCCTTTGCATCTGCCTGGGGACTCTGCGTCACTACGGAGCCTCACTCCCAGTTTGCCAAGGAGATGATCAGTAGGAATGTTGCAGAGCTGCTGTGTGCATATTACCGGAATGGCAGAGAGTGAAGAGGGGGACTTTTCTGGGCTTTAGTACAATGCTACTGCATTGGTGCCAGGTTTCTGGCTTTTCCATCAGTGGCCTTTCCGCCTAGAAGTACACTGCCCAGAGTCTTTCTAGCATTTGATGCCATTTCCTTCCTGTTGCTTTAATACCTTCCTTCAGTTGAAAGGATGATACGATCTTTACATTTTGAAGACCCCTGTTAAGAAACTATGCCCAGAGGAGTCATCGCTCCCTTTTCTTCTGCCTCCTTTGTAATTTTCAGACACTCATTTCAAATTTCTGCTAATGTCAAGAAGAATACTGAGACTACTTAGCAGGGTTGATGCTCTCAGCTGCTTTCCACTTTCATACTGCTTCATAATAGATGTGACTTAATGGCCTTGTTTTGTCATCTGCATTTGGCTGTGATCCAAAGCTAAATATTCCAGGCCTGTGAACACAAAAAGAAGTATTAGTCTTTTGCAAGAACTACCCCTATGAAGATTTGTGTTCATTTGGATTTCTACGGTGTTAGCCCTGTTGCAGAAAAAAAGTAGATTGTACTCTCTTCTTGCGTACTCTCTTCTTGTGCTCTCATTCCCTCCTCTCTGCTTTGCATGCCCTAGTTTATCTACAAGTGTGACTCATTTGGCATCATCTTCTAGTGCAACTTCTGGATAGTTTCATGTACTTACAAATGCCAGTTGCCAAGGAGCCTATAGAACAAGTGGTTAAGTCATGCCATATGAAAGTGACAGAGCAAGTCCGTTGATCTAGGACTTTCAGCTGGACACCTCTGAGAATAGCAGCTTGTCAGCAATGACACAGCCATCTTCCTAGCTGGATTCCAGAAAGAGAAAAGGGACACCTTCAATGGTTAAGACGTTTGGCATGAGAAAACAGCAAGAAATGGAGCACAAAATACTTGAGCCAGATAAAGCGCATTTTTCTAGTGAGAATTTTGCAGTTGTTCTTTCTTGTCTGTGCCTTTACTTTTCACATAAGACGGGGCACTTAATAATTATTGTTTTTTGTTTTCTTTTGTTGGCCTCCCTCTTTCCACCTGCAACTAAAATTTTGCCTTTCTTTACTGGCTTCTCTTTCTTTACTTCTAGAAGGTTACATGAGGTCCTCCACCCTCGTCATAAACATTCTCATCCAGTGGAAAGAAGTAGAAGGTACATCTAAATGGATAAAACAAACCCACAAAAATAGAGGTTTTATACAGTCTTCTGTGAGAACATTAGGTCACAAGATAGCTTTGAACTGAGTTATGCCGTATTGATTTAACTTTTAGCCCACTCATTGCTATTTGTTTGGCCTTTAGTACAGAGCCTTTGAACTAACCCAGCCCAATATTTTGGCTAATTTTGTTTTCTTTCTAGCCAGGATTTTGTTTCTCAAGGAATAGTCCAGAGAAAGAGCATCCACGGTAGAGTTACGGATCATAAATTCTGGTACAGTTTATGCTGGTAATACGTCTAGGAAAGAAGGGTTTTACATCTTTTTTGACTTTCAAATGTAACCATTATTTGAAATAGTTAAAAGTTAGGGATGTCATCCCATTCTGCCTGTCCCACCCCCCTCCCCCCCCCCCCCCAACATACTTCTCTCTGGAATGTTACTCAGGGATTACACATAAAGGCCCACCCTGTAAAATATGTTGCAGATACCGTGCAGTAAGTGCAGCTTAGCAGCTAGAGATGATAATGTGGGTTAAATAACATTCCTTTTGCAGTGATGGAAACTCTGTCTACGCAGACATACTCAACGAAGGTTACCATGGCTTATCTCCTGTCCTAAAGCTAATGTGCATTTTAAAACTTCCCAAGAAGGTGAATTCAAGCTCCTTCTTGCCCTGTGCTGGAGTCCCAAGAGAATTTCAGTGTGCTTTTTGTCATTTACAGCTGCCACTGCTTAGCTCTTGAACATGAGACTCCTCATGACTGATGAAAGTTGTCTAGTTAAGAGTGGGTCAAAGACATGGTCCTGCTCTAGAAGGAGATGATAAGGTTTCTGCAGTCTTTGTCATCTCTACTGCTTGTGATTTCTATACAAAACCAGTGGGAAGTTTTCTGAAGGCAGTCCAGAAGCTGGCAATATGGACGCCTTACAACCCAACACTTGCTGCAGTGCTACCAAGGTGATACCAGAAAGGACTTCCAAAAATTTAGAAGGGCAAACAAAGCAGTTGGAAGGAAAAGAACATTAACCATTATTCCATTCTTCTAATCTATCTTTCTTTAAATCATCGTTTGCATGCACTTTCATGGCTTGTGTTGGTATCCCTCAAAAGGATTCTGAGACAGAGTAAGCTTTTTAATGGAGTAGATGTGACAAACACAGGCCAAGTTGCCTTTTTTGCCATCAAATACCAGTTATGCTTGAGCTACCCTTTGCTTAAGGTACTTAGATCACACTAAGAATTTTACTCATGATTGAGAAAATTTTACTGTCATGATTGAGTCAATTTTATTCATGATTGAGTAAATTTGACTGTCACTCAGAATTTTCCTATCATGATTGGCATTGAAACTTTCCAAGGAAAGCTCTGAATAGCAATGTTTGTGTAAAAATAGTATTTTATCTCCTGGCTTTGTGTCTAGCAGGTAAGCCTTTTGCTGTCACCAGTGTTGCTTAACCTTTCATGTCATATCCCTCTTCATATCCATATTCTGCTTAAGGGTTATTAATCTACTTTAGAATTGGCATGTGGAATAAGAATACTTTTTCTTTTTGAAAGCTAATGCCATTTGACCTACTTACAGCAAATAATTCATGAATTGCAAGTCCCCAGCTAGCATCTTTTATGCATATTCTAACCTTCTAAAGAAGTAACAAAAGCACTCTCCAAGACTTTACTTTCTTAAGCACACAAAATGCTTCCCTCCTTTGCAGTTGTCATCTCTGAAATGAACCATATGTCTGCAGTATTTTAATGTGTGCCATATTTAGCCAAGTAATTCCAAAAAAAAAGCAGTCCCTTCAATTTGGAAATAGCTTTAAATGGTTTTTGAATATACAAAACATACCCTTACCGTACGCATTGCATGCAGATTTAATTGCCGTGAAAGCAAACCCTATGTTTCTGTGGGGATAGCACAGTTTTCCACAGTTTTCCACAAATGTTCTTGGCACAGTTTTCTACTTATGTGACTGTTAGGACACTTGAAGGTACTTCTAAGGTACTGTAGTAAGCAGAAAAGGAGGAGAGGTTGTGCCTTATTTCTGGCTTCCTTTGGTTTTCTTTTTGGTTTTCTTCCTCTTGCTCTTTTTCATGTCACCTTTCTAGATACTGGGACTTAGATCTGCAGTTTACTAAGCTGTGTTTTCTGTCTCGAATTCTTGTAAATTCCGAAAGGAACCCAAGTGGTAAATATACATATTTTATCATTTGCTAGCTACATAGAAAATCTTCCTGCTGTTCTCAAATGCTTTTCTTTGATATGCATTTTTATCACCATTCAAATGAAAAGAGAACGGTTCCTCTATTCACTGCTTTTGTACTGGATTCAGTTCAACGTGTGCTAGCTGTGCAAAAAAGTCCTGCTGTAAGAAAGGATCTGCATAGAAATTGACCAAGACACGTGCCACAAGGGTCTTATAAAGGTTCCAAGTTTCTCTACCTTTCTGGCTGTCTGTCTTCACAGCAAGACTTGATGAGGGATTTTGCTAGCGTTTCTTTGAAAGAAAGCAATAACAAAGCAAGCAAAATGGAGCAGCAAAAGATGATAGCAGCAAAAGGCACATTATCCCCTCTATTATTTTTCATTGTTTAAACAAATTATTTCTCACCATGTTCCATAAAATACCTTAGTAGAGCTAAAGACTAGAAAAACGCAACTCTGTTCTGGATTCATTTAAAGCAAAGCCATTTGTGGACAGAAGTGCCCCACGTGATGCTGGCAACTCCTAGCTGGTTTCAGTAAGCTGTCTGGAGAACTGCATTTCCAGTGGGCTTTACTTGTGTGTCTGCAAGGTGGGGAGTTGATGTGCGGCCTTGAGCCCTGACAGTGCCATGGGCACAGAGACCCATCGTGTAGCTCTCTGACCGGCCACAGCACACAGAGGCATGATGGATTACTCCCAGAGTTCACATGGTAGAAAGCTTTTCTGCCCCTGTGAAGGACAACACGTCCATTTTCTTGCATAGAGCCGTTCTGTATGTTGCAATGATACCTTGAATTCATCAAGTGCTTTTTGCACAATGGCCAGTGAGCTTGGATTCTTAAGCTTCTCTTGTTTGATCTGCTTCCTGCTTCAGGAAATAGCAAAACTTCCAAGGACTGCAATGACAAGAAGATGAAGCTGCTACCGTATTTCAAATGTTTGCCTAATAAAATGGTGATTCTTGCACATATTCGCAATGGTAATTTCAGGTACCAAAACACCAGCTCTGCTCGGGACAATTCTGAAATTTACTTGAGCTGTTTTCCATGTTTCTTAGCGGGTGAACTGAGACACTTCTAGCTTTCAAGGCAAGGCATTTGACAGCAGTCTCAAAAAGGCTCAGGCTGTTGGATGAAAAGGTGAAAAAACTGAGGTGAATGGGGGGAAATTTCACTGCTGCTTTATGTCATAGATTCAGCCAGATGATCAACAATCATTAGTTTGATGAGGTACCAGCGTAGTCTTTCACTCTCCCAGATCCCCAAAAGCTTCAACCATCCAGCAGCTTCTTCCTTGCAACAAGTGCCACAGCCAAAAGCCAGGCCTGGCTGTCACCTTCTCTTCACAGCCTACAAACTCTGCCAAACGTACCGGTGATTCTGACTTTCCTTCTTAGCTGCATGGACAAGCACATCCTGTCTCTGTTGCCGAGTCCTTAGTGAAACCAAACAGCAGTTCACCTTCAAACAGCTCAGTGTGCCAGGACAGAAAGCTTTCTCTGACCTGTCCCCTTGCCTTTTCTTTTCAGAGCACGCACTGAGGCATTGCACTTTGCTTCTCAGCTGAGTGTATTGTCATATTGCTGGAGTCCCACGTGTCCATCTCCTTCTCGCACAAACTGCTTCTGTTGAAACATGCTCATGCTATGTACTTTCCTGCTCAGCTATTCACACCATCACATTCTATGTCCTGCTTGCAGACTGAATCTAAATGGAGAAGTTTCTGGCTATGTCTCACACACGCAAATGTGCCAGGATGAAAAAGGCTTGGACCTTGCCACTTATGTTTGAAAAAAATCCATCTCCACAATCAAGAGACAGCTTTCTTTGCTTTACATCCTGCAAACTTCATACACACACACACACATACACACACGAGAAGTATGCACTTTCTTTCTTTCTTTCTTAGCTGCACTTACTCACCTATTTCCTACCTTGACCTCTCTACCACTTTTCTCTTGGTTTTGCTGTGCAGGGACATTTCCTGTTAAGATACCCATTGTGTTGCCTATCCCTCCCCCACATTGCCTTGCCTTTCCTAGCCAGTCTTGCATTTCCTTGTCATTGCTGACCATTCCTTTCTTTTCCTTTGCCTTCCTGACCCATGCATGTCCTTCCCTTGCCCTTCATACCAAGCCAGTGCCTTGCATTGACTGGCTCACCTACCCTTCTTTTGCTCCCCAGTTGTCCAGCTCCAATCTTTCATTTCCTTCTCCTTCTAGGCCGCTTACTGCCTTGACCCCCTCTCTTTTGTGTTGCCTGGCAAAACCACCACTTGCCTTGCCTTATCCTTGAACCCCTTCCTTCCCTTGCATTCCCTTGCTCACCAGTCCCCCACCTGGAATTCACCACCTCTCTTTTTGTGGAATTTCTTCAACTTGCCTGCTTCTCCTAGGATTCTCCAGGCTTCCACTGGCTTTTTTTTCTCAAGGCCCCAGCGTTTCAGGAGCATGTGAGAGGAAGCCTGGAGGAGGTCACGTGCAAGCACACCTATCTTTCCTGACAGCTTTCTTCTGACGTCTATCCTTACATGTCTTGAATTTTGGACATAAAATTAATCTTTCACCCTTGGGCCTCAGGAGTAGAATGACAGTTCTTTTGCATACAAAGGAAAGCAGGCAACCCAAGTGTCTTAGGTGCAGATTAGAGATGGCCCATGCAAGATCAAGACTGCACAGAGCGGTCTGTCTGGGCCACTTTTGTGTACCAGCAATCTTTGCATGGACCTGCCACTTGCCTTGCTTTGGCAAACCAACAGTTTCCTTGCCTTGCCCTGCTGATTCTCCATTGCTTTGCATTCCCTTGCATACTCATGCCTCACATTTGACCTGCTTACAGTTTTCCTACAGGGCTTTGCCTTGCCTAGCCCTTCCCATTACCATTACTTCCTATGCCCAGCCTTGCCTCTAACTTCTGTGACTTCTCTCACCTACCATTCCATTGGCTTCCCCTCACAGCTTCAGTCTTGCCAACCTCTCCCTTGACTTGCCTCCAATTGCCTACACTTGCTTTGCGTTGCCTTACCTGCATGGAAGGCAAGGCAAAGAGTGGTAGGCAAGGCAAAGCAAAGACAGGAAGTTATTTGTAGGGCTAGGCAAAGAAGACATAGGCAAGCAAGCAAAGCTAGGCTAGGGTAGGCTAGGAAAACTAGGCATGGTACTGGAGGCAAGGCAAAGCCAAGTGACTTGGAGTGCCTTTCCTTGCTTGGGAAGTAAAAGATACGGTGGCAATGTTGGAAGGGCAGCTGATAAGGTATCGTGGGGAGGTATAGTCCAGCAAGACATTTCTGTCCTGACCCCTTCTGTGTAGGAGCCATTGTTGGACAGTGTCAGAACTGGACGTGGTATCCAACTTTTGCTCAGTAAGGTTCCGAAGGAGAACAGCAATGCTTTCTCATGGGAAGGAAAGAACTTCACCCCAGTGTTGGAGGTGCAGATAAGAAGCTGTGTCGTGCAGCTTAAGGGCGGCAGCAACTTTCTATCCTGGCATATTTGGTTTGGAAGCATTGACTCAATTTGTACAATCATGGAGACAGTATCCATCTTTGGAAGGTAGTCTCCTTCCTGAAAGAATCCATTTGGCATGTGTTTTGCATTTCCTCGAGGCAGCCTTCTTGAAATTCTGCCAGCACACTTCTTTTTGACAAGGTAAAGAGCTGTGCTGGGTCTTGGTGTGCAGCCTAGCTCGTGCCCCACGCAGGTAATGCCCAATAGCAGTGTTCTGACACCTTGGTATAGGATCAGGCCCTGGATGTTTTGGATTTTGGAGGAAGGGATGCCATTTCTTTTGAGATGGGCTTCTAGATCCTCCTCTCTTTGACAAAGTTTGGATGGGCACTTTGAGTGGTCTCAGTGAATTGAAAGGCTTTCCCAATAGGCAGTTCTCTGGGTTAGAGTTGTTGAACTGTCAGTGGGAATGCAGAGGCCAGGCCTCTGCAGGACAGGTTTTTGTCTCTTGTAGCTTTAGGGACTGTGTGAGCAGTCCCTGGTGCCATCCCTTTTGGATCCTGACTCAGAGAGATTGAAGGCTTATGGTGGTACCTAGAGCTGAGAAGGAAAGTGGCGATAGCAGGGGGTGTGTTTATAGTTTGATGGGTGCTATTGAAATGGTAGGCAGCAAAGAGCTTTCTCCACCAGCAGTTTGGCAAACTCTGTTGCGAGCTTGGCTGACATTTTCAAGTTTGTTACCAGACTCTAACAGAGAGAAAAGTTTGTTAGGGCAGAAGAGCTGGTGTTGGCCTTTGAGTGTGGGGCAAAGAAGAGTTTCCACTTGGAAGGGGAAGATGGGTGAAATCTTTTTGTCCTGACACAGTTGATTGGAGAGCAGGGACGTTTCTGACTTGGCTGTGTCCTCGGGGTGGTTTCGAGCTGGGCTCAGTATGTGTCCTTGTTTTGTGAGTTGACAATGCTGTGGTGTGGTTATTTAGATGAGCACTGACAGTGCCCAGGAAAAAGACAAGCACTTTTCTAGCCCAGCCCTGTTTGTGTGGAGGCAAGAGCTCTGCTGTGGATCCTGGCTCTTGGGCACTGACAGAATGGGATCCTGCATGTAGCAGAGAAGGAAGAGGAATAATTTCATTGTTGGCTGCACAGTTTATAAGCTTCAAAATAGAAGGCAATTGCAGCACGGCTTCTTCATTTTAGAAGGTTTTCTGGGCCATCAGCTGCTCAACATGTAACTTGCACCCAGTGAACTGCATCCAGCTCCCTGGAGATATGCAGTTTCCCTCAAGATCTATGTACCATCTTGCACTCTAATGCTTGAAGATGCCAAACCGCTTCAAAATGTCCAGCGGCCGCTCTCAAAGAAAAAGTTCTACAACAAAAAGGCAGTGCTGGCCATAACAGTCCCTTTTGCAGTCTGTCAACCAAACGAAACATACTAGCGATTTGCAATGATATATATACATGCATCAGCACATTCTCAATGATATATATACATGCATCAGCACATTCTCTCCAAGTGGCAGAGACTATCGTTACAGCCAAGCCTTTTCAGCTGCACTTCTGACTGACAGATGTGCCAGGACAGAAGGCATTTGCCAACCTACCCTCTTTCCTGTGCAAACTGACATTGGCAGCGCAAATATTTTCACATTCTTTCATTGTGGCAGTGTCCAAGCAGCTAGAGGTCACACAGGTGGAAGTGTCAAGACAGAAGACGTTCTCAAAGTACCTCCTCTTTTTTTGCTAAACTGGTTTTAAACTGCGCACAATGCTCTGTATCTTCTTTCCCACATAGACCTGCCCTCACTTTTTCACTCTCACATCTTTGTTGCAAACGTCAGCAGCTGTTTGTGTAGAAAAAGTCTCTAGAAATAAAAGCCAGCCTTGGGCTGCACCTTCCACCTGCCCCACATAAGCCACAACAAACTCACCAGTGCACTCTGCCCCTCCCTTCTCCACTGCAAGTACCATTGTGTTCTCTGGATCTCGGAACCTAAAGGTAGGCACAGTTGTTTCCACAGAAGGCTTGGAAGGGCCATAGGTAGCAGCACAAATAGCTCTCACTTAACTAGATCCTTACCACTGCCACCGTGAGTTTAGTTGGTAGGCCAGTAAGAGTTATGTTCCTTTTACAGCAGGTATGCTGCAGCCACCAGCCCAGTGCTCTTTGACTCTTGTAACCAGTCCTGCTTTTACTCTCCCGGAGGGGAATAGGCATCTATTTCTCACACAGATCATTGTGGCAGCAGCCAAGGGTGCTGATTCTGCCAAAAGATGCTCGGGCCAGGCACTTACATTCTCAGCACTACGTAAGCCCTGCGTATTCTGCGTCTCTTGTCATCCAGATCATACTGCAAAGCATTTCACAGAGAGAAAATGTGCCAGGACAACAAGCTTGGCTGGAGCGTACCCCTGAAACTGGTGGAAATTTGTATTTGCACCACATTCAAAGGGCAGTCCTCTTTCCTATACAACCTGTAAACCACTGTCAGATCACAGTGCTCTCTGCCCGCTCCTTCTTACCTCCAAGTACCGATGCGCACGTTACAACCTCGCAAGGACTAAAGATCCGGAGGGATGTCACAGTGCTTTCGTGCAGCACAGACACTGAAAACTGGCAAAGCTGAATGCCTTCGCTGAGCTTCAATTCTATGCAGATTACAGAATGAGGTAGCAGAGTACCGGCATGTTGTGCGCAGTGAACCTCATTGCAGAAGCTGAGAAAGAGCTCATTCACAGTCAGGTGAAAATACACTTGTAGCCATAGAACTTTCCAGTCTAATGGACAGTCGCCAGAGAATATGTCTTGCTTTTCTAAGCTGCCACCTTTACTTCTTTCTACTGCAATCTGGATTCTTTTGCCCAAGAAGGTCTGATTACCTGTACACATCTATGTCTCTATTATATTAGCTCGACTCTCAGTTTATTCTAGCAGAATCACATGGCTATACTATAAAACCCTTCCTTATCTTATCTAATACAGTTTCCTCCTTCCTTAAGGCCTATTCTTACTTAGAACTAAAGAAACAGAAGTTGATGATTTCTCTGTTCAGTGTCTGTGTACCTTGCTTTCACACCAATCTAGGCTTCTTCTGAGGTTGTAAATCAAACCCTCTTGAGTCTGTGACATTTCTATCTTTGCAATTCCCACACCTCTTCCAATTCTCTCAGGAAATTCCAACTGGAGTGTTTTTCAGTGTCTTCATAAGTGGCCTTTTTCTGGCTAGATAATGCAAACACTGCCTGTCTAAGGAAAAATCAAATGTCCCAGCTATGGAACATGTAAACAGAGGTTTGTGTGTCATCGATGAGATGCGTGTGCTCACACACACATGCAGTGAGAGCAAAGCGGTGTTATGGTCAGGGCTGTGGCTTGCTGTCAGAGATGATACACATTCCAAGGGTCCTTGTGACAAACAGCCTGTTTTATTGTTCAGAGCTTACTTTTATAGGGAGTTGAAAATTCCCGGCTCTAGACAGCTCCTTTGGTCTGATCCCCACACAGCCCAACTCCTGACTAATGAGACACCTGCAGCCCAGGCTAGAAGGTAAGAGGTCCCTGCAGCTCCCTGGCTATCAAGCCAGGAACATCAATGGCACGGAGCGGAGTCTGGAACCCCTGATGCAGAGCAATGTAACAGCAACCCCCAACCAAAAGTAAGAAGAAAAAGTATTCCTCAGTCAAATGTTTGGACAGTAAGGCAGAGACACATCAAGAAAGGAAAATCTCCTGCAGAACGGTTGTGATTATGCAAAGAGTGGCCTCTTAGTAGAATATTAATCTTCACGGGGGGGGATTTTTTCCCTTTTTGGAATAACTTTGCCTTCCTGTGATGGTTTAGCCTGGAAATGGGATTTCTGGGATGCTGTAGATAGGGCCAATGAGTCTTCAGAGTTTAATATTGCCATCTGGCCCAATCACTAGGCATTGGATCCACCTCTGAGAACACAGGGTAAAAGCAGGGCTCTCCTCCTGCAACTCGCTCTTTGAATTTCCGGCAGGAAGGAGTTCGGTCTCTCCCCTGGCCCAGTTGCTGGCTGGGCGGGGGGAGGGGAAAAGCCATGTGGCCCGGCCCGGGAGAGGTAGGCCTGGCCCCCAAGGGTGGAAGGAAGAAGTAAAGAAATGCCGGGAAGCAATGGGCAGCCCGTTCCCCCCCTTGGAGACAGACAGAGAGAGAGTGCAGCCTGTGCTGGTGGCCGTTACCTTGAAATTTAGTAAACATGTGCTGGCAGCAGGCAGCCCGGCTGAGGAGATGGGGGGAGGGGGGTGCAGCCAGGAGTCCAGCTGCTTGGAGGAGTTTTTAACCCTTCTTGGACAATGAAAACTTTACAGAATATTAACCCTTCCTAGACGAGTGATGAAGGTCTGGACCAGAGAGAGAGAGAGAGAGTGAGAGATGTTGGAGGAATGGAGAAGATGGAGTGGCATTTTATGCTGGACTCTTTTGTGTAGCCATGGACAGAGCCATGTTTCCGTGCGATACAGACACTGAGTCCAGGGGGAGAAATGTCCCAGAGCCAAGAAGATTCAGTGTGGGTACCCCTCAGCTCCAGGGGGTATATAAAATATGAGGGGGACAGATGTCCCAAAGGTGAGAGACTGTGCCTTTTTGGAGTGGGACGAGGCATCCTTAAAAGGAAAACCCTGGAAGCAGCCCTGGTCCGTGTTCAGGTGGTGAGAGCACCTGGACAAGATGGAAAAGGCCACCACGACACATGGAAGGACTCCCTCTTCTCTTGAGGAACTGAAAGTTGAGCATTGTAAAGGGTAGTGCTGGACCCAGAATTGGTGATTTTGGAAGATGTATGGTATTGGGAATTTAGGGGGGAGGAGGAGGAGAGTGTTTTTGTGAGGTTTTCATTTTCCTTGTGTTTTTTTTTTCTTTTGTGTGTAGTTTAGTTATTGTTTTGTAGTTTAGTTAATAAACTTTTCTTTTTTTCAAGTAAGAGCCCGATTTGTTTATTCCTGGTCAAAATCTCACAGCAGACACCAGAGAAAGTGTACTTTCATGGGGGCATTGGCATTGCGCCAGTGTAAAACCATGACACTTTCCCACATATTTATAGCTCCTTGGAGAGAAGAAAATGGTATTGACAGGGCACATTTCAATAGCACAGCAATTTCTTGCTTTATGTCTTAATCTTTCCACAAATGAAACAAGTGAAGAATGGTTGAAGAGGGAAGACTTTGCATGGGTAGGGTGTTGTCTAGAAGCTGATACTGCAATGGGTTTGTTACCAGCATGAGAAGCAGCTGTGTCATCGGAGACCTAATAGTAAATGAGTTGTCAATGATGGCTAACTATGAGCTTGATGAAAATCACAGGAGTGTAGATGTCTGAGTGAGGAAAGCAACCATTATTTTTATAGTAAGGTTCTTCTAAGACAAAGGGTAAAAATGTGAATGAAAAGTAGACATTTGCTACACTTCATGGTGTATCTTCATACAAGTCAGTCCTATAGAAGAGGGGGACATTGCAGGATTTGGATGCAGAGTCACATTCATCTTTCGTTTCTTTGTCGTCTGCTTGGCATGGAACACACTGCTTTGAAGAGGGAAGTGCCTAACAGACATTCCACTTTACAAACACATATGCTTCTCTCTTCTTCTGAGACCTCAGCACAGAGGCCTTATTGGCATGGTAGTTTCCTTGCATTAGAAGGGAAACTCATCTAGCCAGGCTTCATCACCCCCTGCATCTTTTGGGGTAGTTCTTGGAAAAAAAATAGACAGCAACTTTTCCACTCCACATGATTCAAGAGAATGTTTCATTCTCTTCCTAATGTACTTCAGGGAACAAGCTATCAATTCCCTATTGTTTCTATGAAAAGGCATGAAGCTAATAATTAAATTCCCATTGATAGAATAAGGAATCAAAGTCTTTTATGCCTGCAAGCATGCCCTTACGGTATGAAAAGTATGGATTGTCAAGGGTGAAAGAAGATCTGGATGAAAAGGGAGAAAACCCAGAAGCATGCAGGGGTTTTCAGGTATGAAAGGGAAAATGACATTAAATTGTCAACGGAAAGAAATTGAAAGAGGGAGGAGGGAGGAGGGAAGAGAGAGGAGGGAGGAGGAGGAGGAGGAGGCAAATGCTGCCTTTGAGGCAGCTGACACAAGGACCATCGGCCTCATGAGCAAACAGGAAAACCAAATGAAACTTCACAGCAATCTCATCAACAACTTAGTGGACAAATGTGCAAACCCTTTTGTTCATTTATTATGTATATAATATATATAGAGATGTTCTTCATTCTGACAGAATTTTCAGGGAGAAAGCTGGTGTATGGCACCTGGAACCAATTGTGTATTGGAAATGGCCAACATACAGAACACTCTCCATCCTGAACACTACCACAGAAGAATGACAGGATCATAGAATGGCTGGGGTTGAAAAAGACCTTAAAGGCCATCTAGTTTCAACCCTCTGACATGGGCAGGGACACCTTTTACTTGCCCAGCTTGCTCAGAGCCCCATCCAGCCTGGTCTTGAACACCAGGCTGGGTGTCCATGACTTCTCTGGGCAAGCTATGCCAGTGCCAGTGCCAGTGCCAGTGCCAGTGCCAGTGCCAGTGCCAGTGCCAGTGCCTCACCACCCCCACAAGGAAGAATTTCTTCCTGGTATCTAATTTCAACCTGCCCTCTTTCACTTTGAAGCCATTGCCCATTGTCCTGTCTCCACAGTTCCTAATGAAGAGTCCCTCTCCTGCTCCCCTTCAGATGCCAGAAGGTGTTGTGAGGTCTCCATGCAACCTTCTCTTCACCAGGCTAAATAACCACAATTATCTAAGCCTGTGGGATGTGCTCGTCCTGAATACTGAACTGCAGTATTGAATGATGATTTTTTGAATCCTTTGAAGGCATGTACTTTTTCAGCCTTAAATTAGGCTAAATAGCTTTGCTTTGTGGGTATTGCATGTGAGCAACATGCCACTGCCCTGGCTTGCCTTTTTTACAGCTCCTTTCTGTGGGAGACTCCATGCAAACATCACAGCTGGTGAGACAGCGGGCACACCATCATTCTGAAAGAGCTTTGCACAGGAAACATAGAGGATGATTAAATATTGACATGCAGATGATAGAAGCTGCCCAATGGACTCTGCTGGTGGAAATCCAATACTAGTCTAGTATTTTGAATGCAAATAATTCCTCCCAATGAGGCCAGACAGCATTGTTTGGCTTTGAATCTGAGCACGTGGACAGTAGTGGATGGTCTACAGGTTGAAAACAGTGTAGATACTTCTCCTTTTATTCATTAGTGGCTCAGAAACTAAAAAGGCAGCTACAAAATGGTGAATACATCCCTACAGATTCAAAAATGGTTGTTCTTAATTTGTATCTCCATCATAACAACAGATCGTTAGAACTAAAATACGATGGGAATTTTATAGCTTTTCAGAAATGAAGCAGGAATTGGCCAATGGGCCTTAGCAGTAGCTACAAGTTTTTCAGCATGAGGCATCTCAAAAGAATTTTAACCATACAGTACTTTTCTGTACTTTTGGCCTTTTATCTCAAGGATGCATTAAAAAAAAGAAAAAAAGGAAAAAGAAAACAAGAAAAAGAAAAAAGAAAAAAACCCTACCAAATACATACATATATACATATATATATATTACATGACTAAGATAATAAGTACAACCAGTAACATATATAGAAACAGAACCCATGGTCTTTAACTTTCAACCTTGTCTTCTCAAGGCACTTTTGAAAATGGAATTGTTTCCCTATCTGCCTTGAAACATTTTGGAGCAAAAACACTTAAGGTTCTGATAGGTGCTTTGGTCAAAAATCACTACTTCTGGTTTTCTGTCCATAAGCGGAGTAACGGAGCGGAAAGCTGGTAGCTGGCCAAAGGAGGTAGGAAGAGTAATCATCATCCACAAGCCTGGGGCTAAAGAAATTTCCACAGAAAATTACCTGCCTTATTACTTGTTCATGCGTTGGGTTGAAAGTTCAGAATCTGTTTCCATTTTTCCCATCCCTCGAATGCTATATTTCACAGAATTTGAGCCCCTCAAACATCAGTCCTGCCAGAACAGCCTGCCATGTGCTGTCATAGGGGATCTGCTGATGCCCGCTGACTCTTACCAGTCTAGTGCTTGACACTGTTGCAGACCAAGAACTTCTGAATAGTTTTGATTAATGCTCTTTGAGTGGTTGAAGACAAGAAAAGAATGACTAGACATTTGAACCATCAAATCCCCTAATGGAATAAAAATAGGAGCATCAGAAATGTATTCATTGTCATAAGAAGGGAGATGAAGGATCCAAAAGATTACTTGCATACTTACTGTTCTAAATACCTTGTTATCTGGAAAACTGCAAAAGATGCCAGGCTTTCACCAAAATGCAAATCAGATTAAAATGTGAAACTTTACACTTGACTGGATATAAAACTTCATCATCCATTTTTAAATCATAGAGATTGTGATGTACTGCCTCTTAATACCCCGAGGTTTAGAGCTGTAATTCGGAGAGAAAAGAAAGCTCTTTTGAATTCATTCTATTCAATCATCTTGTCTGCACTCTCTCCTCTTGCTTTTCACTTCTGAATCTCTGTATGAAAGGCACAGAGTTCTGGATTAATTCTTTTCAACAATTTCCCCTGTAATTCTTCTTTGAAGGCAAACCTGTACAAATCCACACTTCCTTACCCCACCACTTCAAAAATTCTATTAAGAAGCAAAAAAAAAACCCCATCAAGCAACTAAATCTCTGCTCCAATTTGTAGAAAAACAACATGCCATTAACTGCTTTCTTAACATATTCTTTATCTTGTATTAATATGGCAAGCTTTTCTTGCTTTTATAGATTAGAACCAAATTCTTCAAGCTATAAGGAAACACAGGTTTACTGTAGCTGATTCTGAGATACACAAGTCCACAAGGAGTTCAGATGTCAAAAGAAGAGTCTGTACAACAAGATTCAGCACAACCTTGAGACACGTTAGCTATTTTTCAAGAAAAGCCACCAATCTGAAACTTTTTAGACTTCTATAGTATCATGGGTGCCTGCTTCCAGAACCTGACCTAAGTTGCTGGAAACTAGTTGCAATATTACTGTAAACAATGCTGTGAATGTAGGACATTGTAATTTTTCTCTTCCATTGAAAACCACAAGTGGAGTTGCGTCATTGTCTTCAAAATTCTGTATTTCCTTGCAAACTGGTAAAATAAGGATAAATCAAGTCTTCTGTTCAAACAGTTTAAATCTAATAACGTTCAAAATGAAAAAAAAATCTATTCACATATGGTCTGCAATAATAATGCAGCGAGAAGATGAACCAGTCTGGCCTACAAAATAAAGTGAAGCAGAATTTGGGAATTTGGAACGCCTTACCATGTAATATTTAAAGAAAAAAGAAAGAAAATGTAACCTTCACAAACTCAATTAGTGATGCACAGACAGAGAAAAAGAACTAATTACTACTAGAATTTTTTTCATTCTCAGACAAGAAGTTAAATAATCCTCTTGAGTGCGTGGAAGATTGTTGGGAAAGACAGCAGCCTTCTTCTTTACAACATATTCTTCAGAACTCCAGGAGACAGATCATTAGAGCTATGAGGATCTTTCTGTAAAACTCCCAGAGCATAGCCAATATTCTATTCCTTTCGAGATCCTCACCACCCTGGGCAACTGGTGGATAGTCCACAGCCCCAGTAGATCAGCCAGACACTCTGCCTTATTTAGCATGGCTACTGCAGCAAGGACATCATCTATTCTGGCTTTCTATCCAAAAGATATGCAGGGCACAACAAAGAATACACCCAAAACACTGAGCACAGCTTATGGCCTTCAAAGCAAAAATCTCAGGATGGCAATACTGGATCTTCTGATCCAAACCATCAGGAAACATTTCTTTTGAGGTGAAAAAAGCTTCTGTTGATTGTACAAAAAATACTTATATAAACCAGCATTGCATGACCCAATATTTCTATTGAACTGAAACTATTTTGATCAATATTATTGATCCATTTATTTTCATTTGGTAAAAAATGTAAAATATCATTTAAAAGGAATTATTGGATGCGTACCAAGTACTACGAATTAGTTAAGGTGTTGGTTTTGCATGGCTTGGTTTTTGGTGGGGAGGGAAGAAGCCAGCCACAGAAGTGATTTGCTGTGAAAAGCTCCTAGAAGCTTCCTCCATGCCTGACAAAGTGAATCCCTGCTTGGCACTAAGAAAAGACATGCTGCTAAGCCAATTAGAGAAGCTGGTAGTGCCTTGGTGATAAGAAGGAAATCAAAACTGCAGCCAGTTAACTCTTAAGTTTGCAAATTTTTCGCTTGGCACCTCTTCTGGTTTGAAAGCAAAACCAGCGAGAGACGCTGCTGCAGTGTGTGTGTTTGATTGTAATGCAGTTCTAGTAGTCAGTTTTATAATACTTCCTCTTTTGTGCTGTTGTAGCATCTTTTATTCTTCATGGATTGTTCCTTTCCCCGTGTTGTTAGTTTTTGCCCTAGTTGTCCATCTCCCCAAAGACCTGCCCTTTTGTTCGCTGTTCCTCCTCGCACTGAATGTCAATGCCTCCCCAAGCCTGTCCCTTTCTCTAGAAACTTCCCTAGCAATTTTATATCCTTCAAAACCCCATTGGTTTGTTTAAGTTCTTCTCCTCTCCTGTAGTCTCCTAGCGGTTTAAACATTATGTTCCCCGCCTTGTGTTCCCCGCCCCCCTCCAGTTTCTCTCAGTGTGTTAAAGATTGTATTCTTCCCGGGACCTCTCCCCATTTCCAAGTTGATGTATGCCTTTGAGTCAGTGTCTTTCTGTCCCTGACCCTCCAGGGAAGAAACTCCTTTGGAAAACATACAGAAGACGTCTCCCTGTTCCTTGTCCCTGCCCTTGGTTCAGTCCTATCCCAATGCAGTCCACCTGTGCCATAGAGCAACTGTGCCCTACAGCTGCACCCTGGATTTGACAGCTTTCTGGGGGCAGCCCACTCTCGCTGTTGGTGTCAGGAGCCAGTCGGGCTGAAAAAAAATCCAGCACCACAGCAAGACTCCAAGTCAGAAATACAATTTATTAGTAAAAGGGGAAAAAAACCCAAATCCATGCAATAATACAAAAGAAAAACCACTGTCAGAGTACAACCTGACACCCTGCTAGTTAGGGTGGTGGCAGCAGTAGCCGGATGAAATGGTCTTGTTGAAGTGGTGATCCTGTAGAAACTATCTGGTAGCTCTTGTCCTCTGGAAGACCAGTGGGTAAGGGTGGTCATTCCTCTGGGAATCCAGTGGAAAGACTCTTGTGGTGTCCCAAAACCCAGCTTCTATCCAGCTGGGGATGCTTGGCTCCTCTCCCCTGGGTGGAGCATCTGGCAATGTGCTGATATCATTCTGAATCGTGCGGTGGGTCCTTGATTACCCGTTGAACAGAAATGGCTCCCAGAGGGAGTCATCTCTGAATCATGTGGCAAGATATTGATGGGCCCGCTAACAGGAGATAAGGAAAAAACAATGCCACTCCTGGTTTCAGCAGCTCTTGAGGATGGGAACAGAATACATTTTTCTATTGTAACCTCGGACAATACAAGATGCATGTTTTTGCATTTGCAGGAAGTTTGTATGGATTTGAAAAGTATCCTTATAGCAGAGGCAAAAAGTATTCTCATACCCTTTTAAATCATCTTCAAAGTGAGCAATTCTCACAAGAACCTACCACATGAATGACTCGCAAGTGAGTTGAAGAAAGACGGCAAAGATAAGTAGGGTTCAACTGCAGAGAATCGTTTAGGGACACCATACCTTTATCTACCTTTCTCTTTTAAATCAGGAAGCATGGAGGGACTGATTTTTCCCCTTAGTTGACTACAGAAGCAGCGGTCCCTTGCAGGAGGGTGTTTGGATTCAAGATGACACCGGCAACTAAGAGCATGGCTACATAGAAGGTGCTACTTTTAGACCAGAACATTCAAGTACTTCAAGGCAGACAGGAGAATAGCTGACTAGTGACAGCTCTGACCAGAAGAGTCTGTGGCTTATCCCGTGGAAACAATAGTAACACATTGCAGCGGTCAGCAGTCTTTAGGTGTTAAATGTCCGGCTAGCAGGGGCGACCAGCAGGCCACTGCAGCAGGCGGGAGTCAGTCCTGGTGGCAGGGCCCCGGGACTGCTCCTACGGGCACCCCTCAGCGTCCAAAGGCTTTGGGCTGTATCCGTAGGGACGAGATCGCGCTGAGAAATAATAATCCGGCTGCTAGGATGGACGAGGCAGGAGATGGACACTCTCTGGGGACAGTCAGGTTTTATTGGAGTCAGCCAGAGAGTGGCGACGACCCCCAGGAGCAGGGGGGTTATAAAGGGGGTGGAACCGAAGGGAGGGGTTTACAATAGGACCAATCAAGGGAGGTGAGGGAGTAAACCTAGAATAACAGACATGAGGGGAAAACCAATAAATACAAAATGAGGGAGGGACCCGGGCCTCACAGCCAATCATAGCTCCCAGAGTGGAGAACTTTCTGAAGAAAATGGTGGAGCTGGGAGTGATTGACTGGGACCAGGAGTGGGATAAAGGAAAGAAAATGCTCCCATATAGGGGAGACAGGGGGAGGAGAACCGGGAGTGACTTAACAAAAGCAGGGGATTGACAAGACCTAAGGTGGGAGTAACCATAGCAACTACATAACTGACATGAAACAGACAGGGAAAAACAACTGAGGGCAGAACCATTCTACAAAATGGGGGAGCAACAGGACAAACCAACATAACACACAACAACATCACATTTCAATTTAAAAAAACCCTATTCATTTCAGAGGACCAAGCATCAGTAAAAATAAAAGGTCAAGTCAAGACATCCTAGTGCTCTTCCTATCAGAAGCATGTTCCTCCATATGGAAGTATTTAGGAAAGGACAGTCCATTCATCAAGAAAGGTGTGCCAGTTAGAAAACCTGTAGAACCGCACAAGACAAACTTACACAATATACATCCTCAATTGCAAAATGAAGAAAGAATCATTTCAATCTTCCATGGAATTAATTGCATTTGATTTGTTCTTTTCATTTCAGCTGCTAAAAAGTGATTTTTTAAGACTAAATTTGATGAATTCAGCAGAGCTATCTTTTTGAATGTCTGCATACCCCTATTTAACCCTGAGGTGACAAAGAGAACGGCAGTGGAAGGAAACCTGGTCCATCTCCCCCTCCTTGAAGCTTTAGGCCACTGAGTGATTAGAATTTAGTCACTTTGTTTGAGGTAAAGAGCTTGACCAAGAGAGAATATTATGCAGCCTTTCTCTTTCCTTTTGGAGCTGATCCACTTTGTAGTCATAAATTCTTGACTCAGCTGGTGAGAAGCAATGGCATTACAGCCATGGATGCTAAAGTGCACTGATGGGAAATGAAGTTTTCATCTTCAAGTCCTTGCTTCAGTAAATATTCCAAATTCAGTAATCCCCACTCAAATGACCTAATTCGAATAGTCTGTACGCATAAGAGACATCAAGCAGGTGTTGTCATCTGTTAGGGGAATACCCAGCCAGTACATGATTGTCTAGTTAGGCAGCAACAATTTTGGAAATAATTTAATTTTTTGTATTGCAAGTGAGGGGTCAATACATTTGATTACTGGATAAGGTAAAATAATGTCTTCTGCATCCTCTCAGAGGGGAAGCTTGCCTAGATGTAAAGCTGCTCAGCTCCATGATAGGATGCTTTGTCTTAAAAGGGAACTCTAGTCTTTGTCCTTTTGGATTGCTTCCATAGCTTTTCACTCACTCTTCAGGTAACTGTTAATATGTCCTGTTATCCCATGCAAACTTTGATGGGCACAGTCACTGAATTGGTGCGTATTGCATGAAGTCCACAGGCCCCATTGAGATGGAGCCAAAGGTCTTAAGGGTGTTAGCAGATGTTATTCTGAGGCCACTCCTAATCATGTTTGATGGATCAAGGTGACTGAGGAAAGTGCCCAAAGACTGGACGAAAGCAAATGTTGTCCATCTTCAAAAAAGGCAACTAGGAGGACTTGGAAAAGTACAAGCCAGCCAGCCTCATTTTTATCCCCAGGAAGTTGATGGAGCAGCTATTGCTGGAAAGCATTGCCAGGCACATGAAGGAGGACAAAAGAATGTAGTCAGCATGGATTTACCAGGGGAACTTGATGCTGAACCCCTTTTTAAACTCCTCTGATGAATCAGCTTGCCAGGTAGATGAAGGGAATATTGTCTGCCTGGGCTTCAGGGAGGTTTTTGACATTTCTCTACATGGCAGCACACATCCATACCAGAAGGAATAGTGCAGTGTCTTTTCAATGATGCTCAGTGAAAAGACAAGAGGCAGTGGGCACACACTGAAATACAGTAGATTGCCTCTGAACATCACCAAATGATTTTTTACTGTGAGCGTGACTGAACCACGGCAGAGACGGCCCAGAAAGATTGTGGAGCCTGGATCTTTGAAGACATTAAAAGTTATTAAGATGGAATTCTGGGCAAGAGGCTCTAGGTACCCTGGTTTAAGCAGGGGGGTTGGGCCTGGTGAGCCCCACTGACCCTTCCACTCTCATTCATTCTTTGCTAGTGAATTCTCTTAGAGATGCATTTCAAGCACTGGCATTGACGCGCCGGCTGTTTATTTACAACACGAACGGGAACGGGGTCATTCTTGATCAGTGTCTCAAACTTTATTTTTCCAGCATCAGTCTCATTGTTACAACAATGCAGTAAAAGATGCTGACAGTTCCCTGATCAGAATGCCAAAGGTGCTTAGCATTACAGCATAACATAAAACAAGCGAAGTCTCAGTTTCAACCAATCACAGAAAGCAAAAGCATAATGACAGAAGTTTTTCTCCAATAGCTTAAAGCCTATGTAACTTTCGGCTGAAACAATAGCAGTTTTCTTTTCAACACAATGCTTTGTTCACAGAAGACAGAACACAAAACCTTATTCATTTTTAACCTTCTAAAAGTATACGTAATATATACTTTTTGCAACCTAGAAAAGCAATTCAACATAGGCCTACTGCTTTATTTCTCACGTCTCAAAAGCTGCTGAGAACTTTTTCTGCTAGCTTAGCATTTCACTGTCTTTCACTGCTCTCGGGCCTGCCTTGTTCAAAGCTTTCTCAAAAAACCCCCAAACCTATGGACTCCAACAGGCATGACAAAGTTCTGTGCAGAGAGAGATCCAAATGGACATGGGATTTAAGTTCCTTAAGTAGTGTTCAAGAAGAATGTCAAACTCTGGGACAAGTGTCTCTTCCATAACTGAATCCCTTTCATGGGAAAATTCCCCAGCTCTAGAAGGATCTTCTGATATGCATGCTTAAGACTGAGACTGGCTGAGCAAATTTCTCCCGTTGTGTGTCTAAGACCAGTTAGGATCTTCACCAAAAGTGTTGTCAACATAGTCACAGAAGGTATATTGTTAAGAAGTGACAACTTAGACCAGAATGGCAAATCTTGGACCACACAATGTGGAGATAATGGCAATTATCTCCTTGGGTTCAAAATAAAAATCAAAATAAAAATAAAAATTAAAAAAAAAAAGCGTTGGTCTTTATTTCTCAATTTCATTGCAATCTTGATAAGGGAAGAAAAAGACCTAAGTCCTTAACTTTCTTAACTCTAACAAAGATTTAAAAAATTCCTTGTAAAAATGGATCATAATTATCAGACTATCAAACAATTGGAGGTGGGAAAAAAGTGCCAAATTTGTCTAGATAGTGACAAAGAAGCCAAGAAAATAGGAAAGATACACAAAGAGAGCAAAAGGGTCAGCTTCAGTCTGCAAGCTCGTTCTAGAAGTAGTCTGCTAGAAAAAGGAACCCCCAGTTGAATTTCCAATGTATTCATGTACCTGATTCAGTAACTGGTCAATGTAAAAACCAATCCTTTTGTACAACTTCTCCCAGCAACAAAAACTCCAACAGGTTGACACCACCATCATGCCTGTCCCAGACGTATTTAAAAGATGCTTTCTTGAAAATCTACTTGCATAAAGGTTGCAAGACATTGGAGGGATTCTCCACATTCTCATTCCTCCATGTGGCTTGAAAGTAGATTTGATAAAATATGCAACAAAGCACATGATTTCTAAGGTAGAGTAAAAGGGATGATTTGGGAATTGATCTCTTGTTGATATTAAACTTCATATCCACTCTCTGTGAAGTTTCTAAAACAAAGGATGGAGCTGAGGCATGAATCTGCCACAACAAGTCTTAAGCAGACATACACACTCCCCTTCACATGCGTCCCTTTCACACACACCTAGGCACACACAGAGGTCAGCATATGATCCAAGGCGATCATAGCATGAACACCTTGGAAAAGACTGAAATGCTAAATACCTCTCTTTGTGGGCAAAAGAGCTGGTGCAATAATTCAAATACCTGGTACAAAAATTCTGTTTCATATCTACCTCCTATTTAAAACACAGCTTTTCATTTCATTCTATTGACGGAAAATTTTCCTTTCATTTGTTGCTTTAAAATTACTTAGTTCTCATGTGTTGTGTGTCTAGGAATATTTTCTTCTAAAAATAGAAAAAAATAGATGATATCTTTTCAGAAGAAAACATTGGTTTATACAATTTTAAACCATCATGATATGGAAGAACTTTTTGTCCCTCACTAAGGTGGAAGAAGTATTTGGACCACAGATCATTGACAATGAAATACTTGACATTTTTAAGATGCTTTCAATCAGTTTTGAGCCTCATTGCTTATTCATTGCAAACAGTAATTTTTCCATGAAAGGAAGCTGTGTGTGGTATATCTACATGATGTTCAAACCCAATTCCTACGAATGGCCAGGCTGAACTCCAGTAAATAATGTCCTGAATGATATTTTGCCGCCTTCTTTGGCACTTCATGAAATCCTAACATGATGTGCTGAAATACAGAAATTTTCACTTAGAGAGTGTCCCATGTTGAAACCCATCCCATGTCTTTTATGTTGTAATTCTTCTTTCTTTTAAAATTTGCTATCTTCTGCATAGTTTTCATTAACCTGTTCCAGTAGTGAAAATCCCAGATCAATGTCATTTTGTACAACTTTGAATTTACCCCAAGAGCTGAGAGAAAACTTGCTCCTATACTTCAATCCGAGTTTCTTCTAGATTCAAACTTTGTTTCTCTACCATCATGATTCTCCTTTGTTGCTGCTCCGAGTCCCATCCAACCTGACCTTGAATACTTTCAGGGATGGGACACCCACAACTTCTCTGGGCAACCTGTTCCAGTGTTCCAGCACCCCCACAGTAAAACATGTCTTCCTTTCATCTAATATGTGTCAGAAATAATAAATCTAGGCATAGAAACTTAGAGCAAAAATTGGAAATTCTTTTGATTTGAAGCCCATTTGATATGAATACTGACTTCCAGATGACTAAAATATGTTGATGGGCATTTGAGCTTGACACTTTTTGAAAAAGTGCATGGAATTTAAAATTAAAACCAGTAACTTTAAAAACTTCTTGCCATTTTCTTTTTCCTCTGATATTCAAAATTGCATCTGTCAAATATCTGCGCTTCATACAAACCTCTCAGACGCTCTCAGAAAAAAAGCTTTTCTTTCAGACCTAGTTGCGGTTTACGTAGAACACTAGTACTAGTGAAGGTTTTTCTGGCCATGGGGGGAACACCTTCTCATTGGATTTGTATGCAGAATGCATTTTATCCAAACTGGAAGATTGATCCCAGCTGTGTTCTATTCATCATTCTTACTGCATCAGGCCTGAAGATTCTGTGAAAAGTAGCCTGTGGACCTTGAACGTAGCTCATGAGAAACAGATGAGAGCTGATGGAGAAGTTGAGGGAGAGAATAAAGAGCATATGGCCCAGTAGGGACACCAGAAAGTACTTCATGTGATCCACAGCATGAACAATTGTTTAGCACCCTTTCAAGGCTGTGTTTGACAAGCAGGGCTGAAGCAGGTCTTCCAAATATCCGGGAGATCAAAATCCATGGAAGCAAATTCCCCTGGCCAGTCATCTTGCTGCTGTTAATTCACCCTCCATACCAGCTGATCAGGCCTAACAATGCTGCTGCAGAAGTATTGTGGAAAAGGTAGGCTTATTTTCACAGATGCAGGGGAAAATCCCCTTGGATGATGATTCCAAGGGATTACTTGATGGAGCAAGTTATGTACCCTTGTCTACTGTGCAATATCTAAGTCGGTGAGTTCACTGTCAGCATCACTTTAGGAATGTTTGATCCACAAAAATTATTTCATATGTCCTGTCTACCTGCTTCATTTCAACCAATGAATAGGCTACACATTCCATCAGCAAAGACTTTTATGATCCTATGTTTCTTTAAACTGTAATCATCTTTTATTTCTTTCCTTAATCAGACACTGTCTATTCATAAGATTCAGATGTCCATGGTAGGGGTGTAATTAAATTCACATGTTAAAAGCTATCCTTGTTGTTACCTATTTTTCAAATTACCCACATGTAACATCAGTCTGAGAGCTGAAGAAAACCCCTTCATTTGCTGTTTGCCAAGTATCATCAATGTGATACAAATTCTACCTACTTGAGAAATCACACTCATCCACTGCCATTGGACACTACTAGGAATGCTTTCACTACCTTTTTTTCATCATTAGGTATTTTGGTGAAGTGAATGATTAGAACATAAGTAAGGGCATTTGTTCAAGATGCTCCAGAAAGAGCTGTGCTCCCTTCTCTTCTTTGCTGCCTATGTTAGCACTGAGCTGCAAAAAAAAGAAAGATTACTAGGAAGAGTGTTACTTTTAGTCTAAATTTCTAAGTGATGTTTGGAATACCCTGTTAAATGACAAGGTGCTCTTTTAAAAGATGGCATCTTAAGGGGAAAAGTCAGCTTTAAAGAGGTTTTGAGACAGTTGCTTCTGGGGAAAAAAAAATTGGAGGCATCTAAGGTCCTTAGCCGTACCATTTTGAAGATTGGTTCAAAACACAGTTTCTTCATATAGGAAGAACAGAGGACCATAGATGCAACCCATTTGAAAATGGAGTTCTATTTGTTTCTGGTTGGGACTACCGGACATCATTTCTTGTGAAGTTGAGGGACTAGAGTTAGCTCTCCAATAATTTCCTTCCCTGAAATTCATCTGCATTTGCTCCTTTGCCCAGAGACCCCATTTATTAGTGATGGTATACTCCATCTATGCATTAGAATATTCAACTAGAGTGTGTGACTCATACTTGCTAGGTTAAATTAGCTGGAATGGAATGGATGGTTACAGATGCTTGCATACAATAGTCTTAGTTTGACAAGCTTTCTTTAGACAATGTTGAAGCAGCAGTAGCAAATAGGAAGTACATATTGCAGCAGGGAAAGACACTCGTCTGCTTCCTCAAGTTTCCTGTAGTTCAATAGACGCCAAAAGGCTTTTCGTAGTACTACTGTTTCTTGTAGGAATACTTGATCTAACACTACCTTTGATACAATTACTAATGGGTAACTTTTCTACAAGGCAGAACGTTTTTCTTTTAACAATATATTTATTGTAAGTTGGAAACATGGACTTGTGCACCGGTCAAGTGGAATGTACTCCTACTTCTTAATAAGTCTCACAACCTTAAGAAAATATTGACTCGGTGTAACTTCAAAAGAACAATTCTAGGCATCTTCATACTATTGGATTTTTTTCCTGCCATGCTGGTATTGTTTTCTATCATTTTTACCAATAGAAATATTTTTCCCAGACACATTGGAAAAGACCTATGTTTACTCAACAGTGCAGCATCAGTGCATTCCTTAGAATTCTTTCAATATGGTCCCAAAAATATCTCACAGCTTGAAAGCAGAGGAGAGCTATAGTGCATGGGAAGAACTTCTGAACCATTTCAGTAGATTTCCCAGGAAGGGCTTGCTTTCTGCCACTGCAAATTTTCCCAGAGGTATTGCCTGCTTAAGAACTCCATCAAAAGAGCTGGAGAGAGTGGCAGCTTCCCAAAGGCGAACAACGAAGCTGGACAGCACTGTGATTGTGTACGCAGCTTGCAAACTCAGAGAAAACAGTACGTTAACACTCTCCTGCCTTTTCCATTCATATTACATTCGAATTGAAGTAGTTTGGGACAACTTTCTTTTGCTTCTTAAAAAACACTCTGCAGACCTCTGTGCAAATTGTAGAACACGCTGGGAGATGGTTTCTGTACAGGCACAGTTTCTGCTTGCCAGACATATTTAAAAAGCTTTTTGCTAGCATGTAGGCAACAAAAGACGCTTAAGACAGATAGGGAGCTAAGCGAAGTTCAGCGCCACTCCTGGGCGTCTTTCAGCAGAAGCTGAGCTGCTGAGCGCACTGCCAACTGCACCATGTTCCGTGAGCCGCACCATGCTCTGCAAGCTGCATCATACTCTGCAAACCGCACCACGCTCTGCGTTTTCCACAATGGTCTGCAAGCGGTACCATGCTCTGTAAGCCACACCATGCTCTGCGAACCGGCACAATGCTCTTCGCGTGGAGAAGCCGCTTCTCAGGCCCCAAGAGACGGGGAGAGCGGCAGCTTGCCAAAGGCGAATAACAAAGCTGCACAAAACCTGGATTGTGGGCGCAGCTTGCAAACTGCGAGAAAACAGCACCTTAGCACTCTCCTGCCTTTTCTATTCACAGTAAGATTCAGATTGAAGGCGTTTGGGACAACTTTCTTTTGCTTCTGGGAAAACACTCTGCAGACCTCCTCCAGAACTTGTAGAACACACTGGGAGATGTTTTCTGTACAGGCACATTTTCTCTTTGCAAGACATAGTGAAAAAGAATTTTGCTAAGATGTAGGCGACCAAACACGCTTAAGACTGAGATAGGGAGCTTGGTGAAGCTCAGCGCTGGTCCCGGGCCTCTTTCAGCAGTGGCCGAGCTGCTGAGTGCACCGCCAGCTGCACCATGTTCCATGAGCCGCACCATGCTCTGCAAGGTGCATCATGCTCTGCAAGGTGCATCATGCTCTGCAAACCTCACCATGCTCTGCGAGCCGCATCATGCTCATGAAACCGCTCCATGCTCTGCAAGCCTCACCATGCTCTACAAGCTGGCACAGTGCTCTTCGCAGGGAGAAGCTGCTTCTTCGCCCCTGAGAGACGGAGAGAGCGGCAGATTCCCAAAGGCGAACAACAAAGCTGCACAACAATGGGATTGTATGCGCACCTTGCAAACTCTGAGAAAACTACCTTAGCACTCGCCTGCCTTTTTATTCGCATTAACATTCGAATTGAAGGCGTTTGAGACATTTTTCTTTTCCTTCTTGAAAAACACTTAGCAGACCTCCTTGCAACTTGTAGAACATGCTCGGAGATGTTTTCTGTACAGGCAGAGTTTTTCCTTGCCAGACATAGTGAAAAAGCTTTTTGTTAGGCTGAAGGTGACAAGAGACGCTAAAGATAGAGATCTGGAGCTCAGCGAAGCTCAGAGCCTGTCCCAGGCGTCTTTCAGCAGGAAGCGCGCACTGCAGAGCGCCGCGACCGGGACCATAGTCTACCCGACCGGCACCTTAGACTCTCCAACTGGCCCCTTAGTCTTCCAGACCAGCACCTTAGTCTTCCCAGCCGGCACAATGCTCTTCGCGTGGAGAAGCTGCTCCTTCGCCCCCCGGAAGACAGAGAGAGCGGCAGCTTCCCAAAGGCGAACAACGAAGCTGCACAACACCTGGATTGTGTGTGCACCTTGCAAACTCACAGAAAACTGTACCTTAGCACTCTCCTGCCTTTTCTATTCACATTAACATTCGAATTGAAGGCGTTTGGGATGACTTTCTTTTGCTTCTTGAAACACACTCAGCAAAGCTCCGTGCAACTTGGAGAACACGCTGGGAGAGGTTTTCTGTACAGGCACAGTTTCTCCTTGCCAGACTTACTGAAAAAGTTTTTGCTAGGATGTAGGGGACAAGAGACGCTAAAGACAGAGATCCAGAGCTTGGCGAAGCTCAGCCCCGGTCCCGGGCATCTTTCAGCAAAAAGCGCCCACTGCAGATCACCACAACCGGTACCATAGACTTCCCAACTGGCACCACAGACATCCCGACCGGCACTGAGTCTTCCCGACGGCACCTTAGTCTTCCCGACTGGCACCATAGTCTTCCTGACCGGCACCTTAGTCTTTCTTACTGGCATTTTAATCTTCCTGAGCGGCACCTTAATCTTCCTGACCGGCACCTTAGTCTTTCTGCCGGCACCTTAGTCTCCCGGGACCGGCAACATAGTCTTCCCCTTCCGGCATCTTAGTCTTCCCGTCCTGCGCAACGCCTTTTGACCTGAGAAGCTGCTCCTTCACCTCCGGGAGACGGACAGAGTGACAGATTTCCAAAGGCGAAAAATGAAGCTGCACAACACCTGGATTGTATGTGCAGCTTGCAAACTCTGAGAAAAGAGTACCTTAGCACTCTCCTGCCTTTTCTATTCACATTAACATCCGAATTGAAGGCGTTTGGGACAACTTCCTTTTGCTTATTGAAAAACAGTCTGCAGACTACCATGCAACTTGGAGAACCATGCTCGGAGATGTTTTCTGTACAGGCACAGTTTCTCCTGGCGAGACATAGTGAAAAAGTTTTTTGCTGTAAGGTAGTGGACAAGAGATGCTAAAGACAGAGATATGGAGCTCAGCGAAGCTCAGCGAGAGTCCCTGTAGTCTTTCAGCAGGAAGCGTGCACTGCAAAGCACCGCGACTGGCGCCTTAGTCTTCCCGACCGGCACCTCAGTCTTCCAGACCGGCACGTTAGCTTTCCGTACCGGCACCTTAGTCTTCCTGACCGGCACCTTAGTCTTCCCGTCCTGCACAATGCTTTTTCCCGGAGAAGCCCCTCCATTGCCCTCGGGATATAGGGAGTGTGGCAGCTTCCCAAAGGCGAACCACAAAGCTGCACAACCCCGGGATTGTGTGCGCAGCTTGCAAACTCTGAGAAAAGAGTACCTTAGCACTCTCCTGCCTTTTCTATTCATATTGCCATTCAAATTGAAGGCGTTTGGGACGACTTTCTTTTGCTTCTTGAGAAACACTCTGCAGACCTCCATGCAACTTGGAGAACACTTGGGAGATGTTTTCTGTACAGGCACAGTTTCTCCTTGCGAGACATAGTGAAAAAGCTTTTTGCTAGGATGAAGGTGACAAGAGATGCTAAAGACAGAGATACGGAGCTCAGCGAAGCTCAGAGCCGGTCCGGGCGTCATTCAGCAGAAAGCGCACAATGCAGAGCCCTGCAACCTGCACCAGAGTCTTCCCGACCGGTGCCAAAGCCTTCCCGACCTGCACCTTAGTCTTAGACTGGCACGTTATTCTTCCCTACTGGCACCTTAGCCTTCCTGTCCTGCACAGTGCCTTTCACCCCGAGAAGCCACTCCTTCACCCCCGGGAGACGGAGAGAGCAGCAGATTCCCAAAGGTGAACAACGAAGCTGCACAAGACCTGGATTGTGTGGGCACCTTGCAAACTCAGAGAAAACATTACCTTCACACTCTCCTGCCTTTTCTATTCACATTGCCATTCGAATTGAAGGCGTTTGGGACAACTTTCTTTTGCTTCTTGAAACACACTCAGCAGAGCTCCGTGCAACTTGGAGAACACGCTGGGAGAGGTTTTCTGTACAGGCACAGTTTCTCCTTGCGAGACATAGTGAAAAAGCTTTTGCTAGGATGTAGGGCACAAGAGACGCTAAAGACGGAGATCTGGAGCTTGGCGAAGCTCAGCCCCGGTCCCGGGCATCTTTCAGCGGAAAGCGCCCACTGCAGAGCGCCGGGACCGGTACCATAGTCTTCCCGACTGGCATCATAGTTTTCCAGACCGGCACTTTGTCTTCCGAACCGGCACATTAGTCTTCCTGACCAGCACCTGAGTCTTCCCGACTGGCACCTTAGTCTTCCTTGCCGGAGCCTGAATCTTCCCCACTGGCCCCTTAGTCTTCCTGACCAGCACCATAGTCTTCCTGACCGGCACCTTGGTCTTCCTGAGCGGCACCTTAGTCTTCCAGTCCTGCACAATGCCTTTCGCCCGGAGAAGCCACTCCTTCGCCCCCGGGAGATAGAGAGAGCGGAAGCTTCCCAAAGGCCAACAACGAAGCTGCACAACACCTGGATTGTATGCGCAGCGTGCAAACTGAGAGAAAACATTACCTTAGCACTCTCCTGCCTTTTCTATTCACATTAACATTCGAATTGAAGGCGTTTGGGACAACTTTCTTTTGCATCTTGAAACACACTCAGGAGTCCTCAGTGAAACTTGGAGAACACGCTGGGAGATGTTTTCTGTACAGGCACTTTTTCTCCTTGCGAGACATAGTGAAAAAGCTTTTTGCTAGGATGAAGGCAACAATGATGTTTGAGGAGGAGATAGGGAGCTCGGCGAAGCTCAGCGGCGGTCCTGGGCATCTTTCAGCAGAAAGCGCCCACTGCAGAGCGCTGCGACTGGTACCATAGTCTTCCCAACTGGCACCACAGACATCCCGACTGGCACTGTAGTCTTCCCGACCGGCACCTTGTCTTCCTAACCGGGGCCATAGTCTTCCTGAGCGGCGCCCTAATCTTCCTGACCAGCACCTTAGTCTTCCCCACCGGCACCTTAGTCTTCCCCACCAGCACCTTAGTCTTCCTGTCCTGCACAATGCTTTTCACCCGGAGAAGCCGCTCCTTCGCCCCCGAGAGACAGAGAGAGCGGCAGCTTCCCAAATGGGAACAACGAAGCTGCACAGCACCGGGGTTGTGTGCGCACCTTGCAAACTCACAGAAAAGAGTACCTTAGCACTCTCCTGCCTTTTCTATTCACATTGCCATTCGAATTGAAGGCATTTGGGACGACTTTCTTTTGCTTCTTGGAAACAATCTGCACACCTCCGTGTAACTTGGAGAACACGCTGAGAGATATTTTCTGTACAGGCACAGTTTCTCCTTGCGAGACATAGTGAAAAAGCTTTTTGCTAGGATGAAGGTGACAAGAGATGCTAAAGACAGAGATACGGAGCTCAGCGAAGCTCAGAGCCGGTCCGGGCGTCATTCAGCAGAAAGCGCACAATGCAGAGCCCTGCAACCTGCACCAGAGTCTTCCCGACCGGTGCCAAAGCCTTCCCGACCTGCACCTTAGTCTTAGACTGGCACGTTATTCTCCCCTACTGGCACCTTAGCCTTCCTGTCCTGCACAGTGCCTTTCACCCCGAGAAGCCACTCCTTCACCCCCGGGAGACGGAGAGAGCAGCAGATTCCCAATGGTGAACAACGAAGCTGCATAACCCCGCGGATTCTGTGCACGGCTTGCAAACTCTGAGAAAAGTGTACCTTGGCAGTCTCCCGCTCTTTCTATTCACAGTAAGAATCGAATAGAAGACGTTTGGGACAACTTTCTTTTGCTTCTGGAAAAACACTCTGCAGACCTCCGAGAGGACTTGTAGAACACGCTGGCAGATATTTTCTGTACAGGCAGAGTTTCTCCTTGCGAGACATAGTGAAAAAGCTTTTTGCGGGGATGTAGGTAACAAGAGTTGGTACAATGCTCTGGAAGCCAAGACCATGCTCTGAAAACCGGCACAATGCTTTTCACACGGAGAAGCCACTTTTTCACCCTCGGGAGAAGGAGAGAGCAGCAGATTCCCAAAGGTGAACCACGAAGCTGCATAACCCCTGGATTGTGTGCGCAGCTTGCAAACTGCGAGAAAAGAGTACCTTAGCACTCTCCTGCTTTTCCTATTCACAGTAAGATTCGAATAGAAGACGTTTGGGACAACTTTCTTTTGCTTCTTGAAAAACACTCTGCAGACCTCCGTGAAAATTGTAGAACCCTCCAGGAGATGTTTTCTGTCCAGGCACAGTTCCTTCTTGCCAGACATAGTGAAAAAGCTTTTTGCGTGGATGTAGGTGGCAAGAGACGCTAGAGGAGGAGCTAGGGAGCTCAGCGAAGCTCAGAGCCGCTGACGGGAGTCTTTGGGCAGAAGGCACGCTGCAGAGAGCAGCACAAGCGGCACAATAGTCTTCCCGGCTGGAGCGATAGTCTGCCCGGCCGGAGCGATAGTCTACCTCGACGGAGCGATAGTCTTCCCGGTCGGCACAATGCTTTTTGCACGGAGCAGCCGCTTTTTCACCCTCCAGAGAAGGAGAGAGCCACAGATTCCCAAAGGCGAACCACGAAGCTGCATAACCCCGGGATTGTGTGCGCAGCTTGCAAACTCCGAGAAAAGAGTACCTTAGCACTCTCCTGCTTTTTCTATTCACAGTAAGATTCGAATAGAAGATGTTTGGGACAAATTTCTTTGCTTCTGGAAAAACACTCTGCAGACCTCCGTGAAAATTGTCGTACCCTCCGGGAGATGTTTTCTGTACAGGCACAGTTTCTGCTTGCGAGACATAGTGAAAAAGCTTTTTGTGTGGATGTAGGCGGCAAGAGACGCTAGAGGAGGAGCTAGGGAGCTCGGCGAAGCTCAGAGCCGCTGCCGGGAGTCTTTGGGCAGAAGGCGTGCTGCAGAGAGCAGCACAAGCGGCACAATAGTCTGCCCGGCCGGAGCGATACTCTTCCCGGCCAGAGCGATAGTCTTCCCGGCCAGAGCGATAGTCTTTCCGGCTGGCAAATAATCTTCCCGGTTGGGAGGATAGTCTTCCCGGCCGGAGCAATAATCTTCCCGGCTTGCACAATTGTCTTCTCGGCCGGCACAATTGTCTTCCCGGTCGGCAGAATGCTCTTCGCGCGCAGAAGCCGCGTCTCCGGGCCCCGGGAGACGGACAGAGCGGCAGCTTCCCAAAGGAGAACAACAAAAGCTGCACAACACCTGGATTGTGTGCGCAGCTTGCAAACTCCGAGAAAAGAGCACCTTAGAACTCTCCTGCTTTTTCTATTCACAGTAAGATTCGAATATAAGACGTTTGGGACAACTTTCTTTTGCTTCTGGAAAAACACTCTGCAGACCTCCGTGAAAATTGTCGTACCCTCCGGGAGATGTTTTCTGTCCAGGCACAGTTTCTCCTTGCCAGACATAGTGAAAAAGCTTTTTGCGTGGATGTAGGCGGCAAGAGACGCTAGAGGAGGAGCTAGGGAGCTCGGCGAAGCTCAGAGCCGCTGCCGGGAGTCTTTGAGCAGAAGGCGCGCTGCAGACAACAGCGGAACAGGCACAATAGTCCTCCCGGCCGGCACGATAGTCCTCCCGGCTGGCACAATAGTTTTCCCGGCCGGAACGATACTCTTCCCGGCCGGAACAATAGTCTTCCCGGACGGAATGGTAGTCTTCCCAGCTGGCATGATAGTTTTCCAAGCAGGCACAATCGTCTTCCCTGCCACCAAAATGCTCTTCGTGCTCAGAAGCTGCTTCTCGGTGCCCCGGGAGACGGACAGAGCAGCAGCTTGCCAAAAGAGGAACAACAAAGCTGCACAACACCTGGACTGTGTGTGCAGGTTGCAAATTCCAAGAAAAGAGCACCATAGAACTCTCCTGCTTTTTCTATTCACAATAAGATTGGAACTGAAGATGTTTAGGACAACTTTCTTTTGCTTCGGGGAAAACAATCTTCAGACCTCCTCCAGAACTTGTAGAACATGCTGGGAGATGTTTTCCGTACAGGCAGAGTTTGTCCTTGTGTGACATTGTGTAAAAGCTTTTTGCGGGGATGTAGGCAACCAGAGCCGGCAGCATGCTCTGCAAGCCGGCACCATGCCCTGGAACCTGGCATCATGATCTGCAAGCCAGCACCATGCTCTGGAAGCTGCTACCATGATCTGCAAGCCGGCACCATGCTAGCAGGCGGCAAAATGCTTTTCGCACAGAGAAGCGGCTTTTTCACCCTCGGGAGAAGGAGAGAGCAGCAGATTCCCAAAGGCGAACCACGAAGCTGCATAACCCCGGGATTGTGTGCGCAGCTTGCAAACTCAGAGAAAAGAGTACCTTAGCACTCTCCGGCTTTTTCTATTCACAGTAGATTCGAATAGAAGACGTTTGGGACAACTTTCTTTTGCTTCTTGAAAAACACTCTGCAGACATTCGTGAAAATTGTAGAACCCTCTGGGAGATGTTTTCTGTACAGGCACAGTCTCTCTTTGCCATATATAGTGAAAAAGCTTTTTGCGGGGAGGTAGGCAACCAGAGCCGGCACCATGCTCTGCAAGATGGTACAATGCTCTGCAAACCGGCACAATGCTTTTCACATGGAGAACCCACTTTTTCACCCTCGGGAGAAGGAGAGAGCAGCAGATTCCCAAAGGCAACTAACAAAGCTGCACAACACCTGGATTGTGTGCGGAGATTGCAAACTCCGAGAAAACAGCATCTTAGCACTCTCCTGCTTCTTCTATTCACAGTGATTCGAATTGAAGACGTTTGGGACAACTTTCTTTTGCTTCTAGGAAAACACTCTGCAGAATTCCTCCAGAACTTGTAGAACACGCTAGGAGATGTTTTCTGTACAGGCAAAGTTTCTCCTTGCGAGACATAGTGAAAAAGCTTTTTGTGGGAGTGTAGGCAACCAGAGCCGGCACCATACTCTGCAAGACGGCACCATGCTCTGCAAGCCGGCACCATGCTCTTCAAGCCGGCGCCATGCTCTGCAAGCCGGCACAATGCTTTTCGCACGGAGAAGCCGCTTTTTCACCCTCAGGAGAAAAGAGAGAGCAGCAGATTCCCAAAGGCGAACCACGAAGCTGCATAACCCCGGGATTGTGTGCGCAGCTTGCAAACTCCGAGAAAAGAGTACCTTAGCACTCTCCTGCTTTTTCTATTCACAGTAAGATTCGAATAGAAGACGTTTGCGACAACTTTCTTTTGCTTCTTGAAAAACACTCTGCAGACCTCCGTGAAAATTGTAGAACAGTCCAAGAGATGTTTTCTGTACAGGCACAGTTTCTCCTTGCCAGACATAGTGAAAAAGCTTTTTGCGTGGATGTAGGCGGCAAGAGACGCTAGAGGAGGAGCTAGGGAGCTCGGCGAAGCTCAGAGCCGCTGCCGGGAGTCTTTGGGCAGAAGGCGCGCTGCAGAGAGCAGCACAAGCGGCACAATAGTCTGCTGGGCCGGAGCGATAGTCTGCCCGACCGGAGCGATAGTCTGCCCGGTCGGACTAATGCTTTTTGCACGGAGAAGCCGGTTTTTCACCCTCTGCAGAAGGAGAGAGCAGCAGATTCCCAAAGGCGAACCACGAAGCTGAGTAACCCCAGGATTGTGTGCGCAGCTTGCAAACTGCGAGAAAAGACTACCTTAGCACTCTCCTGCTTTTCCTATTCACAGTAAGTTTCGAATAGAAGACGTTTGGGACAACTTTCTTTTGCTTCTGGAAAAACACTCTGCAGACCTCCGTGAAAATTGTAGAACCCTCCGGGATATGTTTTCTGTCCAGGCACAGTTTCTCCTTGCGAGACATAGTGAAAAAGCTTTTTGCGTGCATGTAGGCGGCAAGAGACGATAGAGAAGGAGCTAGGGAGCTCGGCGAATCTCAGAGACGCTGCCGGGAGTCTTTGGGCAGAAGGCGCACTGCAGAGAGCAGCTCAAGCGGCACAATAGTCTGCCCGGCCGGAGCGATAGTCTGCTGGGCCGGAGCGATAGTCTTCTCGGCCGGAGCGATAGTCTTCCCGGCTGGCAAATAATCTTCCCGGTTGGAAGGATAGTCTTCCCGGCCGGAGCAATAATCTTCCCGGCTGGCACAATTGTCTTCCCGGCTGGCACAATTGTCTTCCCGGTCGGCAGAATGCTCTTCGCGCGCAGAAGCCACGTCTATGGGCCCCGGGAGACGGACAGAGCGGCAGCTTCCCAAAGGAGAACAACAAAAGCTGCACAACCCCGGGATTGTGTGCGCAGCTTGCAAACTCCGAGAAAAGAGTACCTTAGCACTCTCCTGCTTTTTCTGTTCACAGTAAGATTCGAATAGAAGACGTTTGGGACAACTTTCTTTGCTTCTTGAAAAACAATCTGCAGACCTCCGTGAAAATTGTAGAACAGTCCGAGAGATGTTTTCTGTACAGGCACAGTTTCTCCTTGCCAGACATAGTGAAAAAGCTTTTTGCGTGGATGTAGGCGGCAAGAGACGCTAGAGGAGGAGCTAGGGTGCTCGGCAAAGCTCAGAGCCCTGCCGGGAGTCTTTGCACAGAAGGCGCGCTGCAGAGAGCAGCACAAGCAGCACAATATTCTGCCCGGCCGGAGTGATAGTCTGCTGGGCTGGAGCGATAGTCTGCCGGGCCGGCGCGATAGTCTTCCCGGTCAGCACAGTGCTTTTTGCACGGAGAAGCCGCTTTTTCACCCTCGGGAGAAGGAGAGAGCAACAGATTCCCAAAGGCGAACCACGAAGCTGCATAACCCCGGGATTGTGTGCGCAGCTTGCAAACTGCGAGAAAAGAGTACCTTAGCACTCTCCTGCTTTTTCTATTCACAGTAAGATTTGAATAGAAGACGTTTGGGACAACTTTCTTTTGCTTCTTGAAAAACACTCTGCAGACCTCCGTGAAAATTGTAGAACAGTCCAAGAGATGTTTTCTGTACAGGCACAGTTTCTCCTTGCCAGACATAGTGAAAAAGCTTTTTGCGTGGATGTAGGCGGCAAGAGACACTAGAGGAGGAGCTAGGGAGCTCGGCGAAGCTCAGAGCCGCTGCCGGGAGTCTTTGGGCAGAAGGCGCGCTGCAGAGAGCAGCACAAGCGGCACAATAGTCTGCTGGGCTGGAGCCATAGTCTTCCCGGTCGGCCTAATGCTTTTTGCACGGAGAAGCCGGTTTTTCACCCTCTGGAGAAGGAGAGAGCAGCAGATTCCCAAAGGCGAACCACGAAGCTGAGTAACCCCGGGATTGTGTGCGCAGCTTGCAAACTGCGAGAAAAGAGTACCTTAGCACTCTCCTGCTTTTTCTATTCACAGTAAGATTTGAATAGAAGATGTTTGGGACAACTTTCTTTTGCTTCTTGAAAAACACTCTGCAGACCTCCGTGAAAATTGTAGAACCCTCTGGGAGATGTTTTCTGTACAGGCACAGTTTCTCCTTGCCAGACATAGTGAAAAAGCATTTTGCGTGGATGTAGGCAGCAAGAGATGCTAGAGGAGGAGCAAGGGAGCTCGGCAAAGCTCAGAGCCGCTGCCGGGAGTCTTTGCACAGAAGGCGCGCTGCAGAGAGCAGCACAAGCGGCGCAATAGTCTGCTGGGCCGGAGCGATAGTCTGCCGGGCCGGAGCGATAGTCTGCCCGGCCGGAGCAATAGTCTGCGTGGTTGGCACAGTGCTTTTTGCAGGGGAAGAAGCTTTTTCACCCTTGGGAGAAGGAGAGAGCAGCAGATTCCCAAAGGCGAACCACGAAGCTGCATAACCCCGGGAATGTGTGCGCAGCTTGCAAACTGCGAGAAAAGAGTACCTTAGCACTCTCCTGCTTTTTCTATTCACAGTAAGATTCGAATAGAAGACGTTTGGGACAACTTTCTTTTGCTTCTTGAAAAACACTCTGCAGAGATTTGTGGAAATTGTAAAACCCTCCGGGTTTTCTGTACAGGCACAGTTTCTCCTTGCAAGACATAATGGAAAAGCTTTTTGCGTGGATGTAGGCGGCAAGAGACACTAGAGGAGGAGCTAGGGAGCTCGGCAAAGCTCACAGCCGCTGCCAGGAGTCTTTGGGCAGAAGGCGCGCTGCAGAGAGCAGCACAAGCGGCACAATAGTCTGCCAGGCCAGAGCGATAGTCTGCCGAACTGGAGCGATAGTCTGCCCAGCCGGAGCGATAGTCTTCCCGGTAGGCACAGTGCTTTTTGCACGGAGAAGCCGCTTTTACACCCTCGGGAGAAGGAGAGAGCAGCAGATTCCCAAAGGCGAACCACGAAGCTGCATAACCCCGGGATTGTGTGCGCAGCTTGCAAACTCCGAGAAAAGAGTATCTTAGCACTCTCCTGCTTTTTCTATTCACAGCAAGATTCGAATAGAAGACGTTTGCGACAACTTTCTTTTGCTTCTTGAAAAGCACTCTGCAGACATTTGTGGATATTGTAAAACCCTCCAGGAGATGTTTTCTGTACAGGCACAGTTTCTCCTTGCCAGACATAATGGAAAAGCTTTTTGCGTGGATGTAGGCGGCAAGAGACAGTAGAGGAGGAGCTAGGGAGCTCGGCGAAGCTCAGAGCCGCTGCCGGGAGTCTTTGGGCAGAAGGCTCGCTGCAGAGAGCAGCACAAGGGGCACAATAGTCTGCCAGGCCGGAGCGATATTCTTCCCGGCCGTAGCGATAGTCTGCCCGACCGGAGCGATAGTCTGCCCGGTCGGCACAGTGCTTTCTGCACAGAGAAGCCGATTTTTCAGCCTCAGGAGAAGGAGAGAGCAGCAGATTCCCAAAGGCGAACCACGAAGCTGCATAACTCCGTGATTGTGTGCGCAGCTTGCAAACCCTGAGGGAAGAGTACCTTAGCACTCTCCTGCTTTTTCTATTCACAGTAAGATTTGAATAGAAGACATTTGGGACAACTTTCTTTTGCTTCTGGAAAAACACTCTGCAGACCTCCGTGAAAATTGTCGTACCCTCCAGGAGATGTTTTCTGTAGAGGCAGATTTTCTGCTAGCCAGACATAGTGAAATAGCTATTTGCGTGGACTTAGGCGGCAAGAGGGGCTAGAGGAGGAGCTAGGGAGCTCGGCAAAGCTCAGAGCCGCTGCCGGGAGTCTTTGGGCAGAAGTCGCGCTGCAGAGAGCAGCACAAGCGGCACAAAAGTCTGCCGGGCCGGAGCGATAGTCTGCCCGGCTGGAGCCGATAGTCTTCCCGGCTGGAGCCGATAGTCTTCCCGGCTGGAGCCGATAGTCTTCCCCGTTGAAACGATAGTCTTCTCGGCTGGCGAAATAGTCTTCCCTGCCGGCACAATGCTTTTCGCACGGAGAAGCCACGTTTTCTCCCCCGGGAGAAGGAGAGAGCGGCAGCTTCCCGAAAGGAGAACAACAAAGCTGCACAACACCTGGATTGTGTGCGCAGCTTGCAAACTGCTAGAAAACAGCACCTTAGCACTCTCCTGCTTTTTCTATTCACAGTAAGATTGGAATTGAAGTCGTTTGGGACAACTTTCTTTTGCTTCTGAAAAAACACCCTGCAGACCTGCTACAAAACTTCTAGAACACGCTGGGAGATGTTTCCTGCCCTGGCACAGTTTCTCCTTGCGAGACATAGTGAAAGAGCTTTTTGCTAGGATGTAGGCAGCAAGAGAGGCTGGAGAAGAGATAGGGAGCTCGGCAAAGCGCAGAGCCGGTGCCGGGAGTCTTTGCGCAGAAGGCGCGCTGCAGAGAGCAGCGCAAGCGGCACAATAGTCTTCCCGGCTGAGCCGATAGTCTTCCCGGCTGGAGCCGATAGTCTTCCCGGCTGGAGCCGATAGACTTCCCCGTTGAGACGATAGTCTTCCTGGCTGGAGAAATAGTCTTCCCTGCCGGCACAATGCTTTTCGCACGGAGAAGCCACGTTTTCTGCCCCGGGAGAAGGAGAGAGCGGCAGCTTCCCGAAAGGAGAACAACAAAGCTGCACAACACCTGGATTGTGTGCGCAGCTTGCAAACTGCTAGAAAACAGCACCTTAGCACTCTCCTGCTTTTTCTATTCACAGTAAGATTGGAATTGAAGTCGTTTGGGACAACTTTCTTTTGCTTCTGAAAAAACACCCTGCAGACCTGCTACAAAACTTCTAGAACACGCTGGGAGATGTTTCCTGCCCTGGCACAGTTTCTCCTTGCGAGACATAGTGAAAGAGCTTTTTGCTAGGATGTAGGCAGCAAGAGAGGCTAGAGAAGAGATAGGGAGCTCGGCAAAGCGCAGAGCCGGTGCCGGGAGTCTTTGCGCAGAAGGCGCGCTGCAGAGAGCAGCGCAAGCGGCACAATAGTCTTCCCGGCTGAGCCGATAGTCTTCCTGGCTGGAGCCGATAGTCTTCCCGGCTGGAGCCGATAGTCTTCCCCGTTGAGACGATAGTCTTCCCGGCTGGAGCCGATAGTCTTCCCGGCTGGAGCCGATAGTCTTCCCCGCTGGAGCCGATAGTCTTCCCGGCTGGAGCCGATAGTCTTCCCGGCTGGAGCCGATAGTCTTCCCCGCTGGAGCCGATAGTCTTCCCGGCTGGAGCCGATAGTCTTCCCGGCTGGAGCCGATAGTCTTCCCGGCTGGCGAAAAAGTCTTCCCTGCCGGCACAATGCTTTTCGCACGGAGAAGCCACGTTTTCTCCCCCGGGAGAAGGAGAGAGCGGCAGCTTCCCGAAAGGAGAACAACAAAGCTGCACAACACCTGGATTGTGTGCGCAGCTTGCAAACTGCTAGAAAACAGCACCTTAGCACTCTCCTGCTTTTTCTATTCACAGTAAGATTGGAATTGAAGTCGTTTGGGACAACTTTCTTTTGCTTCTGAAAAAACACCCTGCAGACCTGCTACAAAACTTCTAGAACACGCTGGGAGATGTTTCCTGCCCTGGCACAGTTTCTCCTTGCGAGACATAGTGAAAGAGCTTTTTGCTAGGATGTAGGCAGCAAGAGAGGCTAGAGAAGAGATAGGGAGCTCGGCAAAGCGCAGAGCCGGTGCCGGGAGTCTTTGCGCAGAAGGCGCGCTGCAGAGAGCAGCGCAAGCGGCACAGTAGTCTTCCCGGCTGAGCCGATAGACTTCCCGGCTGGAGCCGATAGTCTTCCCGGCTGGAGCCGATAGTCTTCCCGGCTGGAGCCGATAGTCTTCCCCGCTGGAGCCGATAGTCTTCCCGGCTGGAGCCGATAGTCTTCCCCGCTGGAGCCGATAGTCTTCCCGGCTGGAGCCGATAGTCTTCCCGGCTGGCGAAAAAGTCTTCCCTGCCGGCACAGTGCTTTTCGCACGGAGAAGCCACGTTTTCTCCCCCGGGAGAAGGAGAGAGCGGCAGCTTCCCGAATGGAGAACAACAAAGCTGCACAACACCTGGATTGTGTGCGCAGCTTGCAAACTGCTAGAAAACAGCACCTTAGCACTCTCCTGCTTTTTCTATTCACAGTAAGATTGGAATTGAAGTCGTTTGGGACAACTTTCTTTTGCTTCTGAAAAAACACCCTGCAGACCTGCTACAAAACTTCTAGAACACGCTGGGAGATGTTTCCTGCCCTGGCACAGTTTCTCCTTGCGAGACATAGTGAAAGAGCTTTTTGCTAGGATGTAGGCAGCAAGAGAGGCTAGAGAAGAGATAGGGAGCTCGGCAAAGCGCAGAGCCGGTGCCGGGAGTCTTTGCGCAGAAGGCGCGCTGCAGAGAGCAGCGCAAGCGGCACAGTAGTCTTCCCGGCTGAGCCGATATTCTTCCCGGCTGGAGCCGATAGTCTTCCCGGCTGGAGCCGATAGTCTTCCCGGCTGGAGCCGATAGTCTTCCCCGCTGGAGCCGATAGTCTTCCCGGCTGGCGAAAAAGTCTTCCCTGCCGGCACAATGCTTTTCGCACGGAGAAGCCACGTTTTCTCCCCCGGGAGAAGGAGAGAGCGGCAGCTTCCCGAAAGGAGAACAACAAAGGTGCACAACACCTGGATTGTGTGCGCAGCTTGCAAACTGCTAGAAAACAGCACCTTAGCACTCTCCTGCTTTTTCTATTCACAGTAAGATTGGAATTGAAGTCGTTTGGGACAACTTTCTTTTGCTTCTGAAAAAACACCCTGCAGACCTGCTACAAAACTTCTAGAACACGCTGGGAGATGTTTCCTGCCCTGGCACAGTTTCTCCTTGCGAGACATAGTGAAAGAGCTTTTTGCTAGGATGTAGGCAGCAAGAGAGGCTAGAGAAGAGATAGGGAGCTCGGCAAAGCGCAGAGCCGGGGGCGGGAGTCTTTGCGCAGAAGGCGCGCTGCAGAGAGCAGCGCAAGCGGCACAGTAGTCTTCCCGGCTGAGCCGATAGTCTTCCCGGCTGGAGCCGATAGTCTTCCCGGCTGGAGCCGATAGTCTTCCCGGCTGGAGCCGATAGTCTTCCCCGCTGGAGCCGATAGTCTTCCCGGCTGGAGCCGATAGTCTTCCCGGCTGGAGCCGATAGTCTTCCCGGCTGGTGAAAAAGTCTTCCCTGCCGGCACAATGCTTTTCGCACGGAGAAGCCACGTTTTCTCCCCCGGGAGAAGGAGAGAGCGGCAGCTTCCCGAAAGGAGAACAACAAAGCTGCACAACACCTGGATTGTGTGCGCAGCTTGCAAACTGCTAGAAAACAGCACCTTAGCCCTCTCCTGCTTTTTCTATTCACAGTAAGATTGGAATTGAAGTCGTTTGGGACAACTTTCTTTTGCTTCTGAAAAAACACCCTGCAGACCTGCTACAAAACTTCTAGAACACGCTGGGAGATGTTTCCTGCCCTGGCACAGTTTCTCCTTGCGAGACATAGTGAAAGAGCTTTTTGCTAGGATGTAGGCAGCAAGAGAGGCTAGAGAAGAGATAGGGAGCTCGGCAAAGCGCAGAGCCGGGGCCGGGAGTCTTTGCGCAGAAGGCGCGCTGCAGAGAGCAGCGCAAGCGGCACAGTAGTCTTCCCGGCTGAGCCGATAGTCTTCCCGGCTGGAGCCGATAGTCTTCCCGGCTGGAGCCGATAGTCTTCCCGGCTGGAGCCGATAGTCTTCCCCGCTGGAGCCGATAGTCTTCCCGGCTGGAGCCGATAGTCTTCCCCGCTGGAGCCGATAGTCTTCCCGGCTGGAGCCGATAGTCTTCCCGGCTGGAGCCGATAGTCTTCCCGGCTGGCGAAAAAGTCTTCCCTGCCGGCACAATGCTTTTCGCACGGAGAAGCCACGTTTTCTCCCCCGGGAGAAGGAGAGAGCGGCAGCTTCCCGAAAGGAGAACAACAAAGCTGCACAACACCTGGATTGTGTGCGCAGCTTGCAAACTGCTAGAAAACAGCACCTTAGCACTCTCCTGCTTTTTCTATTCACAGTAAGATTGGAATTGAAGTCGTTTGGGACAACTTTCTTTTGCTTCTGAAAAAACACCCTGCAGACCTGCTACAAAACTTCTAGAACACGCTGGGAGATGTTTCCTGCCCTGGCACAGTTTCTCCTTGCGAGACATAGTGAAAGAGCTTTTTGCTAGGATGTAGGCAGCAAGAGAGGCTAGAGAAGAGATAGGGAGCTCGGCAAAGCGCAGAGCCGGTGCCGGGAGTCTTTGCGCAGAAGGCGCGCTGCAGAGAGCAGCGCAAGCGGCACAGTAGTCTTCCCGGCTGAGCCGATAGTCTTCCCGGCTGGAGCCGATAGTCTTCCCGGCTGGAGCCGATAGTCTTCCCGGCTGGAGCCGATAGTCTTCCCGGCTGGAGCCGATAGTCTTCCCGGCTTGCGAAAAAGTCTTCCCTGCCGGCACAATGCTTTTCGCACGGAGAAGCCACGTTTTCTGCCCCGGGAGAAGGAGAGAGCGGCAGCTTCCCGAAAGGAGAACAACAAAGCTGCACAACACCTGGATTGTGTGCGCAGCTTGCAAACTGCTAGAAAACAGCACCTTAGCACTCTCCTGCTTTTTCTATTCACAGTAAGATTGGAATTGAAGTCGTTTGGGACAACTTTCTTTTGCTTCTGAAAAAACACCCTGCAGACCTGCTACAAAACTTCTAGAACACGCTGGGAGATGTTTCCTGCCCTGGCACAGTTTCTCCTTGCGAGACATAGTGAAAGAGCTTTTTGCTAGGATGTAGGCAGCAAGAGAGGCTAGAGAAGAGATAGGGAGCTCGGCAAAGCGCAGAGCCGGGGGCGGGAGTCTTTGCGCAGAAGGCGCGCTGCAGAGAGCAGCGCAAGCGGCACAGTAGTCTTCCCGGCTGAGCCGATAGTCTTCCCGGCTGGAGCCGATAGTCTTCCCGGCTGGAGCCGATAGTCTTCCCGGCTGGAGCCGATAGTCTTCCCCGCTGGAGCCGATAGTCTTCCCGGCTGGAGCCGATAGTCTTCCCGGCTGGAGCCGATAGTCTTCCCGGCTGGTGAAAAAGTCTTCCCTGCCGGCACAATGCTTTTCGCATGGAGAAGCCACGTTTTCTCCCCCGGGAGAAGGAGAGAGCGGCAGCTTCCCGAAAGGAGAACAACAAAGCTGCACAACACCTGGATTGTGTGCGCAGCTTGCAAACTGCTAGAAAACAGCACCTTAGCCCTCTCCTGCTTTTTCTATTCACAGTAAGATTGGAATTGAAGTCGTTTGGGACAACTTTCTTTTGCTTCTGAAAAAACACCCTGCAGACCTGCTACAAAACTTCTAGAACACGCTGGGAGATGTTTCCTGCCCTGGCACAGTTTCTCCTTGCGAGACATAGTGAAAGAGCTTTTTGCTAGGATGTAGGCAGCAAGAGAGGCTAGAGAAGAGATAGGGAGCTCGGCAAAGCGCAGAGCCGGGGCCGGGAGTCTTTGCGCAGAAGGCGCGCTGCAGAGAGCAGCGCAAGCGGCACAGTAGTCTTCCCGGCTGAGCCGATAGTCTTCCCGGCTGGAGCCGATAGTCTTCCCGGCTGGAGCCGATAGTCTTCCCGGCTGGAGCCGATAGTCTTCCCGGCTGGAGCCGATAGTCTTCCCCGCTGGAGCCGATAGTCTTCCCGGCTGGAGCCGATAGTCTTCCCGGCTGGAGCCGATAGTCTTCCCGGCTGGCGAAAAAGTCTTCCCTGCCGGCACAATGCTTTTCGCACGGAGAAGCCACGTTTTCTCCCCCGGGAGAAGGAGAGAGCGGCAGCTTCCCGAAAGGAGAACAACAAAGCTGCACAACACCTGGATTGTGTGCGCAGCTTGCAAACTGCTAGAAAACAGCACCTTAGCACTCTCCTGCTTTTTCTATTCACAGTAAGATTGGAATTGAAGTCGTTTGGGACAACTTTCTTTTGCTTCTGAAAAAACACCCTGCAGACCTGCTACAAAACTTCTAGAACACGCTGGGAGATGTTTCCTGCCCTGGCACAGTTTCTCCTTGCGAGACATAGTGAAAGAGCTTTTTGCTAGGATGTAGGCAGCAAGAGAGGCTAGAGAAGAGATAGGGAGCTCGGCAAAGCGCAGAGCCGGTGCCGGGAGTCTTTGCGCAGAAGGCGCGCTGCAGAGAGCAGCGCAAGCGGCACAGTAGTCTTCCCGGCTGAGCCGATAGTCTTCCCGGCTGGAGCCGATAGTCTTCCCGGCTGGAGCCGATAGTCTTCCCGGCTGGAGCCGATAGTCTTCCCGGCTGGAGCCGATAGTCTTCCCGGCTTGCGAAAAAGTCTTCCCTGCCGGCACAATGCTTTTCGCACGGAGAAGCCACGTTTTCTCCCCCGGGAGAAGGAGAGAGCGGCAGCTTCCCGAAAGGAGAACAACAAAGCTGCACAACACCTGGATTGTGTGCGCAGCTTGCAAACTGCTAGAAAACAGCACCTTAGCCCTCTCCTGCTTTTTCTATTCACAGTAAGATTGGAATTGAAGTCGTTTGGGACAACTTTCTTTTGCTTCTGAAAAAACACCCTGCAGACCTGCTACAAAACTTCTAGAACACGCTGGGAGATGTTTCCTGCCCTGGCACAGTTTCTCCTTGCGAGACATAGTGAAAGAGCTTTTTGCTAGGATGTAGGCAGCAAGAGAGGCTAGAGAAGAGATAGGGAGCTCGGCAAAGCGCAGAGCCGGGGCCGGGAGTCTTTGCGCAGAAGGCGCGCTGCAGAGAGCAGCGCAAGCGGCACAGTAGTCTTCCCGGCTGAGCCGATAGTCTTCCCGGCTGGAGCCGATAGTCTTCCCGGCTGGAGCCGATAGTCTTCCCGGCTGGAGCCGATAGTCTTCCCCGCTGGAGCCGATAGTCTTCCCGGCTGGAGCCGATAGTCTTCCCCGCTGGAGCCGATAGTCTTCCCGGCTGGAGCCGATAGTCTTCCCGGCTGGAGCCGATAGTCTTCCCGGCTGGCGAAAAAGTCTTCCCTGCCGGCACAATGCTTTTCGCACGGAGAAGCCACGTTTTCTCCCCCGGGAGAAGGAGAGAGCGGCAGCTTCCCGAAAGGAGAACAACAAAGCTGCACAACACCTGGATTGTGTGCGCAGCTTGCAAACTGCTAGAAAACAGCACCTTAGCACTCTCCTGCTTTTTCTATTCACAGTAAGATTGGAATTGAAGTCGTTTGGGACAACTTTCTTTTGCTTCTGAAAAAACACCCTGCAGACCTGCTACAAAACTTCTAGAACACGCTGGGAGATGTTTCCTGCCCTGGCACAGTTTCTCCTTGCGAGACATAGTGAAAGAGCTTTTTGCTAGGATGTAGGCAGCAAGAGAGGCTAGAGAAGAGATAGGGAGCTCGGCAAAGCGCAGAGCCGGTGCCGGGAGTCTTTGCGCAGAAGGCGCGCTGCAGAGAGCAGCGCAAGCGGCACAGTAGTCTTCCCGGCTGAGCCGATAGTCTTCCCGGCTGGAGCCGATAGTCTTCCTGGCTGGAGCCGATAGTCTTCCCGGCTGGAGCCGATAGTCTTCCCCGCTGGAGCCGATAGTCTTCCCGGCTGGAGCCGATAGTCTTCCCGGCTGGAGCCGATAGTCTTCCCGGCTGGAGCTGATAGTCTTCGCGGCTGGAGCCGATAGTCTTCCCCGCTGGAGCTGATAGTCTTCCCGGCTGGAGCCGATAGTCTTCCCGGCTGGCGAAAAAGTCTTCCCTGCCGGCACAGTGCTTTTCGCACGGAGAAGCCACGTTTTCTCCCCCGGGAGAAGGAGAGAGCGGCAGCTTCCCGAAAGGAGAACAACAAAGCTGCACAACACCTGGATTGTGTGCGCAGCTTGCAAACTGCTAGAAAACAGCACCTTAGCACTCTCCTGCTTTTTCTATTCACAGTAAGATTGGAATTGAAGTCGTTTGGGACAACTTTCTTTTGCTTCTGAAAAAACACCCTGCAGACCTGCTACAAAACTTCTAGAACACGCTGGGAGATGTTTCCTGCCCTGGCACAGTTTCTCCTTGCGAGACATAGTGAAAGAGCTTTTTGCTAGCATGTAGGCAGCAAGAGAGGCTAGAGAAGAGATAGGGAGCTCGGCAAAGCGCAGAGCCGGTGCCGGGAGTCTTTGCGCAGAAGGCGCGCTGCAGAGAGCAGCGCAAGCGGCACAGTAGTCTTCCCGGCTGAGCCGATAGTCTTCCCGGCTGGAGCCGATAGTCTTCCCGGCTGGAGCCGATAGTCTTCCCGGCTGGAGCCGATAGTCTTCCCCGCTGGAGCCGATAGTCTTCCCCGCTGGAGCCGATAGTCTTCCCGGCTGGAGCCGATAGTCTTCCCGGCTGGAGCCGATAGTCTTCCCCGCTGGAGCCGATAGTCTTCCCGGCTGGAGCCGATAGTCTTCCCGGCTGGAGCCGATAGTCTTCCCCGCTGGAGCCGATAGTCTTTCCGGCTGGAGCCGATAGTCTTCCCCGCTGGAGCCGATAGTCTTCCCGGCTGGAGCCGATAGTCTTCCCGGCTGGCGAAAAAGTCTTCCCTGCCGGCACAATGCTTTTCGCACGGAGAAGCCACGTTTTCTCCCCCGGGAGAAGGAGAGAGCGGCAGCTTCCCGAAAGGAGAACAACAAAGCTGCACAACACCTGGATTGTGTGCGCAGCTTGCAAACTGCTAGAAAACAGCACCTTAGCACTCTCCTGCTTTTTCTATTCACAGTAAGATTGGAATTGAAGTCGTTTGGGACAACTTTCTTTTGCTTCTGAAAAAACACCCTGCAGACCTGCTACAAAACTTCTAGAACACGCTGGGAGATGTTTCCTGCCCTGGCACAGTTTCTCCTTGCGAGACATAGTGAAAGAGCTTTTTGCTAGGATGTAGGCAGCAAGAGAGGCTAGAGAAGAGATAGGGAGCTCGGCAAAGCGCAGAGCCGGTGCCGGGAGTCTTTGCGCAGAAGGCGCGCTGCAGAGAGCAGCGCAAGCGGCACAGTAGTCTTCCCGGCTGAGCCGATAGTCTTCCCGGCTGGAGCCGATAGTCTTCCCCGCTGGAGCCGATAGTCTTCCCCGCTGGAGCCGATAGTCTTCCCCGCTGGAGCCGATAGTCTTCCCGGCTGGAGCCGATAGTCTTCCCGGCTGGAGCCGATAGTCTTCCCCGCTGGAGCCGATAGTCTTCCCGGCTGGAGCCGATAGTCTTCCCGGCTGGAGCCGATAGTCTTCCCCGCTGGAGCCGATAGTCTTCCCGGCTGGAGCCGATAGTCTTCCCGGCTGAGCCGATAGTCTTCCCGGCTGGAGCCGATAGTCTTCCCAGCTGGAGCCGATAGTCTTCCCGGCTGGAGCCGATAGTCTTCCCCGCTGGAGCCGATAGTCTTCCCGGCTGGAGCCGATAGTCTTCCCGGCTGGAGCCGATAGTCTTCCCGGCTGGCGAAAAAGTCTTCCCTGCCGGCACAATGCTTTTCGCACGGAGAAGCCACGTTTTCTCCCCCGGGAGAAGGAGAGAGCGGCAGCTTCCCGAAAGGAGAACAGCAAAGCTGCACAACACCTGGATTGTGTGCGCAGCTTGCAAACTGCTAGAAAACAGCACCTTAGCCCTCTCCTGCTTTTTCTATTCACAGTAAGATTGGAATTGAAGTCGTTTGGGACAACTTTCTTTTGCTTCTGAAAAAACACCCTGCAGACCTGCTACAAAACTTCTAGAACACGCTGGGAGATGTTTCCTGCCCTGGCACAGTTTCTCCTTGCGAGACATAGTGAAAGAGCTTTTTGCTAGGATGTAGGCAACAAGAGAGGCTAGAGAAGAGATAGGGAGCTCGGCAAAGCGCAGAGCCGGTGCCGGGAGTCTTTGCGCAGAAGGCGCGCTGCAGAGAGCAGCGCAAGCGGCACAGTAGTCTTCCCGGCTGAGCCGATAGTCTTCCCGGCTGGAGCCGATAGTCTTCCCGGCTGGAGCCGATAGTCTTCCCGGCTGGAGCTGATAGTCTTCCCCGCTGGAGCCGATAGTCTTCCCGGCTGGAGCCGATAGTCTTCCCGGCTGGAGCCGATAGTCTTCCCGGCTGGAGCCGATAGTCTTCCCCGCTGGAGCCGATAGTCTTCCCGGCTGGAGCCGATAGTCTTCCCGGCTGGAGCCGATAGTCTTCCCGGCTGGCGAAAAAGTCTTCCCTGCCGGCACAATGCTTTTCGCACGGAGAAGCCACGTTTTCTCCCCCGGGAGAAGGAGAGAGCGGCAGCTTCCCGAAAGGAGAACAACAAAGCTGCACAACACCTGGATTGTGTGCGCAGCTTGCAAACTGCTAGAAAACAGCACCTTAGCACTCTCCTGCTTTTTCTATTCACAGTAAGATTGGAATTGAAGTCGTTTGGGACAACTTTCTTTTGCTTCTGAAAAAACACCCTGCAGACCTGCTCCAAAACTTCTAGAACACGCTGGGAGATGTTTCCTGCCCTGGCACAGTTTCTCCTTGCGAGACATAGTGAAAGAGCTTTTTGCTAGGATGTAGGCAGCAAGAGAGGCTAGAGAAGAGATAGGGAGCTCGGCAAAGCGCAGAGCCGGTGCCGGGAGTCTTTGCGCAGAAGGCGCGCTGCAGAGAGCAGCGCAAGCGGCACAGTAGTTTTCCCGGCTGAGCCGATAGTCTTCCCGGCTGGAGCCGATAGTCTTCCCGGCTGGAGCCGATAGTCTTCCCCGGCTGGAGCCGATAGTCTTCCCGGCTGGAGCCGATAGTCTTCCCGGCTGGAGCCGATAGTCTTCCCGGCTGGCGAAAAAGTCTTCCCTGCCGGCACAATGCTTTTCGCACGGAGAAGCCACGTTTTCTCCCCCGGGAGAAGGAGAGAGCGGCAGGCTTCCCGAAAGGAGAACAACAAAGCTGCACAACACCTGGATTGTGTGCGCAGCTTGCAAACTGCTAGAAAACAGCACCTTAGCACTCTCCTGCTTTTTCTATTCACAGTAAGATTGGAATTGAAGTCGTTTGGGACAACTTTCTTTTGCTTCTGAAAAAACACCCTGCAGACCTGCTACAAAACTAGAACACGCTGGGAGATGTTTCCTGCCCTGGCACAGTTTCTCCTTGCGAGACATAGTGAAAGAGCTTTTTGCTAGGATGTAGGCAGCAAGAGAGGCTAGAGAAGAGATAGGGAGCTCGGCAAAGCGCAGAGCCGGTGCCGGGAGTCTTTGCGCAGAAGGCGCGCTGCAGAGAGCAGCGCAAGCGGCACAGTAGTCTTCCCGGCTGAGCCGCAGAGAGCAGCGCAAGCGGCCACAGTAGTCTTCCCGGCTGAGCCGATAGTCTTCCCGGCTGGAAGCCGATAGTCTTCCCGGCTGGAGCCGATAGTCTTCCCGGCTGGAGCCGATAGTCTTCCCCGCTGGAGCCGATAGTCTTCCCGGCTGGAGCCGATAGTCTTCCCCGGCTGGAGCCGATAGTCTTCCCGGCTGGCGGAAAAGTCTTCCCTGCCGGCACAGTGCTTTTCGCACGGAGAAGCCACGTTTTCTCTCCCCGGGAGAAGGGAGAGAGCGGCAGCTTCCCGAAAGGAGAACAACCAAAGCTGCACAACACCTGGATTGTGTGCGCAGCTTGCAAACTGCTAGAAAACAGCACCTTAGGCACTCTCCTGCTTTTTCTATTCACAGTAAGATTGGTAATTGAAGTCGTTCTTGGGACAACTTTCTTTTGCTTCTGAAAAAACACCCTGCAGACCTGCTACAAAACTTCTAGAACACGCTGGAGATGTTTCCTGCCCTGGCACAGTTTCTCCTTGCGAGACATAGTGGAAAGAGCTTTTCTGCTAGGATTGTAGGCAGCAAGAGAGGCTAGAGAAGAGATAGGGAGCTCGGCAAAGCGACAGAGCCGGGTGCCGGGAGTCTTTGGGCAGAAGGCCGCGCTGCAGAGAGAGCGCAAGCGGCACAGTAGTCTTCCCGGCTGAGCCGATAGACTTCCCGGCTGGAGCCGATAGTCTTCCCGGCTGGAGCCGATAGTCTTCCCGGCTGTGAGCCGATAGTCTTCCCGGCTGGAGCCGATAGTCTTCCCCGGCTGGAGCCGATAGTCTTCCCCGGCTGGAGCCGATAGTCTTCCCCGCTGGAGCCGATAGTCTTCCCGGCTGGAGACCGATAGTCCTTCCCCGCTGGAGCCGATAGTCTTCCCGGCTGGAGCCGATAGTCTTCCCCGGCTGAGCCGATAGTCTTCCCGGCTGGCGAAAAAGTCTTCCCTGCCGGCACAGTGCTTTTCGCGAACGGAGAAGCCACGTTTTCTCCCCGGGAGAAGGAGAGAGCTGGCAGCTTCCCGAAAGGAGAACAACAAAGCTGCACAACACCTGGATTGTGTGCGCAGCTCGCAAACTGCTAGAAAACAGCACCTAGGCACTCTCCTGCTTTTTCTATTCACAGTAAGTGATTGGAATTGAGTCGTTTGGGACACCTTTTCTTTTGCTTCTGAAAACAACACCCTGCAGACCTGCTACAAAACTTCTAGAACACGCTGGAAGATGTTTCCTGCCCTGGACCACAGTTTCTCCTTGCGAGGACATAGTGAAAGAGCACTTTTTGCTAGGATGTAGTGCAACAAGAGAGGCTAGAGAAGAGATTAGGGAGCCTCGGCCAAAGCGCCAGAAGGCCGGTGCCGGGAGTCTTTGCGCAGAAGGCGCGCTGCAGAGAGCAGCAGCGCAAGCGGCACAGTAGTCTTCCCGCTGAGCCGATAGTCTTCCCGGCTGGAGCCGATAGTCTTCCCGGCTGGAGCCGATAGTCTTCCCGGCTGGAGCTGATAGTCTTCCCGGCTGGAGCCGATAGTCTTCCCGGCTGGAGCCGATAAGTCGAGTCTTCCCGGCTGGAGCCGATAGTCCTTCCCGGCTGGAGCCGATAGTCTTCCCCGCTGGAGCCGATAGGTCTTCCCGGCTGGAGCCGATAGTCTTCCCGGCTGGAGCCGATAGTCTTCCCCGGCTGGCGGAAAAGTCTTCCCTGCCGGCACAGTGCTTTTCGCACGGAGAAGCCCACGTTTTCTCCCCCGGGAGAAGGAGAGAGCGGCAGCTTCCCGAACAGGAGAACAACAAAGCTGCACAACCACCTGGATTGTGGTGCGCAGCTTGCAAACTGCTACGAAAACAGCACCTTAGCACTCTCCTGCTTTTTCTATTCACAGTAAGATTGGAATTGAAGTCGTTTGGGACAACTTTCTTTTGCTTCTGAAAAAACACCCTGCAGACCTGCCTACACAAACTTCTCTAGAACACGCTGGGAGATTGTTTCCTGCCCTGGCACGACAGTTTCTCCTTGCGAGACATAGTGAAAGAGCTTTTTGCTAGGATGTAGGCAGCAAGAGAGGCTAGAGAAGAGATAGGGAGCTCGGCAAAAGCGCAGAGCCGGTGCCGGGAGTCCTTTGCGCAGTAGGCGCGCTGCAGAGAGCAGCGCAAGCGGCACAGTAGTCTTCCCGGCTGAGCCGATAGTCTTCCCGGCTGGAGGCCGATAGTCTTCCCGGCTGGAGCCGATAGTCTTCCCGGCTGGAGGCCGATAGTCTTCCCCGCTGGAGCCGATAGTCTTCCCGGCTGGAGCCGATAGTCTTCCCGGCTGGAGCCGATAGTCTTCCCGGCTGGCGGAAAAGTCTTCCCTGCCGGCACAGTGCTTTTCGCACGGAGAAGCCACGTTTTCTCCCCCGGGAGAAGGAGAGAGCGGCAGCTTCCCGGAAAGGAGAACAACAAAGCTGCACAACACCTGGATTGTGTGCGCAGCTTCGCAAACTGCTAGAAAACAGCACCTTAGCACTCTCCTGCTTTTTCTATTCACAGTAAGATTGGAATTGAAGTCGTTTGGGGACAAACTTCTTTTGCTTCTGAAAAAACACCCTGCAGACCTGCTACAAAACTTCTAGAACACGCTGGGAGATGTTTCCTGCCCTGGCACAGTTCTCCTTGCGAGACATAGTGAAGAGCTTTTTTGCTAGGATGTAGGCAGCAAGAGAGGCTAGAGAAGAGATAGGAGAGCTCGGCAAAGCGCCAGAGCCGGTGCCGGGAGTCTTTGCGCCAGAAGGCGCGCTGCAGAGAGCAGCGCAAGCGGCACAGTAGTCTTCCTGGCTGAGCCGATAGTCTCTCCCGGCTGGAGCCGATAGTCCGTCCCCGCTGGAGCCGATAGTCTTCCCGGCTGGAGCCGATAGTCTTCCCCGCTGGAGCCGATAGTCTCTCCCCGGCTGGAGCCGATAGTTCGTGCCTTTCCCCGCTCGAGCCAGATAGTCTTCCCGGCTGGAGCCGATAGTCTTCCCGGCTGGAGCCGAGTAGTCTTCCCGGCTGGCGAAAAAAGTCTTCCCTGCCGAGCACAAGTGCTTTCGTACGGAGAAGCCACGTTTTCTCCCCCGGGAGAAGGAGAGAGCGGCAGCTTCCCGAAAGGAGAACAACAAAGCTGCACACACCTGGATTGTGTGCGCAGCTGTGCAAACTGCTAGAAAACAGCACCTTAGCACTCTCCTGCTTTTTTCTATTCACAGTAAGATTGGAATTGAAGTCGTTTGGGACAACTTTCTTTTTGCTTCTGAAAAAACACCCTGCAGACCTGCTACAAAACTTCTAGAACACGCTGGGAGATGTTTTCCTGCCCTGGCACAGTTTCTCCCTGCGAGACATAGTGAACAAGAGCTTTTTGCTAGGATGTAGGCAGCAAAGAGAGGCTAGAGAAGAGATAGGGAGCTCGGCAAAGCGCAGCAGCCGGTGCCGGGAGTCCTTTGCGCAGAAGGCGCGCTGCAGAGAGCAGCGCAAGCGGCACAGTAGTCATTCCCCGGCTGAGCCGATAGTTCTTCCCGGCTGGAGCCGATAGTCTTCCCGGCTGAGCCGATAGTCTCTTCCCGGCTGAGCTGATAGTCTTCTCCGGCTGGAGCCGATAGTCTTCCCGGCTGGAGGCCGATAGTCTTCCCGGCTGGAGCCGAGTCGGAGCGGATGTCTTCCCGGCTGGAGCCGATAGTCTTCCCGGCTGGAGCCGATAGTCTTCCCTGCCGATAGCTCCCGCTGCGAAAAAGTCTTCCCTGCCGGCACAATGCTTTTCGCACGGAGAAGCCACGTTTTCTCCCCCGGGAGAAGGAGAGAGCGGCAGTCTTCCCGAAAGGAGAACAACAAAGCTGCACAACAACCTGGATTGTGTGCGCAGCTTGCAAACTGCTAGAAAACAGCACCTTAGCACTCTCCTGCTTTTCTATTCACAGTAAGATTGGAATTGAAGTCGATTGGGACAGCTTCTTTTGCTTCTGAAAAAAACACCCTGCAGACCTGCTACAAAACTAGAACACGCTGGGAGATGTTTCCTGCCCTGGCACAGTTTCTCCTTGCGAGACATAGTGAAAGAGCTTTTGCTAGGATGTAGGCAGCAAGAGAGGCTAGAGAAGAGATAGGGAGCTCGGCAAAGCGCAGAGCCGGTGCCGGGAGTCTTTGCGCAGAAGGCGCGCTGCAGGAGAGCAGCGTCAAGCGGCACAGTAGTCTTCCCGGCTGAGCCGATAGTCTTCCCGGGCTGGAGCCGATAGTCTTCCCGGCTGGAGCCGATAGTCTTCCCCGCTGGAGCCGATAGTCTTCCCCGCTGGAGCCGATAGTCTTCCGGCTGGAGCCGATAGTCTTCCCAGCTGGAGCCGATAGTCTTCCCGGCTGGCGGAAAAGTCTTCCCTGCCGGCACAGTGCTTTTCGCACGGAGAAGCCACGTTTTCTCCCCCGGGAGAAGGAGAGAGCGGCAGCTTCCCGAAAGGAGAACAACAAAGCTGCACAACACCTGGATTGTTCGTGCGCAGCTTGCAAACTGCTAGAAAACAGCCCCTCTAGCACTCTCCTGCTTTTTCTCTATTCACAGTAAGATTGGAATTGAAGTCGTTTGGACAACTTTCTTTTGCTTCTGAAAAAACACCCTGCAGACCTGCTACAAAACTTCTAGAACCACGCTGGGAGATGTTTCCTGCCCTGCACGAGTTTCTCCTTGCGAGACATAGTGAAAGAGCTTTTTGCTAGGATGTAGGGCAGCAAGGAGAGGCTAGAGAAGAGATAGGGAGCTCGGGCAAAGCGCAGAGCCGGGTGCCGGGAGTCTCTCTGCGCAGAAGGCGCGCTGCAGAGAGCAGCGCAAGCGGCCAATAGTCTTCCCGGCTGTGCGATAGTCTTCCTGGCTGGAGCCGATAGTCTTCCCCGGACTGTGCCGATAGTCTTCCCTGTTGAGACGATAGTAATTCCTCGGCCTGGAGCCGATAGTCTTCACCCGGCTGGAGCCGATAGTCTTCCCCGCTTGGAGCCGATAGTCTTCCCGGCTGGAGCCGATAGTCTTCCCCGCTGGAGCCGATAGTCTTCCCGGCTGGAGCCGATAGTCTTCCCCGGCTGGAGCCGATAGTCCCTTCCCGGCTGGCGAAAAAGTCTTCCCTGCCGGCACAATGCTTTTCGCACGGAGAAGCCACGTTTTCTCCCCGGGAGAAGGAAGAGAGCGGCAGCTTCCCGAAAGGAGAACTAACAAAGCTGCACAACACCTGGATTGTGTGGCGCAGCTTGCAAACTGCTAGAAAACAGCACCTTAGCACTCTCCTGCTTTTTCTATTCACAGTAAGATTGGAATTGAGTCGTTTGGGACACTTTCTTTTGCTTCTGAAAAAAAACCCTGCAGACCTGCTACAAAACTTCTAGAACACGCTGGGAGATGTTTCCTGCCTGGCACAGTTTTCTCCTTGCGAGACATAGTGAAAGAGCTTTTTCGCTAGGATGTAGGGCAGCAAGAGAGGCTTAGAGAAGAGGATAGGGAGCTCGGCAAAGCGCAGAGCGCGGTGCCGGGTAGTCTTTGCGCAGAAGGCGCGCTGCAAGAGAGCAGCGCAAGCGGCACAGTAGTCTTCCCGGCTGAGCCGATAGACTTCCCGGCTGGAGCCGATAGTCTTCCCGGCTGGAGCCGATAGTCTTCCCGGCTGGAGCCGATAGTCTTCCCGGCTGGAGCCCTGATAGTCTTCCCCGACTGGAGCCGATAGTCTTCCCGGCTGGAGCCGATAGTCCTTCCCGGCTGGAGCCGATAGTCTTCCCGGCCTGGAGCCGATAGTCTTCCCAGCTGGAGCCGATAGTCTTCCCGGCTGGAGCCGATAGTCCTTCCCGCTGGAGCAGATAGTCCTTCCCCGCTGAGCCCGATAGTCTTCCCGGCTGGAGCCGATAGTCTTCCCGGCTGGAGCCGATAGTCTTCCCGGCTGGCGAAAAAGTCTTCCCTGCCGGCACAATGCTTTTCGCACGGAGAAGCCACGTTTTCTCCCCCGGAGAGAGGAGAGAGCGGCAGCTTCCCGAAAGGAGAACAACAAAGCTGCACAACACCTGGATTGTGTGCGCAGCTTGCAAACTGCTAGAAAACAGCACCTTAGCACTCTCCTGCTTTTTCTATTCACAGTAAGATTGGAATTGAAGTCGTTTGGGACACTTTCTTTTGCTTCTGAAAAAACACCCTGCAGACCTGCTACAAAACTTCTAGAACACGCTGGGAGATGTTTCCTGCCCTGGCACAGTTTCTCCTTGCGAGACATAGTGAAAGAGCTTTTGCTAGGATGTAGGCAGCAAGAGAGGCTAGAGAAGAGATAGGGAGCTCGGCAAAGCGCCAGAGCCGGTGCCGGGAGTCTTTGCGCAGAAGGCGCGCTGCAGAGAGCAGCGCAAGCGGCACAGTAGTCTTCCCGGCTGAGCCGATAGTCTTCCCGAGCTGGAGCCGATAGTCTTCCCGGCTGGAGCCGATAGTCTTCCCGGCTGGAGCCAGATAGTCTTCCCCGCTGGAGCCGATAGTCTTCCCGGCTGGAGCCGATAGTCTTCCCAGCTGGAGCCGATAGTCTTCCCGGCTGGCGGGAAAAAGTCTTCCCTGCCGGCACAGTGCACTTTTCGCACGGAGAAGCCACGTTTTCTCCCCCGGGAGAAGGAGAGAGCGGCAGCTTCCCGAAAGGAGAACAACAAAGCTGCACAACACCTGGATTGTGTGCGCAGGCTTGCAAACTGCTAGAAAAACAGCACCTTAGCACTCTCCTGCTTTTTTCTATTCACAGTAAGATTGGAATTGAAGTCGTTGTGGACAACTTTCTTTTGCTTCTGAAAAAACACCCTGCAGACCTGCTACAAAACTTCTAGAACACGCTGGGAGATGTTTCCTGCCCTGGCACAGTTTCTCCTTGCGAGACATAGTGAAAGAGCTTTTTGCTAGGATGTAGGCCAGCAAGGAGAGGCTAGAGAAGAGATAGGGAGCTCGGCAAAAGCGCAGAGCTCGGTGCCGGGAGTCTTTGCGCAGAAGGCGCGCTGCAGAGAGCAGCGCAAGCGGCACAGTAGTCTTCCCGGCTGAGCCGATAGTCTTCCCCGGCTGGAGCCGATAGTCTTCCCGGCTGAGCCGATAGTCTTCCCGGCTGGTGCCGATAGTCTTCCCGGCTGGAGCCGATAGTCTTCCCCGCTGGAAGCCGATAGTCTTCCCGGCTGGAGCCGATAGTCTTCCCCGCTGGAGCCGATAGTCTTCCCGGCTGGAGCCGATAGTCTTCCCGGCTGGAGCCGATAGTCTTCCCGGCTGGCGGAAAAAGTCTTCCCTGCCGGCACAATGCTTTTCGCAACGGAGAAGCCACGTTTTCTCCCCCGGGAGAAGGAGAGAGCGGCAGCTTCCCGAAAGGAGAACAACAAAGCTGCACAACACCTGATTGTGTGCGCAGCTTGCAAACTGCTAGAAAACAGCACCTTAGCACTCTCCTGCTTTTTCTATTCACAGTAGATTGGAATTGAAGTCGTTTGGGACAACTTTCTTTTGCTTCTGAAAAACACCCTGCAGACCCTGCTACAAAACTTCTAGAACACGCTGGGAGATGTTTCCTGCCCTGGCACAGTTTCTCCTTGCGAGACATAGTGAAAGAGCTTTTTGCTATGGATGTAGGCAGCAAGAGAGGCTAGAGAAGAGATAGGGAGCTCGGCAAAGCGCCAGAGCCGGTGCCGGGAGTCTTTGCGCAGAAGGCGCGCTGCAGAGAGCAGCGCAAGCTGCACAGTAGTCTTCCCGGCTGAGCCGATAGACTTTCCCGGCTGGAGCCGATAGTCTTCTCGGCTGGAGCCGATAGTCTTCCCGGCAGGAGCCGATAGTCTTCCCCGCTGGAGCCGATAGTGCTTCCCGGCTGGAGCCGATAGTCTTCCCCGTCTG